>JARQZK010000013.1:190000-252500 GCA_030704885.1 Cynegetis impunctata | reverse complement strand
CGCGTAAACTTTGCATCGAGCAAGAAAACCTTGAGATACCTTTTTTTTCAAAATTAAACAGGGAACAAAAAATTAATTTTTAATTTGTCAAAAAACCCTGGGGCGTACTACTTTTATCTTTTGATAAAATAAGAGTCGCTTTATGCACGGTCCTGGGAAAGTGTAACTGAAACAAAGCATTTTGAATCTAAAAGCAAAAATTGATTTTCCTACTGTGCTCTATCCACCATAAGAAAATGCGCGTATATATATATATATATATATATATATATATTTATGACCATATATTCTTTCATTATCAAACGAAGCTTACTCTTCGAATCTGATTATGGAACAGTGCAATGAAATGTATAAAAATGCAATGAATTTGATGAAACATTAGAAACGTTTTAAAATTTTTTCTTTAAAATTAGAACTAAGTTATTTTCCATTGATGCATTTGTAGATGAATTCCAAAAAATCAATGATACCTATCATACTACTGAATGTTGCAACTAGTCGTGTTTCATTAAGAACTAAATTTAGTGGTTTCAATTTGATGAGTGTTCATTTGAAAGAAATCAACAATATTTAATCAAATTAACTGAATATTATTGTATCATTCTGTCAAATATTCATTGTGATCAATTGAGTAGTTGAATCAACATATTCAAACTGATATGAATTGTTATACTGCCTTATTCCTCTTTTTAATCCCATTTACTTTTGCATAGTGTATCATCGAAATAATTTTTCATATTACATCAGTTATTGCAATATTGGACATAGTAAATACTTATTAAATCATCTCTTTGTTTTGCGTCTACATGCGGCTTTAGGGTTCGATGCTCAGCACCTGATTATCGCCAGAGCTGAGCTCAGTTCCTAGGGGAGTCCCCCATTACCGCTCGTGGTGCCCTCTAAAAGGTCATAGGTGAGAAATCTTATTTCGGCGCGTCGTAATCGAACCAAGACACGTCTAATGAAGTTTGCCTTTCGGACGGGGCGCGAATGGTCTCCGTTTTCCCTTCCTTTAATATCTCCCTTCATGCTTGTTTGGTTTATTTACTATCGCTTTTAATGAAGACACTGGAATCATTCTGACTTGATCACTGACCGGGGAATTACGAAGCAGACAGTATTTCTTAACGTGCGTTGATACGGTCCAACGATTTGAATCATTGTCACTTACAGAAAAATTGAAAGACATACTTAATGTGGTAGTTTGATGCATTCGTTGTTGTTTTTCATTATTCTAATTATGGATTTTCAAATGTATTAGCTGTAGTTTCCATGATTATATTTGTTGCTTAGTACAGGATTTTGATATTCAAAATTTAGACCTTGGAATGAATTTCTACGTTATTATTTTTCACTATAAAATTTTCACGAAAATAAAATATTTCAATAACTCCAAATTGCTCTTTTCATCTCTTTGTTTTCTATTTATGAAATTCCGGAGGTTTATGGAATTACTGCTGGTGAATCTAAGATATACATAATCATTACCATGAATACTGAATTTAAGAAACACAAGTAATTGAATCTCTCCAACGTTTCAGGACTCATATGCAAAAAACAAAACCATTCAGATATTATATCACAAGAACATCGAAAATAATCGATTGTACTCCCGAGTCACGAGATGTATTTTGCGAAACATCACGAGAGTGCAGCGCTAGTGATGTTTTAAAAAAATACGTCAGTATAACGATTATTTTCGTTTACTCGAGTTGGTATTCGTTACGATTATATAACGAATACAAAATACCGCCAGAACTGTAAGGGAACATACCCAAACTACGTGACCCGTTCAGGGGGGGAGGGGGTTCTTCAAAATACTACGATTGGTCACAGGGGCGGGGGTAGGGGTTAGGTTTTTGTCACGTAGTCAATGTCCTCTGGAAACGTGTTCGTTGAACATGATTGAGATAAAAGATTAATGTGAATAAAAGAAAAAATACTTTTGTTTTAGTAAATTAAGTTTCTGGTACATATGTTTTTTCTTCTTGATAATATTTTTTCAGCTGTAAATTATAGGTATGTACAGGGTAGCCAATTTTCGATGTTTGTATGGAGTATCTCAGTAACTATAGAAGGTAAAAAAAAATGGAGGGCGCATACTCAATCTCTTTTGTCGAGACAAATTCACTGGCGACACCCAAAATTCGCTTTAGTTTTCGAGTTATAAACAAAAATTTCATTTTTCCACTTTAAGACAAGTGTGCATATCATGGTTGTTTGTGAAGTTACGAGATAATAACTATTACATAATTTAAGCACTTTTTTCTGTATAAAACAGAGGTAGAAATGTATTTTTTCAAATGGGAATAATGGTTGGCTGTGGTTTGGTTGGATCGGATTTTTTCCGATATATGTCAGGTTGCTTTTGATGTGTAAGGTTTTAATATTTTAGTTCATTACCTTTTGCGTTTTTATATGTACCTATTCCATGTAGGCAGGTGACATCTATGACAGAGATTGTCTATTTCTTTCCATCATAATATCAACTAACTTATTTAATCGTAAAAACAGTTGTGATATTACATCTGAGATATATTTCAATGGTTATCCAGGAAGAAGACAACCTAATAAATCTATTTTCAACTGATTAAAAGAAAATCTAATTAATTGTGAATCACTAAACAAGCCAAGACCAAAATATTAGATATTTACATAAAAAAATTTTATAATTACAATTATAAACAACAATTCAAATTACAATAAATGTTCAAACTTATGTTCATTGTGGTTGATACATAAATTACATCTCTTTATAACATTCTGAACTGCATTATGAATATGAATATTTGAAACTGAATTCACAAAGTATAAAATTTACGTGGCTGTCGTGTTATAACGTATCATATATATCAAGAAAATCATAATAACCAACCAATCAGTAAATTATTGAGGAATTCATGGACAATCCACCCTTAGTTGAGACACGAAATCGGTTCTTCCAACATAATGGTTCATCGCCTCATAATATAAGTACCAATTCAGAATTGTTTAATACTAATTTTGGAAATAACTGGATGATGAATAATATTCCAGTGAGGTCGCCACCATAATCACTTGACTTTAACACCACTGGATTTTTTCTTTTGAGAATCTATAAGAGACAATTATATAAAAAAATCAGTAACAATATAAATAAACATAGACAAAATTTTATTGAATGTGAATTACATTTCAAATATTGATATTATATATATATGCATAATGCAGGTTCGAATATTATAAAGATAGGTATGTAATTTATGTATGAACCATAAAGAAAATCAGTTATTCACAACATGTATTGTAATTTGTATTATTTTCTTATAGTTGTAATGTCTCATAAAATTAGATGTAAATCTCTAGATTATACAGAAAAAAGTGCCTTAAAAATTTCTCGTAATTTCACAAATAACCATGATATGCTCACTTGTCTGAAAGTCAAACTTTTGTTTATAACTCCAAAATAAAAGACGATTTCATATTTTAGTTTTCGCCATTAAATTTGACTCGAAAAAAGAGATCAAAAATGCATTTTTTGTATCTCCTATAGTTACCGAGATACCCCATACAAACATCGAAATTTGCCCACTCTGTAAGCACTCTTATCGTCACGCCGCAAGCGTTGTATTAATAAAGACAAATTTGAGCCAAATTATTTTTTTTAACTTTCTGTCTACAAGAAAATTTAATTAAAAAAATATTTATGAATTACTACGTGAAACCTAGAGGGGGAGGGAGGGGGTCTTGGAATATACTACGGATAGTCACCGAGGGGGGTAGGGGGATAAAAAGTTGTAAAAAATAGGTCACGTAGTTTGGGTACGTTCCCTAACCACAGTATTGAATATTGAAATATTTAACGACAGTTCACCACACTTGATTATTGAATTTTTTTGACGAGAGTCAAAAAATCGTCAATATGAAAACATTCACATGTTGACACGAGGCGAAATACCAAAGCGATTATATCACGTCGTCAAGGGTATATTCACTTATCAATACGCAGTAACTACGCAAAATTCACGGATTCTTTTGGCTTATTCACACATGAGTTATATAATCAGTTATAAATCACAAGAGCATCGAAAATAATCGATTATACTTCCGAGCTACGAGACGTATTTTGCGAAACACCACGAGAGCGCAGCTCGAGTGGTGTTTTAAGAAAATACGTCGAGTGACGAGGTCAGTATAACGATTATTTTCGTTTGCTCGAGTGGTATTCGTTACGATTATATAACGAATAAAAAATATTAATTTTTTTTGATAAACGTCAAAATATCGTCAATATGAAAACATTCACATTTTGACACGAGGCGAAACACCAAAACGTCGTCAAGGGTATTCACTGATCAATACGCAGTAGTTATGCAAAATTCACGGATTCTATTGGCTGATTCATATATGAGTTATATCATTATTAGTAATACATCAAAATAATCAGGTTATACATCGATAACTTGTTGCATAATTACAAAGAGTGTCAGTTTGAAAGTCAAAATTATTCTGTCAAACTGACACGATTTGTAAATATGCAGGAAGTTTGAGATGTATAACCGTATCTATTTTGAAGTACTTATTGTATTTGATACGATTATTTATTGGGGGAATTAAGTATAAATCTCCAAATCGAGTCATTTACAAACAGTTATTGATAAATGTCAAAATTTGGCAGTCCTGTTAGTTTTCGATTGGTAGAGCTACTCTATGTATAATCAGATATTATCAGTAGTAATACATAAGAACTTCAAAATAATCAAGTTATACATCAATAAATTGTTGCATAATTACAAAGAGTGTCAGTTTGACAGTCTAAATAATCCGGCCGCGAAGCGAGAGGATTATTCTGTCAAACTGGCACGATTTGTAATTATGCAGGAACTTTGAGTTGTATAACCGTGTTTATTTTGAAGTACGCATTGTATTCGATACGATTATTTATTGACTAAATTGAGGAAAAATCTCCGAATCGACATTTTCTGAACAGTTATTGATGAACGTCAAAATTTGACGGTACTGTTAGTTTTCGATTGGTAGAGCTACTCTATGTATAATCAGGAAATATCGAAATTATACAAGGTAACTTAACTAAATTGATCGTTCTGATTGGTTGAAAATTATACGTAAAAAATAATCGAAATTATACTAGGCAACTTAACTAAATTGATCGTTCTGATTGGTTGAAAATTATACGAAAGAAATAGTCAGTTAGAATATCACAAGAGCTTCGAAAATAATCGATTGTACTTCCGGGCCACTAGAAGTATTTTGCTCGAGCTGCGCTCTCGTGGATGTTTTAAGGAAATACGTCGAGTGACGATGTCAGTACAATGATCATTTTCTATTGCTCGAGTGGTATTCGTTACGATTATATAACTCATGTATGAATAAGCCAATAGAATCCGTGAATTTTGCTTAACGACGTAGTATAGATAAGTGAATATACCCTTGACGACGTGATATAATCGTTTTGGTGTTTCGCCTCGTGTCAAAATGTATATATATTTTCATATTCACGGTGTTTTGACGTTTGTCAAAAAAAAATTAATATTTTTTATTCGTTATATAATCGTAACGAATACCACCTAATCGTTTTGGTGTTTTCATATTGAACTTTTTTATTGACAAACGTCAAAACATCGTCAATATGAAAACACCAAAACGATTATATCACGTCGTGTAGGGTATATTTACTTATCAATACGCAGTAGTTATGCGAAATTCACGCATTCGTACATGAGTTATATAATCAGAAATATTTTATTGAGAGTTTTCAAAGCATACATTCAAAGTTAGTTTTTGGCAGCCCCGCTATATCTGCGTATAATGAAACACATGAGAAAGACAATCGTGGGAATGATCAGAAAGCATCAAAAGAAAATTGATTGAAAGCTCGACAAGAGCCAGACTGATATCTGAAATAGGTCATTCGAATCAGTTATTGTAAATCAAAATCGTGAACAAGCAATACTTGTTATAATTATCGATAGATTCGTTCGGAGAGGATCGCTTATCTTTGTCAGCCGCTAACAATCACCTCTCTTCAGAACGAGATGAGCCAGTTGCTGATGGTAGAGAGCAGTTGATTAGCGCAATCCAAAGCGACAGTTGATGATTGACATTCGAGGGAGAACATGATCAGTGGCGTAACCTGATGGAGCAAGCATTTACTTTTAAAGCTTTTCTAGAAAGTGATTAAGTTCCCTGATATATTTCGTACGTCTGTGGTTAGTTATATAGTGTGAATATCAAAAATAAAGACAATAGTTCAGTTCACTAAGAGGCATTAGGAGCTAAAAATTTGAAGATACCTCGAGAAGCTACCCTTTATATTCACTTATTTCAGTTTTCTATTTAGTTTATTTATAGTTATTACTTCATTAGAATCGATGTAAACTTATATTTCTGTCAATACATCTCAAGTTTTTGAAATAGATATTAAGAACTGTAAATTAAAAATATAAGTAATTTTTTTTAAATTCAATTACTGTATCAAAACGCAAAATTAATTTACATTAAAACCTGTTTAAATGATGTATATATATATATATATATATATATATATATATATATATATATATATATATATATATATATTCATTCGAATTGTTGTTGCCTGTGAACTATTTCTAATCTCTTGATAATTATTAGCAATAACGGGCTTGTTGAATTTCAAAAAACTCGATTTTAATAAAAAGTTGACGTTTCGCCACGACATTCGTGGCTTTATCAAAACTTTTGAAAAAATTGAAATTTCTTTGACATTTATTGATTTGAATAGTAAAAAAAGACTACTATGTTTCACTGAAATTTTTCGGCTGTGGCCGTTCTTTGTTATTTATTACGTGCTATTCAGTCCAATATTAACATTCAAATTTGTTACTATTAGATGGTAAGGGAAACCACAGAAACCTTTACCCACGTAATGTTCGAAATAGGATCAAATTATTTTGATTTTGAAAAGTCAAAGAATAGGGAACTGTTTATCTTTTTTTCAAAATTTTTTTATTGCGGCTGTGGCCGTCTTCAGTTATTAATTAACTGCTATTTAGTCCAATATCAACAGACAGGTCTGTTGATATTAGATGGGAAGGGAACCACAGAAACCTTCAACTACGTCTTTAAAAATATATTACTTGTAATTTTGGAGATCAAAAAAAAATTTTTGAAAAAAATATAAACAGTTCCCTCCTATTCTTTGACTTTTCAAAATCAAAATAATTTGAACCTATTTCGAACATTACGTGGGTAAAGGTTTCTGTGGTTTCCCTTACCACAATAATAATAATAGTAACAGATTTGAATGTAAATATTGGACTGAATAGCACGTAATAAATAACAAAGAACGGCCACAGCCGAAAAATTTCAGTGAAACATAGTAGTCTTATTTAACTATTCAAATTTTTTCAAATCAATAAATGTCAAAGAAATTTCAATTTTTTCAAAAGTTTTGATAAAGCCACGAATGTCGTGGCGTAACGTCAACTGCTTATTAAAATCGAGTTTTTTGAGATTCAACACGCCTATTATTGCTTATAATTATCAAGAGATTATACATATATATATATATATATATATATATATATATATATATATATATATATATATATATATATATATATATATATATATTTGAACTAATAATATGAAATTCTCTTCACAAAAGTGCATTGTTTTCCTCAAAGCAGTTGCTACAATCAGGTTTCATGTAAAAATTTATGTAATCAACTTGTCATTGTTGCAAATTGCAGAAAGAAATGGCGCTATTGACCAAGAGTCTGATCTGGCATTAAAATAATATTCCTTTTTAAGATAAACGTCTTTGTCGACTGTCTCGATCAAACGTATTGCCATCTTGAATTTTCTTTTGCTAAAATACATATTGAAATATACTTTGGAATTTTGACCTGCGACACATTAATTATAAGACAGGTTTCTATGGTTATAGTTGAATAGTAATGTTCTAAAATTTCAAGAAATTCAAACTGAAATTTCTGATATTCGCCTTATTATTTGCGAAAGGACTAAAAATATACCTTCAAGTTCTTCTGTCCAATAGGCACAGTCCAAACATACTGATGGTATGTGAAAAATAATTGGAAATATAGTTATATACATTAGAAATGCTTGATTAGTTTTTACAATTAATTTTCCTCTTATCGGTTTTATATACGTATAGGTATATATATATATATATATATATATATATATATATATATATATATATATATATATATATATATATATATATATATATATATATATATATATATATATATGTTGCGCCACTGTCTTTATTTGAATCAACTGTCCTTTCGCATCATGATTGAGCAGATATTCACCCATTGTACATAGAAGATGTAACAGGTAAAAGCTCGGAGATAACGATTGTCAAGTATTGGAATGATGAATTCTGGTGGACGAATATTTCGACGCGGTGATTGATTGAATTGAATTCATGATGGACTTCAGTGAGGTTCATGGTTTTGTAGTTTGTATATGAAACGCATAGATTCTCCCATGCATGGGAGTTCTTTATTCTCTTACTACGCTGCCTATAAAAAGGACGTGGAGAGCTTTTACGGGCCCCAGTACAACTCTGTCACGGGACCTTCTCTATTATTTCTCGTATTATTTTGTGTAATAGTAAAATATTTGAATTAATTAAAGAATCGCCTTTTCAATAGTTTGAATAACTAAACAGTAAAGAAATACATAAAGTTAGTAGAAAAACATAGGTATGTGAAAATCAGTAAAAAAACGGAAACGTATTTTGTGCTTAATTGCTATGTCCTTAATATATGTCCGGATTGACTAAAATCTTAAGTGTGAAAGAATTGTTGCTAGCAGCAATACATTAGCAATTGCTAATTTATCCATTTTTTTAGCGAATTCTAAAAGTGAACATATGACACTCATTTGGATTAACGTATTAGCAAGACTGATTTTACAGTGAACTGAACTAATTAATTGATTCCAGTCAAATATTATTCAGTACTAAGACTAAAGTCACAAACCGACGAATATACACATTAAAAGTATCAAATTGGAAGCTTCTTGTTGAATTTCTTTAGACGTATAAGATCAATGAAATTCAAAAAGAAAATATTCCTGACAACTGAACACATAATTAACTATGTAATGTTTTAATTTACTTTAAATTTGCAAACACAAATATTTTCAGATAATTCAATTTTTTTGTAACAGCACGCCAAAATAACCTGAAAATGAGAGATAAATACTTATGACAAGACTGAAGAATAAAAAATTAAACATATTTTCAATCCTACTTAAGACTTTTTTTGTTATTTATGTCAAACAAATATTAGCGAATTGGAACCGGAATTCAGAAGTATCAAAAAATAATAGCATTTTTTATATTCAAAGAACAGAGCAAAACAACATTTAGATATTATCCATCAATACATGTCATTTTCGAGTTTCGCCCCGTTACTTTTAAAGAGGATGGATCCTAGAAAAATTGTCTCTCTCTTCCTCATTCGCTACACGCCCGTGCCTATATATTTGAGAGTTTGCCTACTATAGATACAAAAAATTCAAAATTGAGTAGTCGGTGATGTTTTCCACCATATTTTTGTGATATTTGGTTCATAGAATCATAGAATTCATAGAATCTTTCTTCATTTGATGAAATATTCAGTAAGTATATGTAAGATCAAATAAGGTGGAAAAAAAATTCACATTGAATGAATTGGGGAGTCTACAAAATAATAATTTTCGATTTCCCATGGCTACTAGCAGTACCAAGAAAATAGGTCTATTTATTAGTATGAAATCAGTTTATTCATTTTATGTATTCTCAGAGTATTTGGAATATAATGAAAAGTCATGATTTATTTTTTTCAATTTCAAATTTTCAACGTGTTTTTCGAAATATGTACGATGTGATAATATCTTCCTGTTAGAAACTTTATTAGGTACAATTAGCAAATTTGGATTTGAAAAAATCAAATATCTCGAAGAAGAACCAGAATTCAGTCATAAATCTATTTCAACCTCCAAATGTTATAATTATCAAAAAAGTCCACATAAATCTTTCGGTCATTTAATTAATCACGAAATAAATTGCAGCGACGCCAAAAATGCACCATTTACTGTTACGCAACGCCCTTAAACATCTCAATCCTTCAACCAGCGAATACCACTCGATTCAACGTAGTAAAGCACAAAAACCCCAGCCACTCTGACCATAGAACAATACAACAGCGTCCGTCGCGATTCAACCACAACCTTCTTGATTTATGCACCATTGTCTCTCATTTGAACGCATATTTCTCCTATAAAGGTATCCGTTCGAATGCTGTATCTCACGATGGTGTATTTATACCTTTCGGGCTATCTAATACTCCGTGCTCTTATCGGCATTTCTGTCTGTCAACGCGAGTTGCTACTCTCGCTATTAATTCCAGGAATTCTTAAAAATATAGCGAGTTTGGCTCGCTTCGTACGCTGCGAGCGTTGATTTGCAGTACGCGAAACTCACTTGGTCGTTGGTATCAGATTGCTACTAATGAATGTAGGAGAACAAACAGGGTGATCTGATCTGAGTTTAGCCAATTTATAGAATCTCAGTGTCGCCGGTCGGTTTCCACGACCATCTTTCGAGTAACTAGCTCTATAACTGCGTCTTAACATGAACAATTTGTTGATAGCATCTGTGTTAACATGCTGTTAGTATACCTGAAGTTAAGAATTTGTACGCAATTCGATGGTTTTAATTTCAGTGTACTCATAGGTCGAATTCTAGATACTAGTATTCTCCTAGCCGTCGAGATTCAACCCTAATTAATTGAATTTTTTTGTTTGAATGTTGTAAAAGTTCTTTTTTTCTAAGGGTATAACTGGATTATTATTGTTTATATTATTGAATACGGGCCTGTATTTCTAATAATTCCCGCCTCGGCGATCGCGAAAGGTACCCTCCACGGTCACAAAATTATATCCTCCACGGTGGATTTTTGATATGTCGGTTGTCCGATATTCATTTCTCGCGAACCGTTCCGCCGATTGGAACAAGGCCCACCCATTGCCATAAAGCCCGATTGGAGCCGACCGAAATGGCCCACGGTTCTAGCGGTCCTTTCATTTCGGCTTCTGAAAATAGATGAAAAAGGCAGCATTGGGCCGTCTGTAATCACTTAACTTTAAAATACCGAATCAGTTATACTGTTAGTATCGAATTTTATTTTATGGAGTCAGCTGCAAGCGCATACAAATAGTTATAAATAGTTTATTGTATTTGTACCACATTTTATATATCAATTTTAGCTTCGTATATTCCTTCTCTTTATAAACTTTAACTATTTCAAATCACACATCTACTTCTTCCGAGCGTGAAATATTCTTAAGAAGTGTAAGTACACAGTTTTCTCTTCACCTACCATAGGTATATTCTGTCATCAATTTTTTGTCAATTTAAAATATGATAACAAATTGTTGATAAGGCAATCACTTTTAGCAATATAATAATCAATCTAAAATGAAGTAATTCTTGAAGAATGCGTGTAATTAAGTTGAAGAGTTTGTGATGCATTGTGCCTTGAATACTTGATTGAATGTTGATTATGAATGTTTGAAACTGTTTTGACTGGATCTTTATACTACCTCTGTTGGGTAACAATTTTCATACCTTCTTTTTATATGGTGGTAGGTACCTGTGAAAGAGTAATATATGACTTCAAAACAATATGAAAAATGCGCTCAATAGTTAGCTCATCATTTTAGTTATTTTTGTTTGTTTGGATACACTTAAGAAGTCTTGCTCTCATTTATAGCATATGTTTAAAAATTATATAGATCAATCTATTGTAAAGTATTTTCACTAATATAATTTATAAAATGAATACTAAACATATTTGAAATTGTTTACAATCCACAAAAGAAATAAATCTTTTATTAATCCATTACATAAAATAATTCAGAAATAGTTGAAAAAAGTCAGGTGGCCTCATTTCTTGCAGCTGCGCAGTGATAGTCATTCTTTACTGAAAAATATTGTTTTCGATTTGACTGTAATTTAATATATCTAACAGAAGCTGAAATTTCAAGAAAGTGATGATGTAAATACTGAATCAGGATAAATAGGAAAAACAACTGAGAAAAATGTAGTGAATTTTATATTACAGAGTACAATGTACCTAACTTTCTACTCCGTGTATATTATGAATGTATTTTACAATGTTGTTTGAAAATCCGAAGATCAAGTTGAAAATGATTTCTTCGGGTATTTAAGTCTTATGATGAAACACAGACAACAGTCAATAAGAAAATATTGTTAAAACTTTATTTGTGCTCCGAAGATTTTCATACATAAATCACATCTGAAATAATAAATTTTTTAAGTAATATATTAGACAGAGTCAGGCGCGGATCCAGACCCGACTTTTGGGGGGGAAACTTTTATATATTCAAAAGCCAAAAGGTACTGGTATTTTGGGCAATGGTTAATCGAGTATCTCCGAATCAAAACAATTGGGTGGAGCCCAGGCCATTGGGGGGGGGGGGGGGACGTTCCCCTAGTTCCCCCCTCTGGATCCGCGCCTGGACAGAGTAGGTAAAGCTGAAATATTTGATTTCCAATAATTCGAAATTAATTTTTTCATCAGTTTTTGTAAATAAAAGAGATGTCTATAATAATTACCATACATATTTTACGCGTTTTGCTTTTATTCCCATCAATAAGACTTTTGAAAAATTCCTGTAGCACTGGAGCATTCTGTGCAAATTCAGTTTCTTCAAAATATCATTTTAATCCTATGGACAGATTCACGTATAATATCTAAGCAAGATTAGGCTGGGTTTGGAGAGTTAAAACCCTTCGATTTTAAATTCATAATCATCAAATGAAAAATAATTTTTTTTTTCAAGAACTCCAATTTTTATTTCAGGTTATTACAAATGAATGTAAGTTGAAAAACCCCTTAATCGATCTATATCTACGCCGTTGCTCCCAAGTTTTCTCCCCTTGGAAGAGTAATCTGTTCATATTCACACTGATGTCGAGAATATACCCAAAATATAATAATTCCAAGATGAAATCACTATATTCACTAATAAGTGAGGTGAACCAGTTAAAACCGTATTTGAAGTTGTATAATTTATTGTTCATTCCTATTTTGATTTGATCATTTGTGCTTTATCTACTTAATGTTCATAAAGGTGAAAAATTTTGAATACATCCTTACTCAGTGAACTAAGGCAGTAGGATGATACCACCTGTATGTAAGACTCTGAGAATATAATCTAATCATCATTTATAGATAACATAATGAAAAAGCTACTTGCATGTAGTTCTACCCCTTAAAATATTGTACATTATCAAATATTTATAGTAAATAATTTCGATTTAGCAAGGAAAGTATCACAGCAAAGCCAGTATTTTTCAAAATGAAAATAGTGGTATTTACTGCTAATCTGTCATTTGAACTTTTTAAGTCAAACTTATTAATGTTCGTTTCCGTTTAAGGTATTTTATAGAGCACAATATATAGTTATCTAAGGATATATCTTAATTTTGAATGAGAGTATTTGAAAAAAAAATTTAGTATATTTCATTATTTTATATTTCTTGAAACCCAAAATTTAAAAAATTATATCTAATCACTCATTCATGCGCATATTATATTCACTAAAATACTATTGAAATGATAAACTAAAATCAGATATTCTGACATATGTTAAAAGGAAAAAATACCTATAAGGATTAGATGAAAAAAATGATATTGCATAATACAAGGTCCGTTTTGATAATTATTGAGATGAAAAACTAGTTAATTTTTAGGTGTTATATTGTTGATCATATTGATTTCTCGCAGTGAGAAATCTAAAAAGTGCTTGTAAACGAAGTGATTTATATTCAATCATTCCTTGGCGGCTTCGTTCTCTTCTCTCCAGCCAGTGTTCGATTGCATTGCAGGAAAGGCGGAGTAAAGTCATAGAGTACAGCAACGAGCTGACCAATGAGTTGCCTGTTCGACTTAGCATAGAGAGACACACAGCAGCGTTACTGAAACTAATTACACAGATTTATGTTACTATTGTTCATTGTTGCTCCCCGGGCTCACCGACAACTTGGAGACATACGTGCACGCCCTCTGACGGACCGGTTTACAGCATCGTAACCTTCTTCGTTGTTTCTTTTTGCTGAAGTCCATCTGATAATCTGTGATCGACCATTATCTGTAGTGTGGCGACTGTCACTAGTTAAACAATATAATTCAGATAATGATTTTCTCTACTTTATTCTTTGCAATATTCTCGAATTTCTTCTGGAAATAGGAAAAATGACTAATAAATAAATTAAAAGGTAATAATATGATTATTATTCAAACCATTTGAGCCATGAAAATCACACATTCAATTCAGACCTTGAAATACGAAATCGGTATATAGGTGATGAAATAAACCTCAATTTTAAAGAATCACTACAGGATAATAAATATGAACATTTAGGCCTCCTATTGATCATACGGAAAGCCAGTGCCGGATTAACGTTTTTGGGGCATACCTATAGGCTGAGAAGTGGCGGGGGCTTCGTAAAGGGGATGAAACTTCTCAAATTTCAAGGTTCACTATCATGTTATTTTTATACTTTAGTATGAATTGCGGGTAATAGATTGTTAAATTTATATTGTATAGCAAAAAAATTAAATTTCGAGATTCAAAAGTATCGAAGTGCCTCAGGTGAACGTGTTCACAAGTGTTATAGAAAATTATTTGTGGACATTTCATTACTGTAAACTAAATTAATAATTTTCTCAAAGATACTAAATCAATACTAACAATACTCAATACTAAAAAAATTATTATGCTAAATTACAACTTAACTAAATTTCTTTTTTCAAATTTTCATTCCCTCATAATATCGAATTCCGTATAGTTCGATCATTCAAGTTTTCATCAGTCACCGTAGTATATAATCATTTTAAAATTTCCTCTTTACAAATTTCAATTTGGTGGGTGCTCCTTGAGTGGTGGTGGCCTATAGGCTATAGCCTACTCCAGCCTATTGGTAAATCCTGCCCTGCTAAAAGCCCCCTTCTTAATCTTTTCAAAATCTCGGTACTACCAGACCAGTATGGAATTCCCTTCATAACTAATTATTTGTATACACTGTATTCACCCTTTCTATACCTAATTTGTTATAAACTTGTTGGTTGTTATTGAATGTATTCCAGAAATATAATCAGTTGACATTCAGGACCCGAATAATGTGAAGTCTTACCGAAACGTACGTCATGCGTGATTGTTTTCAATAGATATACGTGTAAATTGTTTTATTTTTCACTTGTATATTATTTGTTGGTTTTACCTTAGATACGGTTGCTATAAATACACTCATTATGCCCTAGGGCGTTATGAGCGGGCATAATGGATCATAACGCCCGCTAATTGTACGAGGAGAAATGAAGCAACTTCCATTGATTAAATCCTTCATAATTCTTGTCCTGTACGACTCTGGATTTCTCCGGCAATGAAATATTCGCAGCTTTGGCTGCACTTTCTATGATATTCTTGGGTGAATTCATTTTCATTACCATTATTTCTATAAGACTACACAAAGAAAGCAGCAATGACATACACTAAATATGCTGACAAGAATATTCACAAACGTCAAAATATCAACAAATGACATGCCTACTATGAGAAGAAAAATGGAAAGTATAGGAGCAATAAACCTATATTAAAATCGATTTTTCATCATAATAAAATAATTTTTTCGTGAAAATTGAAATCTTGTATGCACGACGTGCGTTACTAGATCCTAACGCCCATCGGGCGTTAAGATCTATATAACGCACTTGATACATAAATAACTAAACTAACCGATGTTTCCCTTAAATAATATTGGTAATGTTTTCACTGAATAGGTATTCAAACAAACTCATCAAACAAAAATAATTTTTATATAATAATTAAATACACTCAATCTACGTTTGACTAGGGGTTCTCGCAATCTTTTTCATGTTTCACTAGGTGCAATGTGCAATGCAAAAATATTAATACTGATGTTCCAACCGCCTCAAAAATTGACAGTACTATCATATAGCCAAAAATGAACCAGCTCATTATAAACTTTAAAATACAATAAATATCTATGCAAATACGGAAGTACGATAATTTCATTGAATATTTCCCTCCTGTTAAAAATCCCTTGTAAGTAGAATGCAATTATCGAAAATTACAGCGAATATTTCCCTCCTGTCAAAAATCCCTTTTATCGAAAATTACAGCGAATATTTTCCTCCTGTCAAAAATCCCTTGTAAATGGAATGCAATTATCGAAAATTACAGCGATAATTGCATTGTAGAAAGCGAAAGAGCCCTGCGATAATTGCATTGTAGACCGATAATTGCATAGTAGCATAGTTCATAATACCGAAAGAGCCCTGCGATAATTGCATTGTAGACCGATAATTGCATAGTAGCATAGTTCATATCACGGTTATTGATGACATGCTGACAATTCATGAATTACTAACGTCAGTTTGACAAGTTGAAAGTTTATTCGGGAAATATTCCCCCAAATTACACTCGTGCATCAAAATTACCGGATAATTTCGCATTCCAGCGTGTTGTCTTTAAAAAACTGCATTCGGTCATTTTCATATTTTGGAGAAAGAGCCCTCCACCTCTTTCTCCAAAAATGAAAATGAACTCATGCAGTTTTTTGACAACACGCTGTCATGCAAAATTATCGGTAATTTTGAAGCACTTGTGCAATTACTTACGATAATTGCATTGTAGAAAGCGAAAGAGCCCTGCGATAATTGCATTGTAGATCGATAATTGCATAGTAGCATAGTTCATATTATGGTTATTGATGACAAACTGAGATTTCATGAATTTCTAACGTCAGTTTGACAAATTGAAAGTTTATTAGGGAAATATTCCCCAAAATTACACTCGTGCATCAAAATAACCGGATAATTTCGCATTCTAGCGTGTTGTCTTTAAAAAACTGCATTCGGTCATTTTCATATTTTGGAGAAATTGAAAATAAACTCATGCAGTTTTTTGACAACACGCTGTCATGCAAAATTATCGGTAATTTTGATGCCTTTGTGCAATTACTTACGATAATTGCATTGTAGAAAGCAAAAGCGCCATGCGATAATTGCATTGTAGACGTTTTTTGATGACAAGCTGAGAATTTATGAATTACTAACGTCAGTTTGACAAGTTGAAAGTTTATTCGGGAAATATTCCCCCAAATTACACTTGTGCATCAAAATAACCGGATAATTTCGCATTCCAGCGTGCTGTCTTTAAAAAACTGCATTCGGTCATTTTCATATTTTGGAAAGAGAGCTCTCCACCTTCGGTGTCGGGCTCTTTCTCCAAAAATGAAAATGAACTCATCCAGTTTTTTGACAACACGCTGTCATGCAAAATTATCGGTAATTTTGATGCACTTGTGCAATTACTTACGATAATTGCATTGTAGAAAGCAAAAGCGCCATGCGATAATTGCATTGTAGACGTTTTTTGATGACAAGCTGAGAATTTATGAATTACTAACGTCAGTTTGACAAGTTGAAAGTTTATTCGGGAAATATTCCCCCAAATTACACTTGTGCATCAAAATAACGGGATAATTTCGCATTCCAGCGTGCTGTCTTTAAAAAACTGCATTCGGTCATTTTCATATTTTGGGCCCTCCACCTTCGGTGTCGGGCTCTTTCTCCAAAAATGAAAATGAACTCATCCAGTTTTTTGACAACACGCTGTCATGCAAAATTATCGGTTATTTTGATGCACTTGTGCAATTACTTATGATAATCAAGCTATATCCTATTTAGCAAGTGGGGTACGACGCAACATCGTGTCGGGACACTCGGACTGAATTATCTCTTCTTGTCCTCTCAACTAATTGCATAATAGTTTCCGTAATATTTGAGTTGTTTCAATCGTACCCTGTTACCTACAACTGTACCCGGTTCACCCAAAATCTTTGATCAATAGAGGCTACACTTATGCATCGACTGTTTGTAACGGATATGTAATAGATGATATAGAACATATTGTTTTTCTGATATGAGAATTGTAGAGAATATAAATGTTTTTATCATAACAGAAATTATTTAAATTACCTATCTACATAATTATATACAGAGTGCCATTCAATCATTAAGATAAAGGAATTCCACAAGCAATGATCGAAGGTTTGTAACATATAATTATGATAATTTCTTAAGCGATAATTAAAGGTAGATAATTCACTCTTTTAGAAATTATTCCATTTTTACTTATCTGTACGTGAGCTTAAAAGATTGTTTCTATTTTTCATTTCCACATATAGGCATTTTTTCAGCACTCATTTTATTTTGAATTCGAGGTTGTTATGTGATAAAAATTTGGAAAGAAATTCATTCTGGCAGAAAAAGCGTCTGCGGAAGCGAAACGTATGGAACGTATTCAGAATATAAGGTGACTACAATAAAATGATCAGATATTGGAACTATCCATAAAAAATTAAGCTGACATGGTATACTTAGATATTTTTTTAAATTACATTAGTAAAATCAATGATGTAGATATAACGTATATAAGTGAAAATATTCACTCTGTGATAGCTAAGTATTTTCAGCAATACAAATTATTCATGAAAAAATTATAAAGCAATGAATCTGCAAACGAATACTTTTACCTACTCTGCACAGCCGTAGTGACTTTGTTGAATAAATTTCTTCTGTAGTATTGTATCTTTGTACCTGTTATGTTTTACCCATCTCCATTTCTAATTTTATTATCTACCTACCTGCTAATAGATTACGATGTAGGTTTCCCCATCCACAATCGCATTTTCCGCTTTCAATATTAGTATGAATGAAGCACTTATCTGAAGAACCCGCTGTGGAGAAAAAATTGGACGAAACATAGTGAGAATTAAAAACTGAAGTTTTGTCTATAATATTAAAATTATTTATAGTTTGATATACATCTGGGCAGTAGACGAATGGAGTAAGACAGTTAATTTATTATTTTTTTTACAGTTATTTTGTTTATCTGTAACTCTTTTTAAACCCTTTGCAGGATCTCCTATGTATCAGATATTCGAGATGAATTAGATATATTTCCACGGCTATTATTCTATTCATTGCTTTATGTGCGAACGAAAGAGAGAAGCGTCTTCAACGCGCAATTTCTCCATATCTTTATATATGTTATCGTGCGGAACCGGAGGTCCAAATCCCTCCAAGGTGTTGAAGGTTTTTCACGGTCTTTATCTCGCGCAAACTTTTATCTGAGCATTGGTAGTGAATAGCCAGTATGTGGACAAAGCCAAATGGCCCTGTAAATCGCCTTTAGCATCATGTAACAATGTAATGGAAGCTATCTGACCTGGACTAGAGACGTGTAGCAAGGCGGTGAGTGTTAGTAACGGCGAAATGAAATTGCGTTGAGACTGCTAAAGGACGAGTGCGAGGTTATTGCGTCAAATCTTCAGCGACGTATGGCCCATCGACTATTTCTTTGTGTCAACAGGGTTGACGATGTTTTCTACCCGGTAGTTTTTATTACTCATTAACTCAGTTTTGTTAGCAATTTGGTGTGTTGTTTGGAAGCAATATTTGTCTTAGAACAATGAAATCATTTTGATAAAACAGCTAGAATTTGTCCGTTTTTTTTTGAAGATTTTACTAATAAGTAAATATAATATAGGTTTTGATTGAAAACATTTCTCATTTAGATATCTAAAACGGTGATGAACCTTTATATATGGATGAATTGCAATATAATTTTCCCTTTTCATTAAATACAACAGAAACAATCCAATGATATTTGTTTTACCTTAACTTTCCTCTGTATATGAGGCTCTATAAATAACTTCATAAGTAATTTATGTTGGTTAAATCAACCCATTCTCTTTGAACTGAACGACGTACAATAAAAATTGAATGTTTATGATATGTTATAATTCGACTTCAAATAAGAAACAGTATACTTTTTATCACTATTTTATTTGAATGTTTGTGACTGCAGTTTGGTAGTACCTAGTAGTACATTTTGACACAATGATTTATTTGCTTGAAAATGTAATAGTACTAGGAAACTGCGTCACAAAAATTGAAATAAAATATCATTAAATACAAAGTAAATTTTTTTCGATTTATACTCATATTTTATTATGTTCAGTTTTCGATTCGAAATAACAGATTCATAATTTTTACTGAAATAGGGCCACATCAATTAACTGTTCAGGTTTTAGACGAATTTAAATTGTTCCTTGAGACAACAGTGGTGATATTTTAGAAATTAATTATCGGTTACATATTCTTAAATTTCAATTATTTATTGCCTAATTCTGTTATTCAACTGTCGGCATTTTTTGCATATACTAATGAAGCGATATGTCTTCTCAATTAAGAACGTCGATTAATCTTCATTACTGCAAACTCGAACTAATAAGTTAATTTTTGTAATAAATATTCATAATATATCCAACATTTTCCGACATATAAAGATAATTCAGTTTTCAGTTACTATTCACAATACAATTTTTTAGTAACGTGATGTTTAGTTAGAGCTACCTACGGGTATTCATTTAGTAATACTTGAAATAATTCTCAAATCAATTTAAAAATTTTTGTTTCAAAGAAACATCGTGAAAACTTAGGTACTACGCAATAAAAATTATTCAGTTCAGTAGTGAGCATTTTTGCTGATTTTCCATAACTCAAAGTATTTTCAGCTGCCGAAGAAATTACAATCATGCAACCAAATTTTTTTTGCATGCTTGGCACTGTATGAGTTCATAAGTCCTGATTGATAAATAATTTATCACTTGATTTCGCTAATTCATTCAAAAATATTATATTAATTTCAACAAATTCTACTATTACTTTACAGTCAAAGTAATATATTAAGCAACCGTGGATCTAGTTTCATCTTCTCTACAGGGTGTTTCTCAAGTAAGTAGAAAAAATTGAACAGATTATTCTTTGGTTAGAAATAATGCTCCTATGAATTTTGTTTATGAAATACATGACCACCAAATTATCAGATTTTTTTAGTGTTCAATTTTGAACTGTTCGAAATCGGCAGAACAGTATTCAACCAGTAGAGGAAATATAGGTAATTAGTTGAAATTCTTTGAAAATAAAATCGATACGGCACTGTAAAAATGAAATTTTGATATTCCGTTTAATCCTTAATTATATTCTAATCAAATGTTTTCTATTTATTACGTTTATTCCTAATATCTGATCATTTAATGGTAAATAACGATTTTTGTTCAAATAACCACCACACCACCATAAATGAATTTGTACTTTACCCTATCATGATACAGCAAATATAAAAAAGTTGAGTAAAATATTTTTCAGTTAAAAACTTTTACTGACTTTGGTTAGTAGAATACCTGAATAGATTAGGTTTGAAAATAATGACTAAAGAAATCCAATAATTTGATGAACGTGTATTTCGAAGACGGAAGGAAGCCTTAAGATCCCAAGTTTATTCGAAAAAGTGAAATAATTTTTCCTTATAGTTTTGGAATTTACTCCTTAAGACAAAAAATAAAGTGAAATGTTACGTTCCTTTGCGCAACATACTATGCGCACTTTTCACTTTTAGTTTATTAGTATACCGCCGCATATGTTAGGAATTAGGGTATACCGGCAACAATTGATGCATGTATAGGTATATATGATACAACACATACAGCAGCAACCTTGCCTTCGATTTGTGTTTGGATTTGAGAGTGCATTTTATTTATTTATATGTAGTGAAACCCTTATTTGTGCAGCATAAACAAAAAGTGATAAAATATTGAAAGATATAAAAGAAGCGGACACACACAATTTTTTTTTCTTCTTACTCAGGAAATGCATTATGTGCAATATGAAAATATATATTTTCTCATACTTATGCACGTGACTTTCCTATTGTTTTTCTCCACCTATAGGTACCAGTATTTGAAACCATTAACAAAACGAGGCTATCTTCTACAAACTGAATGAAATAGACAACGAACAACAAACGAAATATATTTCACAACTCGACTCATGCAAGATGGTATCGCAAGAGACACATAATAGTCTTTTATTATGACACGAGCCAGATGCTCGGTGCATTTGTAACTTTTGGAATAGAATCAGGAAAATTAGATCCAATCGTCAGAGTTTTGAAAACAATATTCCGTAATCAAACTTTTCACCGAGTTATATAACATTTTCCCAACTGTATTCACGTTTCTTGTATTGCTTATTTTCAATTTATCGTCAAATCGATCGTTTTGTCTTCATTTTCTTAGACATTCTACTAATGAAGTCGTTTATTTGATTGACAAGTCTCAGTGAATTGTATTCATAACTGTGCAGGACTGCCATTGTTCAAATTTTCCCCAGTTGACTAAACTCTGATTACATTTCATTTCATATTTGTGTGCTTTAATTATATATCCTATAAGTTCATAGGGTTGCTTAGGTCTATTGTTAGACATTTTCAATTTCATCTTGATCATTCTAGAATTCGATTTGTGATTTCTTCATATCGTGCTGTTTCTGATATTTCTGTCATAAACGTAGCTTTGTTAATCAAAAGTCAGATTCACAATATGCAAACCATTCAATTCAAGAAAATCATACATTGATTTTTGACTTTTAAATATTAAATGCTAAAAATAAGGGAATTAAACTTAATTTGCTAGTCTCCTACTGAATAGCCAAATTGACCATACTACAAGCCTCCTTTTGAATCTTTTCAAAATTACCGAACTATCCGACTACAAGTTTAGAATAGGGTTTTTCCTATTTTATTATTTATTTGTTACTATCCTTCTATTTACTCTCTCCACACAATTTTTCATCTATTTATTTCTTGTATTCCATATAACGGAGAAATATATTTAGTTTGTATTTAGCACGTGAAGCTTCACTGACACGTGCGTCATGCGTATATTATCAACAACTTTGTAAATTGTTTTTATAACCTTTGTTTTAATATGTTTATTAATTTTTATCATGTCTCGGCCCAATCAATCCGTGATTTCTGTTTGGGACATAAGATTGAAATTATCACATGCATAAAAAAAAGTAAGAATCAGTAATACATGATATATCCCAGGATATATTGAAGTTAGTGGGTAACGTTTTTCTTTATCCATATAATGGAAATAACAAATATTTCACCCGAACGTATGATGAATTTTTCACTACTCAATGAAGATATAGTAAATATAAAGAATTAGAACTTTGAAATATGACAGTATTTTCCAAAATTAATTATATTGCTGTCTACGTTGATCATTGTGCAACAGTACAGCAATACATTGACGTTGAATGTATTTTCGTTTTTTTCGATTTTCGTGTATATACTAAAGCTTCATCAAAATCTTGGTATAGGTACCGCTATACTTTTGTAATATTGATGATTTGCTGAGATATTCTCGTAGAATTTTATACTGACTATTTCACTCATTCCATTTTTATTGAGAAAGTTTCCATAGCTACTCTCGTTTCACAGCGATAAAACATGCAAGCCGGCAAAACTTACTATGTAAGTATTTCAGCGACAATTCCACTCATGTATAATAATTGCCATTTGAGAGAACGAAAATCGTAGTTTGCTATCGGATAAATAGGAAGGAACAGAAATGCAAGTGGATAAAAATATCGGATAAATTACGTTACCTTACCAACGCTAGCAATTATTATTCGTTTAGCAAGCGTTGCATCAGTTTGACAATTGTAAATGTCGAAAACAGGAATTTTACAACAAATACCTAATATTCCAGTAAATATGTTGAGATTTGGAAATATTTGCGAGGCAGAAATAATAAGGGAGATCGAAAAATCAACTCCTGAAAATACAAAAAAAAGTAATTCTTCCATTTGGAATCAATTTAGCGAATTTTGTAAACAACGAAACTTGAATTTGGAAACCGAACAGTCAGTGGAAAATGTGGCAGGAATATTGATGGACTGTGGCTTTAATATGAAGAAACAGAATGGGAAAGATTATAAAGAATGTGTGGTGAAAACAATGTGGAACACAACCGCGAAAATGTTGCAAACCATGTATTTCGAAAAATTTAATATTACTTTCAATCCTTTCACTGATTTGGCATTAACAATAATTCATGGAATTGTCGTACCAAATACCACGCGAGCTCAGATTTAGCAGGATATTTTTTGTGGTTGTTTTCTCATACTTACTTTCATTGGCAATTTAACTCGATCTGTTCAGACAAAATCACTCGAGCTACGCTCTCGTGATTTTGTCAGATCTCGTTAAATTGCCAATGAAAGTAAGTATTCGAAAACAACGACGAAAAAATATCCGGCTAAATCTGAGCTCTAGTGGTATTACCCCCGACAATATTTTGACATTTCTCACATGAATCGTTATTTCCTTGACTTTCTGAAATGTGACCATATTACTGTTAGACATATTTTCTCGTGAAATAGTCATGTCGAATACCACTCGAGATGAAATTTAAGCAGGTAAAATTTCTCTCTTGTAACATTCAAGTTTGTTGCTTAGACAATTTCGCTCATGACATTTTTTCCAAAATCACTCGCCTGACGGCTCGTGATTTTGATACAAATGTCATTCGCGAAATCGCCTAAGCAACAAACTTTCATATTAGAATCGAGAAATTCTGCCGGCAAAATTTCATCTCTAGTGGTATTATATATGATTATTTTTTGACGTTTCTTGAAACCAATGAAATGCTTCTTTATTTGTCACAAAAGTAAGTTTTAACCAATGATGTCATTATTATAGTGGGAATAAATCTTTTGTGATTATTCTCGGGAATAATCACTGTAGCTTTTATTTGCTTAGCAAGTGTCAGATAGTTGTCAAAATAATTACCTAATTGTGTCAACGCGATATATAAAATGGATGAAAATCATCGGTTTAGTACCTTTTCTGATGCAGAAATAACAAAAAATATTTCAGAAACTACTTCGAAAAACACTCTAATAAGTAATCAGTCTATATGGAGACAATTTAAGACCTTCACCAAAGAAAGAAATTATATTCTGGATCAATCTACTACAACAGCTACTCTGGCATTGATTTTGAAAGATTGAGCTTACAACATGAAAAGAAAGGACGGAAATGATTATAAAGAAGCAGTAATAAAGACAATGTGGAATAAAATGGCAAAATTAGTTCAAGAACTTTACTTTAATAGGTATAACAGGTCCTTTGATCCTTTCCATGATATAGAATTCAAAAATGCTCGAGATGCAAGAGATGCAAAAGGAAAAATTTTACAAAAACATCCTGAAAAGCACAAACAAAGTTCGGTGGCACTTTCTAATACAGAATTGTTGCAAATTTTTAACTATTGGGACGAAGATACACCTTGTGGATTGCAAAGAAAGTTTTTTTCACGTTGCATCGTATGAACTAGCTTGGAGGGGAGGAGAAGCTACAAAATGTTTAGTTCATTATTTTAAAAAAGAAACCGACATTATGGGATTAAATACTGGCCGCATTGAATACAATCCCATCTTTACAAAAACTGCACAGGGTGGAGCACAAAGATGCGCTAATAGTAAATGGTTGACTCCAAACATAAATAACCCAGATATTTGCCCAGTTCGTCTTTTTGAAAAACTATTGGGTAAACGTGAAGAAAATATTAAAACCGAACGCTTGTTTCTTACTCCAAATCCGGCTTGGCAAACTCATGGTTCTTGGTATAAAAACGTTCCTGTGGGAATAAATTCCATTTCAAAATGGATGAAAGAATCCGCAGAAAAAGTAGGTCTAGACACAGTTACTAAAAAAATAACTAACCATTCTGCCAGATCAAGTGCAGTAAGTAACCTTTCAAAACTGGTGTAGGAGAACAAGAACTAATCAAGGTCACTGGTCATAATTCTGCAAGTTCGATCAAACCATACTTACAATTGAACCAAGAACATCATTCAAATATAATAAATAATCTTAGAGAAAATACGCAGGAAAAAACACTTAATATAACAAGCAATTCCAAATCCTCAATAAATAATGAGTCTCGAAATATTTTTAATAATTTCGTTCTTCATTGTACTAATTTAAATTGTTAAGTCTTTTAATATATTCACAATGTGCCAACGATATTTTCTTATATTGTAATAATTAATTAAATTAAATTTTTCAATAGTTTTATCATAGTTTTATTGATCTTTTTTATTGTAAACATTTTTGAATCAAAAAATCTAGTCAAATATAACTCGCGAGTTCGATGAATTATAGAAAATAATTTGACAGATTTTGTTCAAACTTGTTGCCATTTGGAAATAGCCACTCGAGCCCTCCGGGCTCTCGTGACTATTGCCTGGCAACAAGTTTTGAAAAAATCTGTCAAATTAATTTCAATTTATTCTCACTCTCTTGTTATATTATTCCTGACAATAAATAATAATTATCCAATAATATAGAACACGTACTTAAGAATGACAAAAGTCAGAATAAACTATTAAAACTTTCCGATTGACTCATTTTCCATTTAGCAACTTATCAAACATATAAAAATCACTTTAATGATTTGAGAAATCAATTAATATTTTATTATTGAACTAATTGAAAAAAAAAATTGCATCTGTTCAATATTCCACCTCATTATTGATATAATTCATAATCTCTTTGGGACATACAAATATATTTTCTAAAGGAAGTACTATCAATTAAAGTCCATAAAAGTGATGAAAATAATTATTCAAGGAAATATTATTTGATGCAAAGATAAGATGACAATTCTTGTATCGATATCTATTTAAGTTCAGTCTGTTACTGTTTACAAGAAAATCATGGAATATATAAAAAATTAATAGGAAAACTCTTTATCTTATGTTTTTGCAATACCTGAATCTGTAGAACATATAGTTTATGCTTCAGCAAAAGTTTATAGATGAAAAATGTTCTTAGATTAACCATATTGTGTTGATTTTGTGCTTTTTTGAAATATAAATTTATAGAGCTTTGTTTCAATTTATCAGTAAATGCTGACGTGCTCATATTTCATGAGAACGTTGTTTTATTGTTTTCGTAAATTGAATGATTAATAAACAGTTTGTCAATTTTTGTTACTTAAATTAGTATAATTTTTGAAATTATGTGTGTATTATATCTACATATATTCTTGTGTTAAATAAATCTACTAAACTTTTTTATTTCCACTTTATTTCAGAACATAAGCTTTTCAGATTAATATGATTTCTGCGATATATATTGTGAGATTTTATTAAAAGCAGAACTCTGTGTCATACTTATATCAGATATATAAACTTGGAAATGAATTCCCCATCATTATGAAATAAATCCGTTATATATGAAGTTATGCTCTTTTCAAGACAAGAACCTTGATATATAAAATACAACTTTAATCAAACAAAATCCATTAATAATGATTAATTTATGACACAACCGACTTTAAATCATTCAAGAAATGACATCTGTGGTTATCCTTGAACTATCACGTTTTTCAAGTTGGTCTATACGCCAGGTGTTGGGCATAATTGATGGGTCAGTCCATGCCCATGTTTGCATTTCTTTTAACGCAGTACATCAATGCACTCGGACTGCTTCGCAATGACAGATTTATTGGCTGAAAATGTAAATGAATCTGTCTTGTGTATGCGCGGCCAACTGTGAAAAATGGGTCTGGCATTCGAAAATCACAAATTGAGAAATTTGTTGGGTAGAAAAATTCCCTGCGGTAAATATCTCATTCTGAAATCATGGATCTCAAAACAAACTAGATACATGGTACTTTATGGAACGCGATTTCTGAACAATAGAACTATATGTATACCATCAGCTTTATTTTCATATAATTCACAATTTTTTGATGTAGAATTGATTCTAGCAAGCTCTAAATCTAGCTCAGTATCTATCTAGTATTAAGTTTCTTTGTATAGGGTATATATCTAGCAATATATATATATATATATCTTAGTCAAAATTGAACACATATATCTATTATGTGACTGAATCAGTTGATTTTGAAAAATCTGTTGGTTTTATGGTATTAGCCCAGCACAACTTTTTTTATGATACAAATCTCTCTTCAACTCCGACTAAGAAAATTCAAGGTTAGTAACACTTAGTTAATTTTTCCAGGGGAAGGTGGCGATGAATGCTCACCCGAAGAGGGAGATAGGTTAGAAGGAGAAGAAGAAACAGGTTCTAATACTCCGACCTCCGCAGCCTCACCGTTACCTGCAGATGATGACGCACCTTCTCCTAATCCTGGAGATATTCCTAGCCCAGCGAGTCCTAGGTCTATCAATGATGAGGGTAGATGCAGGTATGTTGTTATCATTTTTTTTTCTTGATTACAAATAATATATGCCATCGTTAGTTGATGCATATAACCATGAATAACTTTTAATTATATTTTTTCATTTTCAGAGAAATGACTTCACCCTCTCGATGCAACTCCAAAGACTCAGCTGAATCTATGAATCGATGTCCATCTGGTGAATCTATCCTCTCTGAGAGAACTAATCTTTTACGGGGAACTGCCATAACTAGTTCTGCGCTTAGTCCAATTGGAGTGGCTCTTCCTCCAACCCTTCCCGTAGCAGCAGCTGCAGCACTTCTTCCTCCACAGTCAGCTGCAATGGCAGCTTATTTGAACGCTGCTGCAGCTGCCGCGGTAGCGCATCAATCACATAGATTGATGATGACTTCGCCTTTACCACCTTCGTTCAATAGGTCTTCCATGTCTCCTTTAGTAACTTCAAGCTCCTCACCTCCAGGTGGATTTAACTCTGTAAGTCCATCCGAAATGCAGTTGCGGTCATCACCAGGAGAGGGAATTCTAGACTTCAGTAGGAGACCGAAGTTAAGCGATTGTGAAAGTGATTCCGATGCTATGAATTTCAGTAAACCCGAGAGCCCACAATTAGAATCTGGTAGTGGACCTCTTGATTTATCTTGTTCAGGGCGTAAGAGATCATTAGATGAATCTGATGTTCAACCCCCATCCCGAAAATCAAGAACTGGTGAATATAAGACTCCACTTCCTCAATGGCCAGCGTCTCTTGGTGCTTCTCACCTTCCATACTTCGCAGCGGCTGTAGCAGCAGCTACTAATTTGTCTCCAAAAAATTCAGTTCCTCAAACTGAGCTTTGGAATGGAAAATTGAAGCATCCTGGATCGTCACCAAACGATGCAACTAAAGCCCTCGAAAAAATGAGCGAACTCAGTAAACTAGGAGGAGATGATCTCTATAGAACTATGGCAAGTCAACCTATACCTAACTCTGCAACTAACAGACATAGCGCTTGGCAGTCTCACTGGTTGAACAAAGGGGCAGAGCAAGCTAAAGATGTGCTTAAGTGTGTTTGGTGCAAACAAAGCTTTCCTAGTCTTGCAGCAATGACGACGCATATGAAAGAAGCCAAACATTGTGGCGTGAATGTACCCGTCCCTTCGATGCAACCTCAGAGTTTAATACCTCAGCCTCAGATCACCTCTCCCTCTAACACCAATACGAGTACCTCATCAGGTACTTCTAACAAACCTATATCTTCTGATCTCAATATGTTAATTAAAGAAACTATGCCATTACCTAGAAAGTTAGTAAGAGGTCAAGATGTTTGGCTTGGTAAAGGCGCAGAACAAACTAGACAGATTTTGAAATGTATGTGGTGTGGACAAAGTTTCAGATCACTAGCTGAAATGACTAGTCATATGCAGCAGACTCAGCATTATACTAATATAATTTCTCAGGAACAAATCATTTCTTGGAGATCTACCGACGATAATAAAGGTGGTGGATCTGGGGGTGGAGGTTCAGGTAATAATCCTCCACCGAGTGGAGCTAGTAGCCATGTAAGTGCTGTACTGACCTGTAAAGTTTGTGATCAAGCGTTCAGTTCTCTGAAAGAACTCAGCAATCATATGGTGAAAAACTCCCACTACAAAGAACACATTATGAGATCAATCACAGAAAGTGGCGGAAGAAGAAGACAGACCAGGGAGAAAAGAAAAAAGTCCCTACCTGTAAGAAAGTTATTGGAATTAGAGCGAGCACAGCATGATTTCAAAAACGGAGATAGTGGTCTTCTAGAGAAAATGAGGGATCCTACGGGAGCTGGAAGGATAACTTGTGAAAAGTGTGGACTTAAAATCGAAACATCTCTTTTTGTCGATCACATTCGCCAGTGTGTTGGAGGTGGCGCTACGAGTATTAATCAAAGGAATTTTTTGAAGAGCGCTCTCATGTCTAATTCTATATTACCTCCCGAATCTCCCACAAAAGAAAAAGCTAAGTCACATGAAAAATCTCTTTCTCCCCAACAAAGATCGCCAATAGCAACAGATTTAAGTGGTAAAGAAACTTCACAAGCTCCAGAAAATAACAATGGATCTTCTCCATCGGTTTTAAATGCCATTGAAAAGCTTATCGAAAAAAGTTTTGATTCAAGGACAAGACAAAATACATCATATCCTGGTCATGGTAGTACTAATGCACCGATGGGTTCCAGTATTCTGAAAAGGCTGGGTATAGACGAAAGTGTTGATTACACAAAACCTCTCGTCGATGCGCAGACTATGAATTTATTAAGATCATACCATCAACAGCAGCAAAATCATTTTTCAAGAAGAGAGAGAAGTGGAAGTGAATCGAGTTCTATATCGGAACGAGGAAGTAGCCGAGTAGACTCGTTAACTCCTGAAAGAAAGATGGAACCTCCAGGAGTGCCAATGAGTAGTACTCCGAGGTCGACGCCTGATAGAAGAGAGAAGTCTCCATACGTAGATAAAAATGAGTGTTTTTCTGACAGTGAATTAAAAGTGAAAAAAGAAGTCGATGGTAGCGAATGTCAAAGACTGAATGATAATGATCGTCAAGTTGTGATCAAAAAAGAATGTACTGACGATGAAGATGAACGACAAAGCTACCACAGCAATGGTGGTATAAAGACCGAGGAAGATGATAAAAGTTCTATCATAAGTCCTAAGCAATCAGCAGTTATGGCTGAAAATATCCAGCCAAGTAGTCCCTGTAGAAATAGTACAAGTAGTCCAACCAGCAGTGATAGATCTGGAACTCCCAGAAGTACTAATGGAGATAAAAAACCTGGTGGCAGTCTAGGTGCATTGAGTTCAATGTTCGATAATCTGTCAGGTACTCCAAATGAAAATTCTGCTCCATCTTCTGGGAAAAAAGGTTCTTCTCACCCGTTAGCAGCTCTTCAAAAACTGTGTGATAAGACTGAAACTCATACAAATCCAAGACCTCACTCTTCTTCCAATCAAACTATTCCAAATTCCAACCCTACAACTGTTCCTACAAATACCGGAACAACTCCAGGTGCAATATTAGCGTTTAGTTGGGCATGCAACGATGCAGTAATGACGTCAGATTCTATAATGAAGTGCGCTTTCTGTGACACTCCTTTCATTTCTAAGGGTGCATATAGACATCATCTTTCTAAAATGCATTTCGTGAAAGATGGTATCATACCGGATCCGGTTGCGTTGAAAAGTAACCAACCAAGTTCGTCCAACAGTGGTGTGCCATTGAAAGGGACTCAATTACCGAACGTTTCGAGTGGTGTGAGTGGAAATAAAAGTCCACCAGTGCCGCCAGGTTTTGAAGAGAGCCCTCATTCAAAATTTCTTAAATATACGGAATTAGCAAAACAACTGTCAAGTAAATATGTATAAATAAAATCATTCAATCATTCCTTTTTGTAATATAGTTTTAAAGGCAAATTGCTTCAAGCGATTACATTGTGATGTTATCATATCGACAACCAATTTAGTTATAATGATTTTGAAGTGTGTTATATGTTGTACATTTTGCAAAATACAAGATTCAAGTAATTATAATAATTGTTATACGAATTTAAAGTCACAAAATGTATAAAGTACCATGTAAGTCGGTATTGTAAAATATTTACTCCATTTCAGATATATTATATACTTTCAACCAAAAACTTCAGACTTCATATAATCAAAAAATGCCACTTGGAAACAAAGAAAAGATGGAGTTGAATAGTTTAAAACACAAAAAAAATTCAAATATATTACTAAAGAATAATCTAGAAATATAAAGCTGACTTGAAGTGTTCATTTTACATAAATACAAGAATTATGAAAAGTTAATTCTTCACTTTTCGGAATTTCTTTCTACTTAACTCGAGATTGAGAATTTAGATGATCATGATTATATGAAGTATTTTGTATTCTATTTTGATCAGAGGTTGTGCTGTAGTGAGTATTGAGAAACGTACTAGATATTAGGTTAGAAAGTTTGGATGGAAGGAATGTGAGGAATTCAGTGAATCTCAATTTCGTATAGAGTTTAAAAACACAGAATACTTGTTAAAAAACAATACCCAGATGAAAATGTAGATTGAAAATTGAAAAAAAAATTATTGGTCGAAAATAGTTGCATTGCTTCCTATACTGTTGAGAAGTTTTTGAGAATCAAAAATAAAATAAAACGACTGACGCGTGAAGTACAATATAATGACTTCAATTATTTTTTTAAGGTTCAATGTTTTTGACAGTATGAGGAGTGTAACTGTTAAGATTGTTAAAAAAACCACAAACATCCTGTATACGTATATTGCAAATATCTCATCTTCCAAGAAAATTTTAAAATATATTTATCAATCATTATATATACTGATAAATACAAAAGATGTATACGCATTAGCTCATATTCACGGCAAAGCTCTTTTATGTTTTGAAAAATGTTTAAACTTTATTTAATATTTTGTTGTATTTGATTGCAAAGGAAGCTCAAATAAATATATGTTATAAATAGACTGATTTTGATTTATTCAAATCATTTACACTGATTAAAATATTAGTATTAATTGGAAGTGATAAACAATACCTCAGGGCCAATTTTCGAATTATGCATGTCAATGCAATGAATTCATAATATTTATAAGTTCTTCAAAGAAAGATCTAAGAAAATAAGGTAAGTATACTTGTCATATTTATGTGAACAATCTAATTCGAAGAATAACGAACAAAATTCAACAATTTCTATATTTTCACTTAGGTATAGGACATTTTTATGGAAAGGCCTTTCACAGAACAGAAACCAGATTTAAAGCAAAACTTAATATATAGTTTCAGAATAGTTTCAGATTAGTATATAGTTTCAGATTAGACATCCTAACTATTTACTTCAGAAGGATAAAACAAATATATAATGAATTAATAGCAAACAGATAATGACTATAAAAAATATATGGTGGCACACAATTAGGTTGGTTAAATTTAGATATCGTAGCAGATGACATAACTCTCAAAACATATGACCCAAATCTATGGTCCAACATCCATACAGATATTTGAATAAATTCAATTTTGGCAGGTTTTCACTTTGAAAACCTGCTTATTAAAATGGGTGCTATTAGCAAAGTTAGACCTAGGGCCAAGTTAGTTTTTCGTTTCATGACTTTTTATGATGCTGGCACCAAAAATTCAATAAAGATATATATATATATATATATATATATATATATATATATATGTATATATATATATATGAATTTATGTATATATAATATATATATATATATATATATATATATATGAATATATGTATATATTCATATATATATATATATATATATATATATATATATATATATATGAATATATATATATATAATATATATATATATATATATATATATGAATATATATATATATATATATATATTGCTTATGTATTTAAGTGTTGTTTACACGACAAAGGGCGCAATTTTGAAGCAATAGTTTAGTTTTTCCGTTTCATGACTTTTTATGATGCTGGCACCAAAAATTCAATAAAGAATATATAATATATATATTATATATATATATATATATATATATATATATATATATATATAATATATATATATCATATACATATACATATAATATATATAGTAATATTTATATATATATATATATATATATATATATATATATAATATAATTATATATATATATATATATGAATATATGTATATATATATATATATGAATATATGTATATATATATATATATACATATATCATATATACATATATATATAGTATAATATATATATATATATATATATATATATATATATATATATATATATATATATATATATATAATATGTAATATATATATTATATATATATATATATATATATATATATATATATATATATTTATATATTTATATAAATATATATATATATATATATATATATATATATATATATATGTTCGTATGTATGAATGTAGGTATAAGCTTATATATTTTAGTGTTGTTTACACGACAAAGGGCGCAATTTTGAAGCAATAGGGTTGAAAGTTTGTAAGTATTTATTTTCGACAGATATCTTGGATGGGATTGGTTTTGGTTCAAATTGGTTGGGGGGTTGACCCCCTGGGGGAAGAAATAAATCATGTTTACATGATGAAGAACGTAGTTTTGGAATAATAGGATTGAAAGTTTGTGAGTAGGTAGTTTCGTATGATATATTGAACAGGATTGGTTCTGGTACGAATTTCTTGGGAAGTTGAACTCCCAGGAGAGGAAATAAATCTTGTTTACACGATACAAGGCGCAATTTTGGGACCATAGGGTTGAAACTATATATGTAGGTAGTTTCGTATGATATCTTGGATGGTATTTATTTCGATATGAATTGGTTGGGGGGTCGACCCCCCGGAGGAGGAAATAAATTGTTCACACTATAAAGAGCGCAATTTTTTTGGATTTGGAAAGAAAATCATAATTGAATGAATAGATTTTTCAAACTGTATATGTTTTGAAAAACTGCTTTTCTAATGCAGCTCGCTGCGATAGAGTTTTTTCAAACATACATTATTATGTTATTTCTAATACAAAGAGATATATATATATATATATATATATATATATATATATATATATATATATATATATATATATATATATATATATATATATATATATATATATATATATATATATATATATATATATATATATATATATATATATATATATATATATATATATATATATATATATATATATATATATATATATATATATATATATATATATATATATATAATATATATATATATATATAAATATATATGAATATATTCAGCGGCGGCTATTCAAAGGCGGTTAAGGAGGCTAAGCCTCCTCCTCAATAATATTCCGTGTAACACTAATATATTATACTGAATAGTCAGCATTCAGCCATATTCATATGATCAAAATCATATTATGTATTATGCACTCCTACCTTCCTTTCAACCTACATTATATAATGGTATTTACATTTACTGCATTTCGTTCATTTCAAGATTTGTGGCAACGCTGCGGAGGCTTAAAAAAAGGGTATATTCTCAACGTTCATTATGCCTGCCCACAGAAAAAGCAAAACAACGGTGCGAATACTGCCAATGAATACTTCATTGTAATAGAAAAGCAAAACACATGTAAATGGCAACACCGATGGAGCCTGAGTCTCATACAATGTCGACCAATCACAACTATAGAATTTCGGGTAAAATCGAGTGAATTCGTTGGCAAGCATTAATTTAATCGTAGTGTGATCGTAGTGACTAATGGCCGAAAACAGCTTGTTTACTTATAATTGCTCGCGTATTGTTTTAAAAATGAGTTTGGTTACTGGAGTTTATTTCAAAAAGTTTCAATGGTGACTTAGTGGAATATTTGTTATCCCATAACTTTAGTGCACTAAGTTATGAGGATAAAGTTTTGATAAAACATTGCGACCTACCCTGAATTAAACAATTTGGTGCAGCGTAATAGACAACAATACCGCGCGGTTTTAATACAAGAAATTATGAGAGACATCCTCGCCTAACCGGATCCCAGGTAAAAAAAATTAATTATTTTGTTGGCAGTGTTTACTTTTTACTAGTGAAAATGTCTCTGTTTGGGGCCGCTTAGGATTTGAGGATTTAATTCTATAGTTGAAAGTGAGGAAATTTTTCACCGATAAAGTAACTTTTAAATACGCACGCGGATTAATATCTTACTTACAAGATAAGGAATTTATATATTTTTTAAACATCTCTAAATTAATTTTTTGAACAAACAGAAATAGTTTTTCAAATCTTACAGCACAAGTTTTCAGATGTAATTTACTCACGAAATCGGCTCAGTTTCTTTTGGAAAAAATTTCCGAATTTCGTGCAGAAGTTTATTTTAAAAAACTATTTTCTGTATTTCAAACTACTGATGATACGACTCAATTTAGCCCAAAACGAAAGAAATTCAGTTACGAAGATATGGAGCTTCACTATAAGCAAATATTTTTGAAATTTTGGATACTATTATGGGTCAAATAGAAATAAGGTTCTCTGATTAGAAAGAACTGCATTTCTTCGACTTACTCAATAAAAATTTGTTTACCGGGTTTTCGGCTAATTTTCCAGATAACCTTTTGGAAAATTTATATCAAAAATACACTTTTTTTGATAAGGAGGCCATAAAAAGTGAACTGTGTGTTGTTTATAATGACAATGAAATTTTGGAACAAAATGAAAATCATGTGAGGACTATTAAATCCTTTTTTGATAATGATTTGAATCAAGATTTACCCCAAGTTTATAAACTCTTATGTCTAATTGTTTCTATCCCGGTGACATCGGCTTCCGTAGAGCGCTCGTTTTCCACTCTTAAGAGAATTAAAACTTATTTACGAAATTCAATGAGCCAGGATCGTTTAAAAAATATTAGTTTGTTGTCTATTGAAAAGGAATTGGTAAAACTTTTGGCGAAAGACAAAAAATTTTATGAGGATATTATAGATCATTTTGCTAACGTTAAAGATCGCAGAATCCCGCTAATCTTCAAAAATATATAATAACTTTTTATTTGCTCTCACCAGCTGTTAAAAAATTCGTTACTTAACGAATTTGTTATTTGTTATGTGTTACTTAATCAATTCATCTATTCATCAAATTAGGTACCTATTTTGTGAAAGAAAAAAAAAATTGATGAATAGATGAATTGATTAATTGGCTGAGAAGAGTTGTTGTGAATATTGTAAATAGGAGTTGTAGGTCTCAAGGTAGACACTCGAAAGTGAAAATAAGTTAATAGCTTAGGGTGCTTGTTTTACTTTGATTTTCTTTAAATTATAAGGCGGTTGACCTTGAAATCCTAAAAATTTTCGCCTATCCTCCTCCTTAAACCAAAACCTCACGAGTCGCCACTGATATATATATATATATATATATATATATATATATATATATATATATATATATATATATATATATATATACATAATGTATGTATAAATAAATATACACACATTTCTTTGGACATTTATTCGAAAAAAAAATCGAATAAACTCCTAGCGGAGCTGGTTATACGAGTTCAAGATGCATGGAAATATTCCCACCTACGTTGCCGTACTGTTTCACCTGTATAAAAGACGTGGTTCAATTGTTTCTTACAAGAGGCGCTGTGTCATATTCATATGCCATTGTGTCGCGAAGTGGAAATCATATAAATGTTGGGTTGGTTATCACATTCGGTAGTCGGATGGACAATACTGATAAGCTCCAAAAAAGGCGAAATAGCTAACATTTTCCATCGAGTGTGATAGTCATCTTAGCATTTTAACATTTACCGTCTAAGGTAGGTTGGAATATTTCTTAGCAGGGGGTTTATTTGACTTGGTTGGAATAGTTGTCCTAGTTTTTACTTCTTAATACATACATATATATGTATATATATATATATATATATATATATATATATATATTATATATATATATATATATATATATATACAACATATATATATATATATATATATATATAGATATATATATATATATATATAATATATATATATATATATATATATATATATATATATATATATATATCCAGCGTACCATATTGCGTCCATACATTGACATTGCACATACACAGTTGCGTCCTGCATGATAGTGCGTCCGTATACCGGACGCAGCATTGTTTTTTCGACAATATCTCTGAAGTTTCAAGGGTTCCGGTTATAGGAGTTGCCGCTAAATGTAGAGGGCCATCAGTGCTACCCTTGAGAAAGTTATAAAATTCATTGATAATTGGATGACTGAGTTACGGCATTTCCAAATTCGTGTTCGAGGACGTTAGTAACGTGCGCTCCATGAAAGCAATAGTATATATTTAGTTCACGCATTCTACTTCGGGGGCGCTGTAAAGGGTGAAATCTGATATACATCCAAATATACATGTCTCATTTGAAATATAATGTTGCGTCCCCGATCTGGCATCAGTGCACAAGAATAGATGCAGGTTGGTCGTCACATCTGGAATATTTTAAACTCTCCTCGATTCAAGTTCACTTCGGCTTTCACAATCTGTTATTTGTTTCTTGATGCTTCGTTGGCATCCGACTTGGTTGGATTGTAGGAAATATTTCGCCTTGCACTTCGTTTTGGGATTTTAGTTTAGAGTTCATGAATTATAGATTTCATCTGATTCGAAATTTTTGAATTATGTTTTTTTTTCGAACGGTCTAATTTTTGTTTTAAGGAGAAGTAAGTATCTCTTGTTTTACGTTGCCTTCAACCATTGAGCTATTTCTTTCATCATATTCAGTTTGTATACGGCGTAGATCAAAAATGTTTTCTTTGGATTGAAAGCTTGATAATTTTCTCTAAAATGTGTGTTTTTCCTATTTTCTATTTCTTTTCCTATATTGTGTGCATATCGATGTGTTCCATAAAAATCTAGACGAACGATTTTATTTCAGTTATATCTTCGTCAATTTTTGAGAATCAATGTATGAAATTCTCAAGATACATGAACAATATCATTTTGCAGGGCAAATAGTTTATTCTTTTTCCTATTTGTTGCCCCGTGATTCTTCAAATGAATTATCAAATAATCATCAAGTAGGTGCTCTCTACTAAATGATTTTTTCTCAAGTCAAGGGGGCGACAAATAATAAAAAAGAAAAACTATTTGCCCTGCAAAATAATATTGTCCATGTATCCTGAAATTCCATGAATTTATCTCCAAAATTGACGGAGATATCACTGAAATAAAATTGTTAGTCCAGATTTTTATGGAACACATCGTTATGCTCACAATATTACGAAAAAACATAAAAAAAAGCCAACAGACATTTTAGAGAAATTATCAAGCTTCAATCTAATGAAAATATTTTTGATCTACACCGTAAACAAAACGAGATATGTTGAAAGAAATAGCCCAATAGTTGAAGGCAACGTAAATGAGTGATACTTTCGTGTCCGTGAAGGTAGAACCCACATTTTCGAAAATGAAGAAATTTTTTTTTTTGCATTCGTTAGTGACGCGTTAGAAACTATTTTGTAACCTAAAAATTTTCGTTTGTACCTCAAGGATACTAGGAGAAAAATACCGCATTCTGCTGGGTGCTAACTTCACGGGCACATTTTCGAAAATAAAGAAATTTTTTCTTTTCGTTCGTAAGTAACTCGTTAGTAACTATTTGTAACATAAAAATTTTCGTTTGTACCTCAAGAACACTGACAGAAAAACACCATATATCGATGGGCATCCACGTGCATCCACCTTTCGATTTTTCGCGAAAAACAAAATACAATTGTATTTCAATGGAGACATGCCACCTCCAAAATGCGAAGTTAGCACCCATATTTTCAAAAACATGAAAATTTTTCTATGATTCGTTAGTTACTATTTGTAACATAAAAATTTTCGTGAAAACTTTTCTCCATGCGCCTACGCATTGCCTCCAAATTATTCATATATCTGAAAGTTTTGAAATATTGAATGTGTGATATGAGCTTTTGCATTTCAATGATGATAACGAAAAGTTTATACTCAATTTTTTTTTGGAAATTGTGTGAAAAAAATGTTGAAAACTTGTCATTAAATTTTAGGAAGTAGAATGATGATTCACAGTATATTCGTTGAAAAAAGAACCCACATTATAGAAAATGAAGAAATTTTTTTTTGCATTCGTTAGTAACTCCTTAGTAAACTGTTTGTAACCTAAAAAATTCTTGTTTGTACCTCAAGGATACAGATAGAAAAACACCGCATTCTGCTGAGCGCTAACTTCACGGGCATCCAGTTTTCAATTTTTCGCGAAAATAATAAATAAGAAATCTCTCATAGAGAACTCTCAATATATAAAGGATATAGCTTATAAATAGACAATCAGAAATAGGTAACTTTACATATTAAAAAAAATATTCAAGTTCGTATTGTTTAGAAAGATGGAATTGACAATGTACTTTTTGATCTTTTGGTGATTATTTTACGTTTTCTATGGAAAATCCAAATTCAGCCCATCTTGTCAATCCCATAAATCATACTTTATTTCAAAATTATATTTCACAGCATACCGACGACTATATGAAGCTGAATTCCGAGGGAAACTCATATAATTTGTTAATAATCCATTGCAGAACGAATAATTAGTAGTTAAGTCGTCTGCTCGAGTCTGTCTCGGCACTGTTCATGTATGCGAGTGTCGTGCGACGTGCGGTACAAAGACAGGAAAGAGAAATTCGCATGGAGAGCTTTTTTGTTACATGACGATTTCTACCAGCCTACTCTTACTGCAAGCCTTTACTCAAATGTGTAAGACACATGATTGTTTTATTTCAATTTCAAGCGCCCTTTCGTGCCCAGTGTAACAGTTGTATTTGAATTATAAAATCTGTCATAATCGAAAATATACGATCAAAGGCCTAATCTGTTGTCTACCCTCCTCTATTCAACATTATTCATAAAAATATGTCTTAAAATTTTGTCTCTCCTAGAAACTACCGTCCTGTACTCATCAGGCGGAACTTAATCGCTGAAACTTCACGGGGACCCCATCTCGATACGCCGTATATAACCATAAATTACTTGGAATGGGCCCCATCGTGTGATCTTAACCGAAAAAGCCCTAAATCTACTTCTATTATCTAAATGTGCTACATATTTGTAGACAGCAACCAGGCCTTCTCCAAATATTGCTCGATTCGCGGCGGATATCAATGTTACTCCTAAATATACTATTCATTTTATTTGCGAGAATTAAGATGAGTGGAGCCGACTGTTTATTTATGACTAGAAGTATATCAACAGGCTATTAGGAAATTCATTTTAATTGTATATATTATGAAATGAAAAGCTAATAACTTACTGAATCTCAGCATTAGTAGAAGAATCGAGGAGAGAGGTGATTATCCGCTAAACATATATTTGTGCACTAAATTTTTTCAGAATAAGAGAATGTGAAGATTAATTTTTTTCTATTACAGAGGCATTAGATGTATACATATATATATATATATATATATATATATATATATATATATATATATATATATATATATATATATATATATATATATATATATATATATATATATATATATATATATATATATATATATATATATATATATATATACCTATATATATATATATATATATATATATATATATATATATATATATATATATATATATATATTTATATATTTATTTCAATTGTTGTTGCCTGTGAACTATTTTTAACTTTTTGATGATTATTAGCAATAACAGGCTTGGTGAATCTCAAAAAACTCGATTTTATTAAAAAGTTGAGGTTTCGCCACGACATTCGTGGCTTCATCAAAACTTATGATAAAGCCACGAATGTCGTGGCGAAACGTCAACTTTTTCATAAAATCGAGTTTTTTGAGATTCACCAAGCCTGTTATTGATAATAATTATCAAAAAGTTATATATATATATATATATATATATATATATCTATATATATACATATATATATATAAATATATATATATATATATATATATATATATAGTATATATATATATATATATATATATATATATATATATATATATAATATATATATATATATATATATAATATATATGTATATATATATATATATATATATATATATATATATAATATATATATATATATATATATACATATATATATATATATATATATATATATATATATATTTATATATATATATATATATATATATATATATATATATATATATATATATATATATATATATATATATATATATATATATATATATATATATATATATATATATATATATATATATATATATGTGTGATTATAAAGTAGTTGAATGTTGATATAAACAGAAATAAAAATACTTTTCGTCAATTTCCACACAATGTATTTAAAATATACAACCGGTTTCGACTATCACATCATTGTCAAGTAAATATCAAGTAAAAACTATTTATATCTAACCCTTAAAAATTAAGGAGTGGAGAGGAGTTTAGGTCTAATTGGTTATTTACAGTTTGGAATTCTTGGTTTTTTATAAGTTCTTCAATTTCCAAACTTTCCTACAAATTCACTGCGTTTCCCTTAGTGCAAATATGTAGGATTTCAAGATATTTTTTTGTGATTTTATGGCTTGTAGTTTTAATGTGTTCGTATATCGCAGATTTACTACCGGAAGAAATATGTTCTTTAAAAAGAGATACATAATTTAGCCCGATTTGTCCAACGTACGTCATTGGGCATTCACCACATTCAATTCTATAAACACCAGATTTTCTTTATTTGTATATTTCGTTATTTGTTTGGCATTTAATAATAGTTTGCTTAAGTTCAAACTACTTGAAAAGGATATTGTTATATTGAATTTAGGTAAGTAATTGCAATTATTATTCGATAATTGGCCAATATATAACTCATACTAGCATATCTCCTTTCAGGGTTTTCCATTATGGAGTAAAGTAACCGGGATGTTTGTTTCTGCTTTCTAAAATTAATAATTCAGTTTAAAAAAATGCATAGGAATATTTTTATTTGAAGCTATATGGTTTATTGTATGATTTTCCATATTGAAATCTTTATCTGATAGAGGGATGGAAAAACCTCGGTGAATCGTTGAATTACATAGACTGCTAGTTTGTAATTTATATGGTCGAAAGATTCCATTAGAATAGTTGCATCTGTGAATGTGTCTTTTCTATAGATATTATATGAAAGTTCCCTATGTTCTTTTGATATTGTGAAAACTAGAAAATTAATTTAGTTATTTTTTTCTATTTCAGCAGTAAATTTCATGTTTTAAATGAATTTCTTTAAAATATATAGTTAACCAATATCGCTAATTAAATTTTAGTAACCTATTCTTAGCAAGTTTCATAATCTCAACGATTTCGGAGTTGTTTCTACAATTATAACTGGGTAGTTCTGTTGTCCACTCTGAATTCGTCAATTTGGTGACGATAAATACTAGTAGGTAATTTGAATATGGAAAGCTATACAGTTTCGCAACCTTCTTCAATCCCAGCTTTACTTAATAATTTTTCAATTTGCAATAATAATGATACAAAAGTTTCTCATATTTCGGGGAAATGCAGCTGCGAAGGATTTTGGTTCTACTGACGTGCTATTTGTTCCTGTCTGCTATTTTTCAAAGTAACAATCGATGATAAGAAAAATCATAGAGAACTTTTCCCACGCAATCGTTGTTTTCCTAATTATTATAAGGGATTTTAACGGTGGTATCATAAGCGGAGAGTAGGTTCAAGTATTTGAACATTAAGATATTTACATTTGTAATTTTACAGGTATTTGTGAACTAACCATGCATCATGTACCAAATATGGCTCAAACCAATGTTTTACACCTCTTTAATACATACGTCAGAGAAATATAACTTTATATGCATGAATTACCATTTCAGGCACATATAAACATATATCCAAAGAGGTAGCTCCCTCTCTGTAATTATTTCGCAGTTACATGTGTTATACAAACACATGTAACATAAATGGTGACGATGAATCGGCTGCTTGTCAGTATTATTGTAGATTGAGTAATAGTTTTCAGTTCATCCACGTAACTTTCTACCTAATAAAAACTGTTTTTGTAAAAAATATACTTTCAGTAACTGCCTCATAGTGGCAAGAACTCGTATTTTTGAATAATTGACATTTTTCATCTAAAAATCAATTTGTGCCATATATGGAACATTATGCAATTCAAGTATATCTGACTTGACCATATTGTGCCATATATGAAACATTATGCAGTTCAAGTATATCTGACTTGACCATATCTGCAGATTATGAATTTAGAAGATGTGAAAGAAATCTCTTTTTGATATATTATGGATCCCAAGTTATTTTAAGCATAAAAAATGTAGTTTCACATAATATTCATCCAAATGAAAGTGAATTCAATATATCAGATGAACATGACATATTGGCTGAATAAAATAGTTCAGTAAATTTCTCAAACCACCACCATTTTTGCGTAGATATTTGTATTTGTATTTATATATATATATATATATATATATATATATATATATATATATATATATATATATATATATTAAGTGGATTATTTCCTGACCTGTTATGTTTTATTAATATATAATTCTTGGGGGTAGGTCATTTATAATGTTGAAGAGAGTTTTTCTCTAGGTTTCAATAATGAGCAACATTTTTACGCGTTTCGGCGATCAGCCATTTTCAAATCAAAATTTATTATCTAAAACACAAACAAATGGTTTCACAAATACATCAAACATTAAGAACAATTGTTACTTACGTATAAATTTAAGTGAAAATTCATATATGGATTGACTACAGTACGAAGCATTCAACGTTAGTACAATTCACTGGTTTAACTGTGAGTGGCAGAGTATGCACGACGATCGCATATGGATAGACAGTTTTTATACAATATTTTTGTTTACATGATAAAGGGCATGAAGCATCTGACTTTTCAGTCAAAGTCCTCTAACAAAAATAATAAAACAATCCAACAATCTCCGCAGCATTATCTATTATATTACTAAAATGTAAATTAATTTTCGAAACAAGGGTTGAGAAAAAACAAAAAAAAAAAAAAAAAAAAATAATTTTAAAACAAATTAAACAAAAATTAATGAACGTGGAAGTAAAATTGCAATTTTATCATTGAAAAAGATTTTGATAAGTGTGAATAAAGCCATCTAATTGTGTTCTCGAGTTAATTGAATTTTTGTCTAAATTTATTTCCAGCATTTCTAAGAAGGTTCTTTGTGTGTTATTTTCCTCAACAGCAAGGATTTTAGTGTTGTCGAAATCGAACGAGTGTAACTCATCTAATGCGTGCTTTGATAGAGCAGTGCATTTTTTATTGTTGATTACCGAATATCGATGTTCATATAATCTTTTGTGTAAGTATTGGTATTGGTAACTCAAAACAATACTTACACAAAAAATTTTATGAGGATATTATAGATCATTTTGCTAACGTTAAAGATCGCAGAATCCCGCTTATCTTCAAAAATATATAATAACTTTTTATTTGCTCTCACCAGCTGTTAACAAATTCGTTAAGTAGGTAGGTAGGTACCAATTTTGTGACAGAAAAAAAAAATTTGATGAATAGATGAATTGATTAATTGGCTGAGAAGAGTTTCTGTGAATATTGTTAATAGGAGTTGTAGGTCTCAAGGTAGACACGCGAAAGTGAAAATAAATTAATAGCTTAGGGTGCTTGTTTTACTTTGATTTTCTTTAAATTATAAGGCGGTTGACCTTGAAATCCTAAAAATTTTCGCCTATGGTGTATTTTTTAACACCTCTTGTAGCCTCCTCAAACCAAAACCTCACGAGCCGCTACTGATATATATATATATATATATATATATATATATATATATATATATATATATATATATATATATATATATATATATATTTTTAAAATTTTATATATTTTTTTATATATATATATATATATATATATATATATATATATATATATATATATATATATATATATATATATATATATATATATATATATATATATATATTATATATATATATATATATATATATATATATATATATATATATATATATATATATATATATATATATATATATATATATATATATATATATATATATACTGGTACATATTGGCTCCGATCAATCCAAATGAACTAAAATTTTATATGTGAGATAATTTTGAAGGCAAAAATAAACTATCAAAATTTGGGTGTATTTTTTCAACCGCTGCCATTTTGACGTAGATATGTCTTGTGTTGCCGTGGTTTTTGTAAATTTGCTCAACTCCACAACTTCTACAGATTGAGTTAGATGGTTGAAATTTGATACGAAGATTGAGTTTAAAAAGAAATAAGATTCTTTGCTGGTTTCAACTCTTTTCCTCGAATGCGCTGCACTCGTGGAGAGTACGCTATTAAAGCGTAATTCTTCAAACAATAATTTATTTCATTCATATCGCTACGTGACGCGATGCACTTCACATGGAATTACGACTTTATTGACGGAGTTCTGCTGCTCAAGCGATTTTTTTTATGTGGATTAGCAGTTGATTGAGAAGTAACATCTGAGTAATCTTTCCATTATTATTCTCGTAGGTGTACAAAAAAGAAAGATTGTTTAAATATTATTCTTTTCACAAATGGATGGTTGAAAATAAATGTATAGGTACCTACTGTATTAAAGCTTTGGATACACATCTCTTGATGACTCCAATCTATCAAATATGAGTGAAGGCTATACGAATTTATGCAGATTCTTGTACAGCTAAAGTCATAAACAGGGTGAAACAGTCTAAACCTATTATGTCAGCTCTGATCCGTAAAGGTACATGTTGAAGTCATAAGATCTGTTGTTATTAATAACTATCAGACTTGTTGCCTACGGTGTCACTTTAATAGTGTATGTACGATAAGAGGAGTGAAATTACGTTGATAACAGCTGACAACGTCGCGCCTCGTTACTGTGTTTACACTTCGTATACCTGGATTTTTATTTTGCCGTATTAAGACGTCAGTCGAGTCAGAATAGATTAAACTGGGCGGGTGTCTTTGGATTAAAAGTGACAACAGGAGGAAAGTTGAGTCGTTCCAATATAATGTCATTTTGTATTATAGTTTCTCCTTGATCTTATTTTTCTTGTGAGAAAGAACAAGAAACGGCAGAACTATTTTCATACAATCAATAGAAGAAAAATTTATCCTAAAAAATTATCTAATTTCTATTGACAAAATGTATCGAAATTTACCCAGTGAATACTTTATATTGAATAAACAATAAACAAATATCCCATTTACAATAACTTCTACAATATGTTGAAAAAAATTTTAATCCAATTCGTTTGTATATGAAAATAGAAAACAGGTGGAAAGAATGAACTTCTCTTAACCTTCAGTAAATATAATTTTTTATTCAATTGTGGTATATAAAATATCTGTGTTATGTAGTTTCAACTCTCTTAAAATTTATGTATAATAATATATAAATTTACAGCTGCATTTGAAACTTTTTTCGGATTCTTTAAAAAGGAAAGAAAACTTAGTGTGGGAATTTACATTTAGACTTGTTACTTTAACACTGTTTGCGGAATTAACTTGATATATTATATTGAAACGAATTACGAAAAATTGAATATAATTGTAGAATTTTTACTTTATTTGATATTACGATGATGGAAAATAGTGAATTATTAGGTGAATATATTGACGCATCATAATAAAATGTATTCGTTGCTGTCGATTAATCAGAATAATCGATCGGTCAATGAGTTCGGAATAATCAAAGATTTGATAGTCCTGTATCAATTCTAAAATTCAAATACCCAAAATGAATATTTTTTCCGCAAACGTCAAAAAATGACAACTTTTTCAACCTCATTTCTCAATGTTGAAGTTTGATTTCACAGACTTCCTTTTGTTTTTATTTATTTTTTTTGTCCGGCCGTGAGCGTACAATAGTATATTATATTATAAGGATTAAAAGTGTATATTTTTTTTACGAGCAATATTTGCAGTTGCGAGGCGGAGCGCAGCGCAGCCGAGCGAATGCAAAATTGCGAGTAAAAATAGGTACTTTTAGTCTGTATGATATATACCCACTATTTTTTCTCCAACCAAGTCAAAATTAAAATAAATTTAGTTTTATTCAAAAATCGTTAATAATTTGGTAATAAATTTGAACACCTATTAATTATTAATTATAACAGCGATAGCAAGTCGGTAGTCATGGATATCTGGTATTGTTGGTAAATATTGATTGTCAAGTAGACGTCAGTAGACGTACTAATAATAAAATTTTTGTAGTAGTTTTTACACTGATTTCAAAATGAATCCCGAACACGATGAAAATATACCTGTGGATATATTGGAAAGTGCAGAAGCAGTATATCTAAATCTTTTGCCACCCAAATCTCGCCAAGTTTATGAACTTGCATATCAGCGATTCATGGATTGGTGTAAAGAAAAAAAAAGTGCAAAACTATGCGGAGGGTTTTTTATGGTGTATTTCTCAAATTTAACGAAGACCGTCAAGCCATCCACTCTTTGGTCACAGTATTCAATGTTGCGATCCACACTGGATATCAAAAATTGTGTGGATATTAGTAAATATTTTAAATAACGAGCATTGTTAAAAAGGCGAAGTGATGGATATATACCTAAAAAGTCTAGGGTTTTTACAAAGGAGGAAGTGGATCGGTTCCTGGATATGGCACCTGATAATGTACTTATATTTGATGATAAAGGTTTTTCTAGTATTAGGAATTGGAAGTGCTATGCGTTGTGACGAACTAGTTCATTTGAAAATTGATGGCATTGATCATTGAAGATATGGACTGGTCGTAAAAATTTTGCAGACAAAAAACAAGAAACCTCGTAGGTTTACCATTATAGGCGATAATTATTTGCGTTTATTTCGAAAATATGTTGCACTACGGCCATCAATATACAGGATCGTCGTTTATTTTTGAAGTATGTTAATGGGAAGTGTCAAAGAATGGTTGTTGGTATTCACAAAATTAGACAAATTTCATTAAAATATCTGAAGTGGTATTGTAGATATTAATAATAAATGATTTATTTTTGAAAACTTCACCACCCGGTGTCTCAAAAGGTTAGACGTTTAGGATATATGTTCATATGAAGTTTTTTTCTTAAAATGGGCCCAAAAATTATCCCCATAAATATTGACATTCAATTAGAAAACACCTTGTATACTCATGTATTTCGCGATCAAATTATAAATGTTCTCGTACCTAAATTGGATATTTCAGGTAGGTAATAATTGTGCTGTAGCAACAGAGGCTGCATTGGACTTTTCAGCAGACAGATTTCAAAACTCATTTTCACTGCTGATTTCAACTATTCGATGCAATAATGACGACCAAAAATAATGTAATTTTTCACAAAAGCAAAATTCAACTAATTTTAATATCAAATTGATTTTACACTCTAGCGTGTTGTATAATATACTTATATATATATATATATATATATATATATATATATATATATATATATATATATATATATATATATATATATATATATATATATATATATATATATATATATATATATATATATATATATATATATATATATATATATATATATATATATATATATATATATATATATATAAATATATATATATATATATATATATATATATATATATATATATATATATATATATATATATATATATATATATATATATATATATATATATATATTGCCCATTGACTTTTCGGAAGGGGCGGCTGTCCGTTGAGATAATAAAAAAATCAATTTGGCTAGTCCTTATTCTGATGCTTTCTTTTTGGTTATTATATACAATGGAAAAAGTGATGTAATTCTTTCTAGTCTAAACTGGAAAATAAGTACTTCCTTGACTAAGCTGAATAAGTGCTATTCCTTCAAGGGAAAACCGACTTTCGCTTTCCGAATGGCTGTAAAAATAAGATTTCCCTTTCTATAAATTGCTTAAAAAACCATAAATAAAGTGTCTTTCTGGCCCAGAAACATTAATCGAATTAGTGACCACAAGCAGTTATCGTTAAGGTTAGCGAAAATCAACATCACTAGCCAAGTATCAAGACCGGGTGCGGATACATGGAAAACACTAAGATACCGACTCCCAAGAGTATTTAACAAAGTTAATTTTGCGATCGCACATAAGATAAGAAGGGGCGCATAGAGTGCTCAGCTACGGTCCCCTTTCAAGCCGACTATAGATCTGTCAGTAGGTAGTCATTTATGTCGCCGTACTGCGATAAACAAATCCATATCTGCACAAACAGTTCACAACTAGTCACGAACTATAATTTGAATACAATACATGTCATCAGTTATGTGTGTTCGCTACTGCCCCTGCTTTACTTCTTCTGTGTTCCGAGTCTGTGCTCGCTACTTAAGGCAATCATTGACGTCGTCTTTCGGTTCTCAGTGGCTCGGATCTACATTTACAAGTTTTGCTTCCATATCTGTGTCACTCTGGTATGGCGCACCGGACCTCTGCGTTGACAGTTAATTGTGATAAAGGGTATTGTCGTCTGAATCGTGAAATATTAGAGTAGTGCCTACCGTCTGGAATACTTCTAGACTACACCTACCTATTACTCATTATACCAAAGTCAGTGCTGTCAACCAGAGTACTCTTTGTTCTCTCCTGAAAAATGTGAATATATTCACGGTAACATTCATTTGTTTAGATAAGTTGTTCAGATAAGCAGTGGCGTAGATAGGGGGGAGAATTAAGGGGATCAATCCCCCCCATGAGCCAACAAAAATTATAGTAGAATTGAATAAAAGTTTTCGTATCTACGTATTTAAGTATACATGAAATTTACTAAGCACTACCACCTCTTTTGATATTATGTATGTGCAATTATACAAAAATCATCTAGATATGTTTTCGTGACGGCTGTGCAATTGATTATTGTATAATTTCCGCGCTTCGAACAGGCCGACCAATCAGGAGCCACGAATTGGTCGCTCGCTATAATTATGGACAGATTGAGCACATGCAAAGTGAAAATTTACTCATAATCTTAACATAATAGTAAATCAAGAAATTGAATCGTTTTTCTAATTTTGGTAATGTAACTAGTAGTATTGAGCATATTTTATTCAATGGTTAATAAGTAGTTTAATCGGTCACTATGAGCAAAAAACGTGTTTAAAAAAGTTCAAATGACACTAGTGGAAAATTTTTATTTCGAAAGGAAGAAGGCAACCAAAATCCCCTCGCAATTCTTCTCTTTCTAAATTGTATACTGTACTTACTTACTATCAAACAAAACTGCTCGAGCTTTTGTTAAATAATATAGTATTATATCTAAAGCACGAGCAGTTTCGTTGGATAGTATAGGTAGTATAAAATTTAGAAAGAGAAGTGCGAGGAGGTTTCGGATGACTTCTTCCTTCGTAATTAAAATTTTCCATTTCACATACGTTTTTTGGTCCTAGTGACCGATTAAATTCTTGTTTACATTCAAGGAGCGTGACTTCTGCTCATAGAAGATTTTCAATCAATATAATAATATCTCGAATATTTTTTGAGGTAGAATAGGTATCAAAATATGACTAAATCTTGGCTTCCATTATCAATTTAATTACTCCATAATATTTTGAAGTTAATAAAATTGTCGAGTTAGTAAAAGTTTTCTTGTGATGGCGTTCAATCCATTTCTGGACTTATACATCATGGATCTTGGAGAAAGATTTTCTAATCGTGAGAATATAGTCTAGTCAACAAGTGCTTTTTTTGTTCAACTTTTTTCATGAGTCTCGGAAGAATATAAACAAGGTGTCATTCGATTCGGTAGAGCATGTAGATATTTTTGAAAAAAGTTAAGTTCCGTTTAAGAAAATTGTAAAAGTTATAATCAATTTACTGAAAGAAAAAATTATCTCAAAAACTAATTGATATTTTTGATATCTTAATAAAGATATAAAAAGAAGGGGATATTTTCTGAAAGAAAGTCTCCCAATGCTGTAGGATTAATATTTATAATTTTCTCAGAGGGGTAAATATACGGCCGAAAACGGGTAATCTGGCTTGCGAAAGTAACGCCCATTTCGGACACTTTAACAATAAACATTATTTAACTAAGTATATTAAATATTAAATTAAAGAATGAAAAGCTTCAGGTTCTTACTGCATAGGTAAATGAACAATAATCCAGTCACAAAACATTTTTATCGCAATTTTTTAATCAGTTGTGCAATAGTTTTTTGCTGCTTGAACAAGAACATTGCAAGTGTGATAACTGTTAAACTATAGATCTGATTTTTTGTTCTTTTCTTGGAGCTAGTTTCGAAAGACTGCAGAATAGATCCCCGTTAAAAAAAATTTGAAAATCAAATTTTTCAGTTTTTTACTAACAATTTACTTGACATTCGCATTATTTTATAACAATTTTTTGAACAATAGGAGATGAATATTGAGAAAAACCATATCCAATTAAATATAATTCAATTTTCCACTGATTTTAAATTAATTTTTTCCAATTCAAATAAATTGAATTTTTTCCAATTTAATTTGCCTTTTCTGCTTATTTTGTAGTACCTACATGACAGATTATTTTTATCAAAACAAATAGACCTTCGATGAAAAACTTACGAAATTTTGCAATAAGTCATATCCCCCCCCATCGCAAAAAGCTATCTACGCCACTGCAGATAAGTATATATATATATATATATATATATATATATATATATATATATATATATATATATATATATATATATATATATATATATATATATATATATATATATATATATATATATATATATAGTATATATAGAAAAAGCTACTATGGTAACGGCTTCCATATATATGAAAACAATGGTTTATAAAAATAATTTACAGGTATATTAAATACAATACGCATGACGCACGTTTCGATGAAACTTCACCTTCTTCAGATGCTGAATGCAAACTAAATACATTTATCCGTTATATCAAAAACAAGAGATCATAAGATGCCAAATTATGTAGAAACGTTAAATAGAAGTATGGTTACAAATAATAAGTGATATAGGAAAATCCCATTCTAAACTGCTTCGCAGGTAGTTCAGTTATTTTGAAAAGTCCCCTTTTGAATATTTTCATATTCATATTACCGAACTACCTGACTAGCAGCTTAGAATGGGTTTTTACTATTTTACTAATTATTTGTAACTATCCTTCTATTTACCCTTCCTACATAATTTGTCATCTTTTTATTTCTTGTATTCGATATAATGGAGAATTATATTTAGTTTGCATCTAACACCTGAAGAAGGTGAAGTTTCCCCGAAACGTGCGTCATGCGTATTAATTATTTTTTATTAAATTGTTTTTAAAAACCAATCTTTTAATATGTTTATTAATTAATATCTTGTATCGGCCCATGATGAAAGCTTCCATATATCCCAAGTGAAAATATTGAATTATATTGAATCGATATAAGGCGAAACATAAATAAAACATCTATTATTTTACTAGAAGCTGATATTAAGAAAACATAAATTTGTTATATATTTTGTCTGAAATATGGTTTTTATCTTCTACAATTTTACTGGCATCTGATATTAAAATATAAAAAACAAAATTTGTTATATATTTAATCTGAGGTAGTGTTTCTATATTCTATCATTTAACTGGTATCATATATTCTAATACAAGAAAACCATGCATTTTTCATATCTTTTATTTAAGGTAATATTTTTATCTGCTATTATTTTACTGAATGATATTAAAATATAAATATAAGTCATAAATTTCCAAACTGTTTTGCCTGAGGTATTATTTCTATCTTCTATCGTATCACTGATATCTTTTGTCTGAGGTATTATTTCTGCCGTCTATCATATTACTGGTATCTGATATTGAAATATGAACAAAAAAAACATAAATTTCTTATTTCTTTTGTTAGAGGTATTGTTTCTATGTTTTATCATTTTACTGGGATCTTATATCAAAATACATGAAAAACCATAAATTTTTTATATCTTTTCTCTGGGGTATTGTTTTAATCATTTCACTGATATCTTAAATTAGAAAAACTCCATAAATTTCTTCTTTTGTTTGCTGTATTGTTTCTATCTTCCACCGTTGAAAACTATCGCAGCGAATTGCATTAGAAAAGCAGGTTTTCAAAAGGTACCCATTAATCAATCTATTCATTCAATTGAGAAGTTTGTTCGAAATCCAAAAAACAAAAATGCGCCCTCTATCGTGTGAGCAATATTCATTTCCTCCTTCGGGGGTCAACCCCTCAACCAATTTATATCGACAATTCCACTCATGTATAATAATTCCCATTTGAGAGAACGAAAATCGTAGTTTGCTATCGAATAAATAGGAAGGAACAGAAATGCAAGTGGATAAAAATATCGGATAAATTACGTTACCTTACCAACGCTAGCAATTATTCGTTTAGCAAGCGTTGCATCAGTTGACAATTGTAAATGTCGAAAACAGAATTTTACAACAAATACCTAATACTCCAGTAAATATGTTGAGATTTGAAAATATTTGCGAGGCAGAAATAATAAAGGAGATCGAAAAATCAACTACTGAAAATACAAAAAAAAGTCATTCTTCCATTTGGAATCAATTTAGCGAATTTTGTAAACAACGAAACTTCAATTTGGAAACCGAACAGTCAGTGGAAAATGTGGCAGGAATATTGATGGACTGGGGCTTTAATATGAAGAAACAGAATGGGAAAGATTATAAAGAATATGTGGTGAAAACAATGTGGAACACAACCGCGAAAATGTTGCAAACCATGTATTTCGAAAAATTTATTGTTACTTTCAATACTTTCACTGATTTGGCATTAACAATAATTCATGGAATTGTCGTACCAAATACCACGCGAGCTCAGATTTAGCAGGATATTTTTTGTGGTTGTTTTCTCATACTTACTTTCATTGGCAATTTAACGAGAGCTGTTCTGACAAAATCACGAGAGCGTAGCTCGAGTGATTTTGTCTGAACAGATCGAGTTAAATTGCCAATGAAAGTAAGTATGAGAAAACAACCACAAAAAATATCCGGCTAAATCTGAGCTCTAGTGGTATTACCCCCGAATAAATACCATCCAAGATATCATACGAAACTACCTACATATAAAGTTTCAATCCTATGATTACAAAATTGCGCCTCCCATCGTGTAAACAAGATTCATTTCCTCTCCTAGGGGGTCAACCCCCCCAAGCAAGTCGTACCAAAACCAATACTATCAAATATATCATACGAAACTACCTACTCACCAACTTTCAATCTTATTACTCCAAAATTACGCCCTTTATCGTGTAAATAAGGTTTATTTCCTCCCCCGAGGGGTCAACCCCCCAACCACTTCGAACCAAAACCAATCCCATTCAAGAAAGATATACTACAAAACTACCTAGATACAAGCTTTCAACCCTATTGCTATAAAATTGCGCCTTCTGTGGTGTAAAAAAGATTTATTTTCCCCCTGGGGGTCAACCCCCAACCAATTCGAACCAAAACCAATCCCATCCAAGATATCATAGAAAACTACCTATTTGCTATTTTTCAATCATATTGCTTAAAAATTGCGCCCTTTATCGTGTAAACAAGATTTATTTTTTCCTCAGGGGGTCAACCCCCAACCAATTCGAACCAAAACTAATCGCATCCAAGATATCATACAAAACTCCTTATTTACAAAGTTACAACCCTATTACTTCAAAATTGCGCCGTTTATCGTGTAAACAAGATTTATTTCCCCCCTAGGGGGGTCAACCCCCATTCAATTCGAACCAAAAACAATCCCATCCAAGATATCATACGAAACTACCTATTTACAATTTTTCAACCCTATTGCTTCAAAATTGCGCCCGTTATCGTGTAAACAGCGCGAACATATATCTATATATATATATATATATATATATATATATATATATATATATATATATATATATATATATATATATATATATATATATATATATATATATATATATATATATATATATATATATATATATATGTGTGTATATATATATATATATATATATATATATATATATATATATATATATATATATATATATATATATATATATATATATATATAGAGAGAGAGAGAGAGAGAGTGAGATATGAAATTGAGTTTTTGGTGCCAAGCATCATAAAAAGTAATGAAACGAAAAACTATCTTGGTCCTAGGATCCAACTTTGCTAATCGCTCCCATTTTAATAAGCAGGTTTTCAAAGTGAAAACCTGCTAAAAACCCTAAATTTGTTATTTTTTCTATCATTCTACTGATAAATAAATTAATTATATCTTTTGTCAGACGGTTTTATTTCGATTTTATATCATTTCACTGGTATCTGATATTAAAATATAAAAGACACGCAAATTTGTTATAATTATATTTTATCTGAGGTAAGATTTCTTCTTGAAATCGACAGTAATGTCATGGTATTTCAGTTGAATACTTTCGTTAAACAGTGAAGAAATTTTTCATTTTACTTCACAAAAATTCATAATTTTCTTAAGTTTAACTACGCTGTTACATTAAACGATTTCAAGAACAAGCTGTGGCTTCATCTTGTTGTCAACATAATATAACACTAGCTCCGTTTTTTTACGCGAGAAGCGAAAAAGAAATTCAAGAAATATGCAGATTTTTACACCTAATGTTGTAATGTAATACTGTATTCCATTACGTTAAACTTTAGTTTTCCAGTAGAATAACTCCAAAAGCCTCCATTATTCAACAAACTGAAAAATGTTTGCCGTCCTAATGAATTTTTTCTCTCAAAAGAATGAAAGTATAAGAAACTGCTAGTTAATATTCCACAAATTCTGAAATAATAAATTGCCATAGTGATCTACACGTTGATATAAACACCTGTTTTATTGACTGTGAGACAATGCCAAGTCTATTTCTCAGAGGGAGATGCGTCTACAAGAACCTTGTCCACAGGAAGTTTCACTCGCACCTTTGAGTATAATGTACCTCCTATTTGATATGAATTCACACTGTGCTTTAATTATAACCTGTATAAATTTGTCACTTTTATCACTCCATCCATGACAAACGGAAGTGAGTTGAAGATTTATTTCACACGTCGACATTGAAAGGAAGAAAATCTCCAGGATTTCATCACTCTTGATAACGTTAGAAAGGAATATAATTATAACATTACTTCCTCTAAATATGTGAAAAGTTCTTTCACTATCAAGTATTTTTTATTAAGATGTAAATACAAAACTAGAATAAATTAATAATAAAAGAGGAGAAAAAAATTCTCTGTTGAATCTGAATATTGTCCAGAATTTAGATTCACTCATGAAGTTATTTTAGAGTTGATTTGTTTGCCTTCTATTTTGTAAATGGGTTGTACCCTGATTAAAATTTTTTCCTCGCTTTCATTGTCTATTCTTGTAACTATTTTTGAATTTCAAACTGCCGCACTCAAAGTATTCATTTATCTAAGTGCGTATTTAGGAATGCAAATGAAAAGTTAGCTTCTATTGATAAATTAAATTTTATACTATTCTATATATATATATGGTGAAGCCGCGTCGGTTAGAAATTGATTTTTTTGAAAAACGCTTTTTTATTATTATCATTCATGTAAACAGGATGCTTCAAAAATACGTGACGACCATTAACTTCATTTTTAAAATAGAAAGATATAATAGAGTGTGGTTGCTTAAACGCACCATATGGGAAACTTTAATAATATTAATTTATTTTTTATCAAAAGTTCTGTATGGTCTAAAACCTAAAATGCAGCTATGAGATATCAATTTTTTTCATTCGTATACGAAGTTTGAGAAAATATGAATTTGGCTTAAAAGTTGCAGTATTGTGATTATGCATTAAAATAATCGATACAAAATAAAATGATTTATTTGACAATAATTATAAACTAGAAGATAGTGCTAACCATGATATATGCATATAGATATATATATATATATATATATATATATATATATATATATATATATATATATATATATATATATATATATATATATATATATATATATATATATATATATATATATATATATATACATATTTCACTTGAAAGAAAAGGTATATCAACACAGGTCATCCACAAACGTCAAATATTTGTTAAGAAATATTACGGAATGAATTCAAGGTATAACTCTGAATATAATTAGAAATATATCAAAAGAATTTTCTTCTAGAACGGAAAACTGTATTGTAAGATAAGGCAGGTACGTTGAAGTAATAGTGAATTGATGAAAAACTATTACACGCTCATTATGCAAAAAAATCTCAGATCTATAAGAGCCTGAATTTTTTCATTTCTCAATTTTTATATTTAATATACTTTTGATTTTTAGGCCGTATTTTCACCACCCTGGCTAAATTATAAATATTGGCCCTGAAAAGCTTTTCTTTACGGATAATTTCTTCTCTTTTTGAATCATTTTTTAGATTCCAAAGATCTAGATTAGTTTTTGGGATATTTGCTCTTTTCTTATAGCTTTTACAATTTTCGAGAGCGTAACTTTATTTTTTTCATCTACATGCGATTTCGAAACGAATGAAAACTTCCTCATATTTCCGAGACTGAAGATGAAAAAAAGCACTTGTAAGCTAGACTAGTATTTTGTCCGAAATCTGACCGTCAAATGTATTTATAATTTCAAAATATTTTTATAGTACCATTTGTCATTACTTCTGTTTGAGGAAAACAATTTCCTTTCCATAATACACATCACAAGACTTGGGAAACTATTTGCGTTGTTGGAATCTTCAAATTTTCTTCTTATTACAAGGAATGCATTAATTGCATATATTGTTATAGTCACTGCCAAAATAATTCAAACGAATAACAAGAAAAAATCACTTGTTCGGTTATTCTTTATTATTATTCTATTTGTTGTTATTATTTCATTGATTTTACATTTCGGTAGTTACCCGAATGAAAACAAGAGTTTTCTATGAGTGTATATAACTGTTAAATTTCTTGTTCGGACATAAGTTTCAATAAAATTTTCGATTTATAATAAAATAGATTATGAATGAGGTACCTACTCTAGAAAATTCATTATATTCACGACAATCAATTGCTTGTACTCACAGTCGTACTATATCCACAGAATTTAATCTTAGAAGATATGGATAATAAATTTACAATTCCAACATCTCATTTATTACATTGCAAATAATTTACCTATAATGCGATATTAGTTCAATCGTCTGACCAACTACTAAATTAAAGGTTTGAGATGAGGAACATACATTCTTTCAGATTTAACGGAAGTAGTTTTAGTAGTAATATGAAGATTACTCTAAATGAGATGGACTACTTTCTCTATACTTGATATATTATTGTGGAGACGTGAAGACTAACTTACCTAACTTACCTACTTCAAGCATGCTGAGCAAAATAAACTACTTTATTTGGCAACAGTAATTTTTCGGACAATATGTCAGGATCTGTTTTTAGCACTCTATGAAGCAATATATAGACAGTATGTTGAATGTTTTATATACATATAGGTAACTGTTTTTACTCTTGAAGTTAAATAAATTTTACACCTGAGAACTCAGTGGCGGCTCGTGAGCTGTTCTTTTAATTTTTTTTTTTTTTTTTTTTTTTTTTTTTTTTAATCGAGGTGAAAACTTCAAAAGCGATACCGGTTGCTAACCCGGCCCGTGTGGGATTCAATAGCTGATATATATATAAATATATATATGCAGTATTGCCTACCCACTAAAAACACCTCTGTTCTTTCGGTTTCCGGGCGTTAGCCTACTAAACCTCCAGTCTCGCACTTAGATTAGGACTCACGTGCTGCGGTCAGCACTAGAACCTGTTCTCTTCCTTGTGTCTATATTTCAAGACCCAAGTGTATGTCTCTCTGCGTCGCGGCGCATTAAAAAAGATTCCATTGCTCGCCTAAATTTCCGAAGAAATCTAGGTACAGCTAATGGATTGAGTGCCTGAAAATAAAAAATAATTATTAGTCCAGTTGATCTCTAGGTCTTTTGTATTAGTCTCTCGTTCTTTGTGCGTCCTCTTCTGGATCGTGGTTTGTCAATTCTCTGAGCTCTTGAGTTTGATGCTCTTTTATTTCCGTAAATATATTTTGCGCTTTTCTCTTCATAAATTCTTTGATAGGTTCCCATTCAATATCTCTATGTATTTGTTCATTTCGAACATACCATGGTGCTCCCAATGCTGTTCTAATCAATCTATTTTCCGCACTTGCTATCCGGTCTAGGTGGCTTTTTGCAGTGTATCCCCACGCTACTGATCCGTACGTCAGTTGTGGTCTGGCTATGGCCCTTATCAGGGCTATCTTGACTCTGTTCGTCATCTTGCTCTTCTTATTGATGAGTGGATACAGCTGCGCCATTGCTGCTTTTGTCTTTTGTACTGCTTTGTTTACATGTTTTCTCCATGTTAATCTCGCATCCATAGTTACTCCTAGGTAAGTAACTTCCTTAGACCATTGAATATCGTTGTTTTTCTATCTTTTATGTTTGCTATTGGTTTTTGCATCCTTTTCTGGAATAAGATTGCTTGGCTCTTCTGGCCATTGATTCCTATCTTCCATTTTACGCACCATTTCGAGATTTGGTTCATCTCTTCTTGTAGCCTTTTACATATTATTCCTACGTTCCTATGTGTGCTGGTAATGGCAGTATCGTCAGCATACACGAATAATCTTGTGTTCGTTGTCTTAGGAATGTCGTGAGTATATATCAGGTATAGCAGTGGGCCAAGTACGGATCCCTGGGGAACCCCTGCTTCTGTATTTCTTGGTTGAGATCTTGTATTGCCAATTTTTACACTAAACGTTCTGCCGCTCATGTTGTTTTTATCAATTTACAGTTCTTTAGTTTATATCTCGCTTTATGCATTTTTCATACAAGTCCGGCTTGCCATATACTGTCGAAGGATCTTGCTACATCTAGGAACACGGCGCCTATCATGGCTTTAATTTGGGATCCTTTTGTAATCGTTTCTACTATTCGCAGTACTTGTGGTACCGAGGAGTGTCCGTGTCTGAATCCGAACTGTTCTTTGGCGATATGTCTAGTTCGTCTGTTTCTTCGCGTAATCTTCTCACTATTACTCTTTCTGCTACTTTGCCGAGTACAGGTAAAAGGCTTATTGGTCTGTAATTCTGTGGGAATTTTCTATCCTTGTTTGGTTTTCCGAAGACTATCACGTCGGTGTGCTTCCACTGCATTGGAAAGTGGTCGAAACTCATAATCGCATTCACAATTGATGCTATTGCTTCTGTACCTTTTCTAGGCAAGTTTTTCAGCATAGCATGTGTTATATTATCCGGGCCGGGCGCTTTTTGTCTCTTCAATTTTCTGATAATAATTCTCACCTCTTCTTCGGTGGTTGAATTTGTGACATCTCTTTCGCTTTCTAGATCTCGAATCTCTCCGACTACTCTTGTTACGAATCTTTCGTGTCTCTCATCATCGTCTGGATGTTCATTTATTCGGCCTTCTCTTTCGATTGATTCTGCCAGTGCTTCAGCCTTATCTTCTTCTGTGTATACCATACCATTTGCACTATGTAGGGGTGGGATATGTTCTTTCACTCTACGCAATTTCTTCTGCATAGTCCATGCAGTGTGGTCTCTGGTTCTTTTAAGGAGGCTACAAGAGGTGTTGAAAAATACACCATGGGCGAAAATTTTTAGGATTTCAAGGTCAACCGCCTTATAATTTAGAGAAAATCAAAGTAAAACAAGCACCCTAAAATATTAACTTCTTTGGGAAAAAAATTGTTTTCACTTTCGAGTGTCTACCTTGATCCGCGACACGACATGTTCCTGGGATTTTTCGTGCTTTTCCAGAGAACGTGAAAAATTTTTTAAGTCAAATCCTAAGCGGCCTCAAACAGAGACATTTTGCCTAGTAAAACGTAAACACTGCCAACAAAATAATTTATTTTTTACCTGCGATCCGGTTAGCCAAGGATGTCTCTCATAATTTCTGATATCAAAACCGCGATTCTGTTGTTTGTTACGCTGCACCAAATTGTTTAATTCCGGGGTAGGTCGCAATGTTTTTATTATAATTTAATCGTCATAACTTAGTGCACTAAAGTTATGGGATAACCAATATTCCACTGAGTCACCATTGAAATTTTTTAAATTAATTTCAGTAACCGAACTCATTTTAAAAACAATACTGGAGCAAAATAAATTAAAAATCACCGCACCGGCGTAAAACACAAAACAAACGCAGTATTCGCACCGTTGTGTGCTTTTCTGTGGCATGGCATACTCGGCATAATGAACGTTGAAAATATAACTTTTTAAGCCTCTGCAGCGTTGCGACTGTTTATAATAAATCTTGAAATGAATGAAATGCAATAAGCAGTAAATGTATATACCTTCTATCGTAATTAATAAATTATATTATATAATGTAGATTGAAAGAATGGTAGGTGCATAAAATAATATGGTTTTGATTAATATGAGTATGCTGAATACTGATTATTCAATATAGTATAGTAGTGATACACACAATATTGAGGAGGCGGCTTAGCCTCCATAGCCACCTTCGAATAGCCGCCCGTGATATATATATATATATATATATATATATATATATATATATATATATATATATATATATATATATATATATATATATATATATATATATATATATATATATATTATATATATTATATATATATTTATTTATTCGAAT
>JARQZK010000013.1:177500-187500 GCA_030704885.1 Cynegetis impunctata | reverse complement strand
GCTCTGACAGTTTTAACCAAATGCAGATTTAGAGAAATTGTCCGCGATAAATACTTTTTTATGTATTTGCTGGCATAAGGTGAAGGTATTCTAAAGACGGAACTATTATTATCAATTAAAATAATAATTATTATAAATTGTAAAGATCGAGGTAAAAATTTTATGAAGTTATATTTAACTCAATAATCCATTCATGTGAAGTAAATAATAATAATATTTATTTCCAAACTTTCAGAATTCAAAATTACTCGATTGAACCAAATCTCTGAATTTTTGGAAGAATTGAGGACAACATGATAAGGTTATAACTGAAATTATGAAAACATCATGCAAACATACGGGGAAGAAACCTAGGATCGATATTTTCTAAAAAATTCAGCATAATTAAATGTTCGTGTGTAGACAAACTTCCCAGATTCAAATTTCATTATGCCGTTTACTAGTTACGCTAATTCAAACTAAATAATACATAACCAAAGAAACCAACAAGGTGAACCAACGAAAAAAACCAAGCTAAGTTAGAATTACTCGATTTACTTAAAAAAAGTATAGGGTAAGTGGAGACAGTTGGACCGGTAGGAGAGACGGACCATTACTCATAATTTCAGATTTATTCAGCAGATGACGCTTTTTCGATGATTTCAACTTTAGTTACAGGGCATTATGCAATAGTAATCGGTTAGAACGCGTTAGAGCGAAAACTAAGTGAAAATTTACAATTTCTTAAAATTTTCGGGCCGTAAGGTTTTAGGCGACTATATTTGTGGAGATATTGTGATTCGTGGGGTCAGTAAAACGTATATATTTTCAATTTTCACATACTTAGTTGCCTAAAGAATGTGTATAACCTAACAAATAGTTTATCTAACGTTAAACGTGGTAAATATACAGTGGTCCTTCTCTCCTCTCAACTGAGGACAGATGGACCGTATGTGTGTAGGATAGACGGTCCATTATGTGACATTATTTTTCAGTTTGCTGAGATGCCTGTGCATATAAAAGAAAACAAGTTGCTCATCCCAGAGGCCATTGGACAGAGGAAAATTTGCAAGAAGCAATTGGAGCAGTGATACGCTGATCAAAATGATAATATTTTGCTGTTTTCCGCCACATACTGCACATTGTTCACATACGTTGGATCGTGTGTTTTTAAATCCCTAAAGACGTATTATTATAATGCGTGCATTAAACATCAGACAATGTTGAAAATAAGTAGGAAATGATACAATCTAAGCAAGAAAGAGTAGGAAGAAAAAATTCAGAAGAAGAATATGGGAAGAAAAAACTTGTAGAGTAAAAAAGACTCCCAAACTATTGACCTCTTTTGATACCGATTCAGGAAAAGAAGATGAACAAATTGTTTTAATTGACGACGAAGAAACTGAAGATGAACTAGAAGACTATGAAAATTAGTGTGCTGGCTGTAAGGAAGATTACAGACTCAAAAAAAAAAAGATGATTGCATTAAGTGCCTTACATGTGGTTGATGGTTGCAAGAGGGGTGTTCATCCTTCTTAAATTTGTATGTCTTGTGTGACAAACACAGCGCCAAGTAAAAATAGAGATGAATGAATGGTTGTCCATCCCTCCTCGTAGTCATGGTCCGTCTCTCCTACACTGTAGAGGAGAGATGGACTTTCACAGAGTTGTAGTTTTTAATTTTTTTTTAATCAAATGCGATAGATAATTACTTTTGTCTATGTAAAAAAATGATTCTTAAAGAATTTTCCTTTTTTATGTTATTTTTACATTCATGTAACATCTATTAATAAAGAGATACCTATATTTGGGTTATTAAAATGTCTCTCCTCCACTTACCCTATGATTTCGAAGTAATAACTAGAGTACATTGATTCGATGATAGGTAACGTAGAAATATTATGCTATTGAGAAGGCCAGTTTTGGTAAATAATACCTTATTAGTGATGATATATATCATGATACAAGCCTTCGAGCACATCAAATATTGAAATTTATATTTGTGAGATAAAAAAAGCTACACCCTTGACTAGTGAATTACGATCCTGCGAATGTTAATTATAGGCGAACATACGAAATTATTTAACAGTCAATAAATACTTACCCATTTAGTATGCGAATATACAAAAAATAAATCATCGCTAATCGCCAACTCACTTTAATTGAAGAGTTAATCAGTTTGAAATTGTGTTGCTCAACCAATTTTGGTATGGTAGATTCTAATTTATGGTGGTCCATATTATCATCCAAGCCTTCAAGCACTTCAAAAGTTTAACTTATCATTTATGAGAAAGGAAAAACGCCATCCTTGTCGAGTGGTTCTCGATACTTTGAAAGGATTTATTTTAGCTATAGATGAATATACTGTATGCTACATCAGTTAGTAGCCACTACCCTACGCAGTGATGAATTTACAAAGGTTAGGGCCCTAGGCCAACTTTCCTGTGCGACCCCTCCTCCCCCTAGAGCGAAGTCCTGTGAGTATTACATAGAGGATTCTTTGCGATGGTTCAGAAACAAAGATAGCTAAAATCTTCCTTAAAATTTGTTTATTGTATTCAATATGCCTATTAAAGACAATAAAGTAATAAAGTTAAAACTAAACACAATAGATACCCTTCTTTACCAACTTTAAAAACGAAATATAACATACTGTCAGAACTAAGATAGCTAAAATAATCCTTAAAAATTGGATGTATTGTATTCAATATCTAAGACAATACTAAACTTCAAAATGAACATAATATCCTTCTTCAAAAACTTTTAAAATTAAATATAACAAACGAGACTGTCACCAACAAAACCTAAATTACAGCCCTACACAAGTCATGTAAAAAACACTAAAACCACTCAACAGAATTTTAAATTGGTATCTACAGATCAACTTTTCGAACTTTCTGTGAAGCAAAATCAACTAGTCTGCTAAATATTTCAGTGCTCAAACCCAATGTCCGAACCCCGTGCGGCCCCCCTACAGCCCGCGACCCTAGGCCGCTGCCTAGTCAGCCTAGTGGTAAATCCGCTACTGAACCTACGTTATACGCGAATTTATAGAAATATACATCAATCGCTAACCACAAACTCAATTGAAATGGAATATTTATTCATTCAAATCCAATTAAATCAAATCAAAACAAAATATGCTTTATTGTCTTCAAAAAATACACAATGTAAAACAAATCAAAACACATTTCTACTTTACAGCAATTTTGAAGCAAAAAATCAGACAGGTATGGCAAAGAAACTGGCAAAACACAAAAACCCACCTGAAACAAATACAACCCATAGTACATAAACCGTTAAAACTACCAGCCACAAGAAGAGACCAAACCAAGGTATTACTGGTCAAACAAGAAACACGCAAGACCACCTAATGAAAAAAGAAGAACCACCAACTTGCGTAAACTGCAACAAGAGATTAACCATTCAGCATATCTTGATGGAATGCCCCCAATGCCAAAAACAACGGGAAACTCTGAAAATTGGCGATAATATGGAAGACATACTGAATAGAAATTATGAAAATACGTTAATATTTCTGAAAAAATATATCCATAGTCTGTTAATGACCCCACGAGGTCGAAGCAGTAAAAAAAAGATATTTCCATATAAAATATATATAAATTTTATATTGTCAACAATAGACCCTAGCGTAAGTAAAGGTCAAAATTTTTTTATCGGTGCTGATGGCTGTACTATTCAATTTGGTAATATCGATCAATCAATATTCTCAGAGTAGTAGTCCTCTAGAGAGTAATGAGGTCTATCAAGAAAATAAGATTTTGTTCGTTTCTGAAAATTGGCCAAATTGATTTTAAATCATCTGGAAGGCGATTGTAAATTTTCTTAGCATTGCAAATGATGGAGTTTTTTTAATTCAAAGGAAGGAATGGAAGGTGAACATGATGTCGCGCAGATCTGGTGAAATACTTGTGGTGCAGCACGAAAATACTTATGAATCAAGCAAATATATTCAAGTGGATATAAAGCAGGCAGCGCTAAAATTCTATTTTTCTTGAAATATGTTTTGCAATGATCCTTCTTTTTAGAACATACATGTAGCGAATCGCTCTCTTCTGCAGTTTGAGAATGGTGTCAAGTTGTGAAGAATTACATGAACCCCGGAAGGGAAAACTATAAGGAAGATGAGATTCGAACAATGCAAAATAGGTAATTCTTGTAGATGCCGTATCTTATTCACTTGAGATGGATTTAATGGCAAAACAGGTCGATGATAGTTTTTTAGCTAAGACATGCACATGCTGTGGAAACCTGAGATCATTGTCGATAAGGAGGCCTAAAAAGCTGAAAGAATCAACTATTTTTATGGCACAGTTTTGCAGAAATAGTTCCTGGGAGTTATCTTCATGAAACAAGGAAACAGTTTTATCAACATTGAGCAAAGTAAGTTTGCATCAGACCAGGATTTGATTAAACCAAGATCAATTGTCATTTCAGAGTGCATGGTCGTAGAATAAGAACTGCTTCAAGTAATACTCGTATCATCCGTGAAAAGCGTAATTTCTATACTGATCCTCAGTTACGTTATATCATTTATAAATAATAAGAAGAGGACAAGACCTAAAACAGAACCTTGGGGACACCGTTCATGATAGATTTACAAGCAGAATTGGAGTTATTAGTCCTCACACATTGTTTTCTACTTCCAAGACAAGAGTTGAAACAGTATAGTGGAATACCTCCGGCATTATAAAACTCCAGTTTGCGTAATAAAATTTGGCGACTAACGCAGTCAAATACTTTAGCATAATCACAGAAAACCGTAGCTGTGTAATGCTTGTTATTGAGAGATGAATAGAAATTGCTCAAAATTGTGTTCTAAGCCAACTTTGGTATGAAGAAACCAATTCATGACGATTCATATCATAATAAGGGCTTCGAGCACTTTAAAAGTTCGACTCATCAAGTGGATCTCGATACTTCGAATGGATTTATTTTTCTATATACGGAATGAAGTATCAGTTAATAACAACAAACCCATTTTAAATGGAAATCAACTCACATTTGTGTTGTTGACGTTTACGTTTCATATATACTGCAAAGGTGTATTAATAAATTCAAGAAATGAATTAAATGTTAGTCAGACTTATATAATTCACATATTCATAATACATGATAAAATCCCCTATGAGACATTCTATCAGATTTATAGAAAACTGGTATGTGTTGTTTTTCTACCCAGTTTAATTTGATAATTTGAAGTATCAGAAGAAAATGGAACTACAATATTGGGAAAATCCCAATCAAATATACCCAATAACGCAATCAGCAGCGTTTCTGAAACGTCATCTCGCCACTCTTCTGTTTACACAAGATTCAATTCAGAATGCCCTAAAACAAATTGCAGGGCGTAGAAACGGAATTTGAGAAAACGGGCGAGGGCGATACGGTACGTCGTACGCGTCTTTCGGCAAAAGATTTGTGTCCTTTGAGTTCACAATGGCTGATTGTTGAAGTATTTACTACCATGGCCCGTATGGAACAGTTGCTGATAGCTCAGTTGCAAATCACCGTAATGTTCCTTTCTGATGCCAGCTCTGGCTGCGCTTAAATGCCGAGAAAAACCGCGTCCGACAAGATTTGTTTAACTGCTACAGAATGGCGGACGATTTGGTCCTTTTAATGTGCGGGCTTTGAAGGAGGAAGAAGGGGAGTATTATCGGATGTTAGATAAAAGAAAACTTAGAGATAGTGAGAAAATTGGAATGAGAAGAAACTCAAATTTATTGAATTAACCTACCAACTGAAATAAAATGCTTCTCGCTGAATGAAAGTTTTTAGAAATGAATTCAATGTATATATATATATATATATATATATATATATATATATATATATATATATATATATATATATATATATATATAAATATATATATATATATATATATATATATATATATATACACATCTATCATTTCGAAAGCTTCAGCATTATCTGACAATATTATGTAACAATATACTTCTACTCAATATATACCTTGAGTGGGAGTCTGCTGTCAGATAATGCTAGAGTTAGAATTATGCTTAACCTTACTTTCAAAACCCTGAAGAAGCAATAAAAATATTTCATGGTTAGAAAAAAAGTGGTTTTTGTTTCAAATTCCCTTTGAGTCGGTAAACCCTTAACTACTTTTTTACATACTAATAACACAGAATCTGAACAGGACATAAATATATATATATATATATATATATATATATATATATATATATATATATATATATATATATATATATATATATATATATATATATATATATATATCAATTCAATAATTATTGGCTGTTAGAGGTATTATTTATAAAAATTATTGGCTGTTACAGGTATTTATAGAATAGCAAAAACAGAGGGAATTTTGGGAAATACGATACAATGGAACTTGGAAAATACCGTTAATGACAGATAAGACGTGTAACAGTTTAGTCACACATATCTACCAATATTAACAAATCCGAATGCAGAAGGAAAAGAATGACATCACCATGACATGACAATAATATAAGTAACTAGACATTGACAGAAAACCGAAAAGAAACTCAAGATATTGAAATTGAAGCTTGTTTTTAATAAGTGTTATTGTATTTATGTTAAACGTAGAAATATCGAACGTGTGTTGGCCATTATTTGTGGAAATTTGTATATCATTTAGTTGTTGTTATTGCAGATAAGATACTTAATTTTTTTGTTGCTGAAGAAGGTAGTATGACCTCCGAAACAATTTATATGTTTTTATTTCGTTTTCAATGAATACCTGTACTAGCCAATACATTTTGAATCGACACACTGGATGATATTAGGTTATATGTATATATTCATAGATTAAATACTACGATACTATGGTTTCACCTATACCAAGCCTGCCTCAGATGCCCAAAAATGTCCAGGTAGAGGCAAAACGTTAATCACCATGTCATTCAGTGTAGTATAAATAGGTGCACGACGAAGGGTGAACTTCTAGCTACATCTATAGTTCAGTAATTATTTTCTCAAAGGAATATCGAAATCAAAATATAACTTGAAGTATGACGTGAAGGCTTTTCAGTCAACATCTGTTTTTTATCAAGCTGTTTACTATTTGTGTAACTTAAAGTGTTTTAGTTACAAATGGCGAAAAAAGATCAGGATGTGTTTCATCGTTGCTGGAATGCAATCACGATTTCCTAGAAACCAACGAAACTGCGGTTCAAGTTTCATTTTCCTTGAAATAGTTGCTCACCCTTTAGTGGAGGAGAATACCTCTTGATATTCCTGAAGAAGTGACTCTTACTTAGTACCATTGACCTCTCCCATAACATCTTACATTCTCGATTGTTTTATGTACTCGTTAAATTCGAGCAAATTGTCTAAGTGTCAACTGTTGGTTTGACCAATCCTAGCGTCTTTTTAAGTGGATATACCTAACAGCGGAATTGTAGGGCAACATATGAACAAACTTTATGGCTGAGTTTCAAGTCTCTGGGTGGTGTTTCACTCATCTAGGTGCTGTGATGATATTGTCCTTATTCTGGTGTATTTAGTCTAAAATTAGGAAGACACACGTTGCCACCTGGCGGGCTCTTTTGTACTAGGAACGGTGAAAGTACCAAGTGTGGCACATGAAGAGAATGGTCTTGGCAATACCTATCCACCAATGAAGATATTAATAGGAATGACAGCTCTTACAAGCCAATAAATTCTTGCTGAAGTTGCAAGTTCAATATCTGAAGTGAAGTGTTTTATTTTTGCGTCAATCAAAACTGTGACCAACACTCTTTGCGTGCATAGCTAACGCGCTATCCGGATATAGGCGGATATTGCTGGCACGAAAATTTTGTCAATTGAGTCCAACTATAATGAAAGACTTTTTTCGAAAATATGTTATATGAATGAGCATAATAATGCAGTTAACAAGAGAACTGATATAAACGGGGCTTTGTATTATATTTAGAATTACCTCCTTTTTATTAACAATGGTGCTGCCATCTCCAAATTTAGTTTATAATCACTTTTAATAATTTTTATACTTCTAAGGCGACTGTACCTGATTTTGTGATTCAGGTCTTCTTCATTCTCTCTATGTTTTGTCTGTAAGGACTGTTGGATTCGGCAATTGTCATTTTCCGCATAACCTGATTCGTCCATGTCGGCTTCGTTCCTGTCTGGATTTTAGTTTTTGGACTAGGTCTTTGATTTAAAGAAAAACAAGAATTCAATAGAGCAGAATCAAAAATATTGTTACGTTAAATATCGCCCTATGTATCACTGTTGAAGCTAGTGATATACAATCATCACCATATTCTAAGCTTAAAAAATGATACTATTAGGCAAAATGAGAAGTAAACGAAAATTCGCTATAATATATAATACTGCTATAGAAGTTTCAATAAAAAATTTTTTTCATATGAAATGTTGGTATGAGAGTTAACTGAGCAATAAAGAACTAAGGAGGAGAGAAAAATTGAAAAAAAAAACACTTATATGTATCACTTATATATATATATATATATATATATATATATATATATATATATATATATATATATATATATATATATATATATATATATATATATATATATATATATCTTAATTGAACGTGTAAATAACTACAACAATAACCATCAGTTCCGAAATAGTCAATTGTTAGTACCATTTAAAGATTGTGCAAGATCATTCCCTTCTGTAAAATTAGTTCTCTGTCTACAATACTGGCACAAGTTCATTATTGTTCTATAGACGCCTGCAGCCTGCATGAGAAATAGAGAGATGAGAGGGCTTAGAGATTTACTATTCTGTATTGACTTATTGCATCTAGTTGACCATGACTGCAAGATATGTTGGATTGGAGTAATTAAGATATCAATAAGGATGTGTTGTTTTCTGCAAATACAGTGTACTAATTGTTATGGTTTATATACAAAAGGTAGAATCAGTGGTGTAGAAACAATTACTTCATTCTCTTTTATATAATTAATTCTGAAATGGACATATTTTTCATATTATTTTCTCTAAGAAGGAGAGCTTTTTATTCTTGGTCGGCATTCTGAAAGCGTTTGTTCAATTTTTCGATTAGAATAATTTTATGCGGTTGTTAATTTAATAACTTCTCCTTGAATGTTTTCATACGAATGATACGCTCAGATGTTATCTTTCTGGTATAATTGAAATATTTAAAAATTTTTCAGCTTAAATTTGCTATAAAATTTTTTTTTACAAAAGAATCAATTAACTCATTTATTTATTCATCATTGAAGTTTCGTTTCACTAAAATACAGTTAATATTCAAATTTCAGTTATTAAACTATATCAAGAATTATTTATAATTCACGACACCTACTACGGAAAATATTATGGTAAATAAATATATTTGAGTTTCGAAGGATGAAAATGAGCTTGATATTTTTGTATTATAACTTGGTGTTAAAAACTTCATTTCAACAATCGAAACTTGAAAATTTCAATTTTGTGCCAGGGTTACAGCTTGCGGTCGTTCAAAGATTTTGTTGTTGTTATCAATAGTACAATATAGCATCCTTGCTATTGAAAAATACATTATATTATAGCTAAAGATTACTTAAATGAGGTCTAACCTGAAGATAGTTGGATATATATCATTGAGGGAGTCGATGTTGTATATCACCCGTTTACTGTTAATATTACATCAATATTATCAATATTCTTGACATTAACAAAACATATAACAGACTACCATTCAGTATTCTATTGAATTACTAACTACAAAATCCGTGTACTCTACGTCTAGAGCTTTATCTCTTCTCCTACACTATTTTTAGTGGAATGTAGTGGATAGCACAGTGGTGAACGCTTAATTGATATATGATTTTGAAATCCTCGCAAATACAGTTATGAGTTTTTTATTTCTGAATGTCGTTTTTCAGAAATATTCGTAAAACAATTTTATATGGAAATTAATTACCTACAGTGTTTCGTTCAACCAGACTTTTTCAATATTGATATGAATTCTTCTACAACATCTCAAACTCTACAACTCAATTTC
>JARQZK010000013.1:137500-172500 GCA_030704885.1 Cynegetis impunctata | reverse complement strand
CTATGGCATTGGAGCTGTTTCGAATAAGTAGATACGCAATTCATTCGTATCCGTATCCGTAAATACCAGTTACGATTAATGGATTAAAAAAATTGATGAAGAAATTCGATGAGACACGATCTGTTGGAGACAAAAAAAAATCGAAGAAGACGTACTCTAAGAACGATGATGCAGCTTCTGCCCGAGCTGTGAATTCAGTACGGAACAATCCGAAGTTAGTTTACGAAAAAGAGCAGCAGAAGTTGGTTTCAGCGAGCCCCCTTACAAAAAATATTAGAGCAAAAAAAAAATTCATCCATTCAAGCCGATATTTATTCACACCTTACAAGATTGTGATTATGACACGAGGCTCGACTTTTGTGCAATCATTGGTGAAAATCTCATGAATGACCACTTATTTCACAACAATATTTTATTTTCTGACGAATCAACATTCACAACAAATTTAAACCATAATATTGAAGATCTGAAAGAAGCAATGATTAATGCTTTAATCACCTAAGAAACGCTTATAAAGAATTTAGAAATAGAGTGGAGAGATGCTTTGAAGTTGATGGCGGCTATGTAGAATAGTTGTTTTCTCATTATTTACTGTATATTTTCCCAAATTTTTCTGTATTATTAGTTTTTTTAATAATCATATCTAAATCACTGAATGCATGTTGAAAAGGAATGACAATTATAAAATTATTCACCGATATTGACAGTTACCTAGGAAATCGCAAAAGTCACATACCAGATAATTATTACATTTCCGAACTTAGTGCATAAATTTATGAGGTGTTACATAAAATTGTATATAAAATGAAGCAGGTTTTGCAAAACTCGAATTTTATTTAATTTCATGGGGTTTTTGAACAAGCAAAACTCTTCATCAAGAATAACATTTTTCTGTAATACTGAAAATAAAAACATATCAAACATCAAAAAAAAGGTCTATATTGGATTGAAAATCTGCGAGAGTAGACCTGGCTGTTGACTTTCGATACGCTACAATAGTCTATTATTTCCGGGGAAAATACGAGAAATATGAGAAAGTTATGATAAGATTACGGTAGTTTCCTGAAATTTGTGCATATATCATTATCCTATCTAAGTCAACCGTCAACTATAAATACTTCATATCCCATCAGCTTCCCTAGCTTCGATTTTCTCATGACCTCTCATCTATTCTTCGGTCTTGTCGCGAAACGGAGGGCCGGATGACAGCAGGCAGCAGAGATCCGTACGGTTTATGTCACTCGCTTCTTTTGTGTTTTACCTAACGCACTATGCATTAGTGGACATAAATCAATTTTATGGTTTTGTAAATCAAACTGCTTTAATGGCCGCACATCTTGCGATGCTTCTCCGACCGGTCGAAAGACAATTGGGCAGTAAGTATGTGACCTTTGAATATCATTGATATTCAAAGAGTTCTTCTAGCTGTGTTTCTCTCTCTAACAATGAAATGATTTATTCTATGAAGTGGATACAGTTGCTAAAAACATATGGAATGTTGATCTTGAAATGGAAATATCAGCCGTCACTTGGTGAATCATGATTGATATTGATTATTGAAGAAACACTTTTTGACAATGTTTGTAATGAAACAGTAAAACAGTAGGGGAGGGTTGGATAATACCGCGCGGTTGATAATACCGCGCTCCATCGTAACTGAAAATCTGCTTATAGAAAGCTATGGATGTTTATGCATCTAACAGTCGCCGGTGCGACTAAGTAACACCTCCACGCACGGCAGTGGCCCACGAGCAGTGATGCGAGCGGTACATGTGCTAAGAACTTTCCCGCAAATTCCTTATAATTTTGCTGTGACAAACGAATCCAGGTATGTACTTTTTTTTGTAGTCTAAATAATATTGTAGTAATGTATTTTGTAGCGTAATTTTGTGTTACTTAAAGTAGATATGAGTTTCATGATCAAAATGTTGTTTGTAAAATTTTATTGTGGCATCAAAACAAAACGGCGTGGGCTGATAATGCCGCGCTCAGGGCGCGGTATTCTCAAACGGGGCGCGGTATTATCCATCGCATATTGTACTCATTTTTTCTTTTACAGATGGCTGAAAGTGTACCAAAAAGGAAAAAGGGCTTGGGACTCACTTCATATGCGAGATACTATAGAAGAAGTAAATAAGGGGAGGAAAATAAAGGAAGTAGCAAGATCATTTATGCTTCCAGAATCTTCAATAAGAGATAGATTAAAAAAAGGAGAGTACTATGACCCTCGACTTGGCCGAAAGGCAATATTTTCAAAAGAAGATGAAAAAGAGTTAGCTGACCATATTATTATGTTGGCTAAAACATTTTTTGGAATCTCACAGCAACAGCTTCGCAAATTGGCTTATGAGTTCGCGGTTGCAAAGAACATTAAAAACATTTTTTCAACAGAGAAGGGTATGGCAGGTAAATGCTGGGTATATGCGTTCTTAAAAAGAAATCCTGGGATCTCTTTACGACTACCGGAGCCAACAAGCATGAACAGAGTGTTGGGTTTCAATAAAACTGAAATTGCATTGTTTTTTACCAATTTAGAAGAAATGACAGAAAAGAAAACTTATCCAGCAGAACGTATATTTAATGTTGATGAAACAGGCATTACGACTGTTCAAAGGCCTGGAAAAATTTACGCGCCTAAAGGAGTTAAGCAAGTTAGCAAAATTACAAGCGGAGAACGTGGGCAAAATGTCACAGTTGTCTGTGCCATGAATGCATCAGGAACTTCATTCATCCCACCCATGTTTATATATCCACGCCAAAGAATAAAGCCAAGTTTAAAGATTGGAGGGCCCATTGAAGCAGAATATGAGTGCTCAAAATCAGGGTGGATCACCGAAAGCTTGTTGCAAAATGGCATCGTCACTTTGCCAAACATATTAATGCAACAACTGAAAATCCCACTCTACTAATTCTCGACAATCATGCTAGTCACCTGTCACTGCATGCTTATCAATTCTGCCGGGAAAATGGGATCCATATGCTTTCTTTGCCTCCGCATACTTCCCATAGGATGCAGCCTCTAGATGTAACTTTCTACGGTCCATTGAAGAAAGCTTATCATAGAGAGTGTGATTTATATATGAAGAACCATCCATATGAAAAAATCAATCATGATGTATTGGCTTCCATTTTCAACAAAGCCTATGTAAGAGTAGCTTCAATGGACAAAGCAGCAAAAGGCTTCGAAGTGACTTCATATCAGACCCAGTTGTTGAAGACTTAACAACTCAAAACAAAAATTCATTCAACAATGACATAGCAACGGAAGCACTACCTACACATTTTATAAATGGAATCGAACCTATTGCTAGTACTTCGGTTAGTAATATTTTGGAGGTATTAAGTCCAGTGCCTCAAAAAATTGAGAAAATCAAAAGACGTTCAAAGAAGCAACACTCCCAAATTTTGACCGCCACACCCCTTAAAATGCAGCTAGAAGATAAGGAGAGGAAAAGAAGATTAAAAGAGGAAGAGAAAAAAGGTAAAGGAAAACATGTAAAAGGAAAAGCTTTAGCAAAGGGAAAATCTGTGAAGAGAAGAGTGTTGAATTCTAGTAGTGAAGAAAGCAGTGATGACATTCCTCCAGCAAAATTATGTGATGACGACGATGAAGATGAGATTGGTACAGACAAAGAAAATGACAAAAGTAATGATAAATGTTCAATATGTGGTGAATTTGTCCGTAACAATGAAGTCTGGTTTCGCTGCTGCGCTTGTTCAACCTGGATCCACAAAGAATGTAATGGAAAAGAAACAGCGGAAAATTATATTTGGGACTTCTGTTGAGATTAATATAAGCACCAATACTTAGTAATGTAAAATGGCTGTGAATTATGCCTAAATAAATGATTGATCTATGTATCTCCTATTATTCATACTGCACGGTATTATCAAACCGGAGCACGCTATTCTCAAACCGGTTTGATAATGCCGCGCTTTCGTATATTTTATATTACTCTCCATATTTTTACATAGGTGCTATTGAAAGTGAATATGGTGCTTAAATTTGATTGGTATGTAACCTTTAATAATAAAAATCTTGCTTTAGTCGATCTGATCCGCACAACTTGAACATTATAGCCATATCCTCTTAAGGGCGCGGTATTACCCAACCCTCCCCTAAATGTAATGAGATAAGTGAAAGTTGACTGGTTATAGGCCAGTTAGTTAAGACATTGAAAATAGAAAATTTAATATTTCCAAAAGTTTTTAAATTTTGGTCAAGTGAATGCTACATAGAGAAAGGAAAAAATCTCATTTTGCACCCTTTTCCGAAGTCCGGAACATTGTTAAAATTGCAATAATATTGAATTTTGCTGTATGCTTGTGAAAAAAAGTCCAAAAGTTCTGCAAACTTGGAGTCGTGTTAAATATATTATTTCATATCACGTATCAAATTTGCAACCAATTTAATGAGGATACGAAACATTATTTTTCTTTGATAAACTGACCTAAAAAGTTCCAACAGTTCTGAAAACTTGATAGGTATTTCGGAAAAATATACCAACAGTTCTGAAAACTTGATAGGTATTTCGGAAAAATATACCAACAGTTCTGAAAACTTGATAGGTATTTCGGAAAAATATACCGAACAGGTGTATGAATCTGCAACCTTTTACGTTGACCGAAACATGTTTATTCATAAGTTTTTTAATTCGTGGTAATTCTTTCGGGCACGATTGTCCCGAAATCTTTACAAAAGTTTTGAAACTTGGTTGCAAATTTTGATATCATCTATTCTGATAGGGGAGACCGGTGTCAATTGTAACAAAATTTACTTAATAATTTTTTTAAAATTAATCTTACTTTTTGAGAAGATGATTTCACTTCTATAAGATTATTCACTAAATTGGCTATTGCCTTCAAAAATTAAAACTCACAAAAATGATGTTATTATCAAGTTAATGGATTTTCCAGGATTCTTCGACATCTGTTACAACTGACACCGACTTGGTGTCAATTGTAACAATCATGGATAGTTACAGGGTATATAAGGAAGTTTCAAAAATAAATTAATTTTTTACACAGAGTTATAAAAATAGTATTGCATGAAAATTTAATGAATAAGAATATACAGAAAACTAAAAGAAAGAGTATATAATGAAAACTAAAAGAATAAGAATATAATGATTTCATTATCCTTCAGAATCAGAATTACAGTTTGTGCAAACATCCAACAGGACCATCTCTAATGAAATTATCCTTGAAGTGTATTCGGGGGAATACAAACATTGGCGGAATTGTATATTACCAACTGCATTCACAGCCACACACAGAGTAACGAGTGTTTCACGCTCTTGGGATGTCACTGAGCCAACTTGCTTGGTTCCTTTTCTAGCTATTACCTTGCTTGGTTTTTGAACTGTGGAAACACCGGTGTCATCAATATTATAAATATTCTGTGGTTCAAAAGAATGTATTTCCAAAAAAATTGCTAGTTTATCAAAAAAGTTGGAAACGTTTTCTAGATTGAAATTCATGGCGCCTGCAAGGCTGGTAGCTTAAGGGGTGCGAAGTGTTAGAGAAGGGTTTCTTTTGAGGAAAGCTGCTAGCCAATCTTCACTAGCCTGTTTTGTTTAATTCTATTTTTGAGGATAATTGAGCCGATTAGCAAATGCAAACTGAAACGCTAATTTACGGAGATCCTTCGTATTGAGCCTAAAATACAAATCGACAGCTTTTTTACAGTATTTTACAAGTAGTGACTCTTGCTCTACATTAAATACTTTATTGTGAGGATTTTATCCCACTTTACGCTCCACGTTATTTCGTACATCATTCACAAAACGGTTTGATGAAACATGGCATATTCCATACTCTTTAGCGATTTTTCTAACTCATTGATTATTATCAATCACTTTTTTAGCTGCTTCTTCATAAATAATTTTAGGTATCATTCCTCTTTCGGTCTTCCGTGGTCTGGGTTTTACCATTTTTCAGCGTGAGCTGTAAAAAAATATTTCATCAGAAAAGCAAATACAGGTGTCAATTGTAACACGTTACAATCGACACCCTAGCACGTGTTACAATCGACACCTTACAACCTTGAATTATATTGATTACATTTCTATATTTTTTATGTGAAGCAGTGAACAAATAGCCACTGATGAATAAAGCTAAAACTATAATAAAGCCAACCCTCACCTTGAAATATAGTAACTATAAAGACTTCAAGCTTGAAAAAACAATTTGTGGCACCTCGGATATTTACTTTCACAGCGTTTTATAAACATTCATCTACTAAACGGCCGGCGTTATCGTAACGGTCAAACTAACTGAATGACATACTACCGAATAGCTCTCTGCTCTATTTGTCACTCGTGTTTCACTAAAATTCAAAGAGATGTCGTTGTTATCGGCCATGTTACTTTCGACACCTGTTACAATTGACACCGGTCTCCCCTACATTTGCAAATTTAGAAGCTTGTACGTGGTCCTGACCGCCTACATGGTTGCAAATTTGCAAATGCATCAGCATGGATTTTTCTAGATTTGCAACCAAGTTTCAAAACTTTTGTAATTATTTCGAGAATATTTGCCTGAAAAAATTACTACGAATTAAAAAAATTATAAATAAACATGTTCCGGTCAACGTAAAACGTTGCAAATTCATACAACTGTTCGGTATATTTTTCCGAAATATCTATCAAGTTTACTTTTGGAAGTTTTTACATCAGTTTATCGAAGAAAAACTTTAATTTTGAATTAAAAATATGTTCCGTACCTCCAAATTGGTTGCAAATTTGATACGTGATATGAAATAATATATTTAACACGACTCCAAGTTCGCAGAACTTTTAGAATTTTTTTCACAAGCATACAGCTGAATTCAATGTTATTGCAATGTTAACAATGTTCCAGACTTCCGAAAATGTTGCAAAATTTCACATTTTGTTTTAAACTCTTTCCCGACCATAAATCAAAGTTTGAAAACTTTTGGAATTATTGTCAATTGATTTTCCCAACTGACTGGCCTATTAATAATAATGTTGGTACATAAGTTGATCTAAACGTCAACCGTATTCCCAAGATTCCATTAGAAATTTACCATACTAGTGATTAAAATTTATAGTAAAAGTGAGGTCACCTTTTAACAAGACTGAAAATAAAATAAAATTTATCAATAAACTTTAGCGTAATTTTCTTATTCTCGACATCTAATATTTAGAAATTTTAACTGAATTTATAAATTAATCTACTCACATATTAAAATTTTTATATGATATTTTATTATGAATTCATGTGATAGATGTAATAAAGTCTATACTGGAAAGTTTTACGTATGCCACCATAAATAATTTCAGGATAATAATTTTGCCTTCATATTGACTGAAAAAAATTACTGAGAAATGATGGAAACTATTTAATTCCATATTAATATTTTGTAATAAGAAATGCCGACTATAAAAAAAATTATATTCAACATTTGAACAAATGAAGTTATTAACGAGAAAAAGTAAAACATATAATTTTTAAATTCACAACAAAATTATAATGTGATGTACGTTTCGCCTCTCTCAATGCTTCTTATATATTTATTGTATATATTGTAGATATCTTATTATTTCTTGTTCATACACACAATAGCATTGGATAATAAAAGCATAGCTAATCACCCTATTCAAGAATATTAAATATATAATTGTATCTTATCAAATATATGAGTTGCTTGCGTATGGAGGAACGACTAGTTTTTCTTTTGTTCTCAAATAACACTTGCTATAGCGAAGAGTATAAGCAGAAAAATATCACTAAACGTACAAATTAGTATTGTGGAAGCTAACAGTAGTTGAGTTCGCAAATTTTCCTTAGCGTGGTTTGTTTTTCGATTATTGTCCAGATGGTGTAGGAGTGTGGAAAAATGTATCTTTCCAGCCGGAAATGTGGAGTGGTCAAGCAGAAAAAGGTTTGGGAATTTTGCGATGAGACGCGCTTTAGAAATCGGTTGTCACTAGGCCATTGGTCTCAAACTTTTCAGATTTCAGTCATCCATTACTTTGGTCATCATTTAAAATTTTTTCAGAAAAATGCCATCAAGTTTAAAAATTTCAAGCAAACTGCTCCAAAATGTTTCAACATATCTTATTTACGGCAATTGAAACTTGACAAGAAGCATTCGTAGGAAGTTCGAATTAGTCTCAAACTGATAAATCCTTAGTTTTCTAGAACTTCATTTGTTAAAAGTTTTTCAAAAAACCCAGAATAGCGGTCTCCAATCCACTCTCTATTGCTCAGTTACGACTGATTTCCGAAGCACGAATCAGCGCATCCTCCCCATCCTCCGACTGCTAGACTACACCAAATTCCAAGCAGGAAAAATGCATTTTCTGAAAATCGAAATGAAAATTGCGTTCAGGAGATTTTATGCATAATTACTGTTAGGTCCTGCCTTGAATTGTCAAAAAATACATACGTCCGAAAAACCTTCTAATACTTTAATCTTTGTTGCTGTCAAATTGTACTTATTGTTTCAGCTATAATAATTATAATAATAATAATCTGTTACTCCAACAAGATGAGCTTTTTGAAACCTTCAACCTTGAGAAAGGTAGGTCTATCCTATCATTATTTTTTGCGTGGTTGTTGTGCAGATGGTTGTTCCTAATGTGAAAATTCTCATTAGATATGATAAATCAGATTAACTCAAAGATGTACTGTCCGAGAATGACATGATTCTTGAGACATTCTTTTGAGCGCAGAAAGTAGCATCAGAGCACCCAACTGGCCATTAAAACTTCATACCGTTCAACAATACCAACTGGACCATTCCAAAGTACATCTGCCCTAAAAATTTCACACTTACCGACAACGAAGTGCTCTTATCATAAAACAAGTCGAGCTTAGATTCGAATACACCCCATCAATATAATACCCTCTTGTAAATTTGTGATCTATTACTTCTCTCAAGAAGTTAATCTTTTTCACCTGCTTAATAGATCTACCAAAAACTTCAATAGTAGACTATGGTTGCCAAGTACATTTTGTTTGGTGAAAATTGAAGAGAAAATGTTTGGACTATATGTTTTATTAGTCCATTTTTGAATCACCAGTCACCGAAAGCGCCAGTGGCCCCGCGTGGCTGCATTTATCAGTTCTCATAATACATCACCTGTTTAACGTGGTCAGCTTTGTATATATATATATATATATATATATATATATATATATATATATATATATATATATATATATCTATATATATATATATATATATATATATATATATATATATATCTATATATATATATATATATATATATATATATATATATATATATATATATATATATTTATTGATTCATCAAAACTATGGAGAGTATAACGAAACTGATATAAGAATATATATTCGAAACATATGCATCTGTTCCAAATTCTATGATTTTCTTTCACATCTGTTTGATCAAATATTAATATTCAGCTCCAGTATTGACATTATCAATTTATATCATTTTGCTTCACCGCAACGTATATCCTGAACTATAGGTCTCAATATAATGTTATATTTAAATTGTTGTTAACCAGTATTTTATTAAATTTTTGAAACACATTATTTCAACTTATGTCAAATATTAATTATTTTGTAAATAAATCTAGAATAAATATGGTTTAGATTTCATTCGTAGAGATCCATATTCAGATAGTCAGAATGAAACGAATTAACTATTATTAACCAAAAACTAAGACCACGTGAGCCTAGTCGACCAATTAATGTAATATGATGAATCGTCAACCATTCATCATCTAAGGTAGTAATGCTTTCGTTATAGGGTTGTTAACCGATGCTTCGATTTACGTTCATCATTAATTGTATTAGTGAAGCTTTACCTGCATAGTATATACCTAAGGAGTGATCTGTATACTAGGAATATTTCCAAAGAGAGGAGTTAATGTAGTATAATTTAAATATTTGCTCCAAGGCATTTATCATTTCCGTTGATTTGCAGAATTTAATTTGATTGGCTGATTAGATAAATTATAAATAAAGAGTTAGTGCATATTTGTTTACATCTTTGATAGATATTCTATGAAACTGTTTCATATCATTCGATTTATTTAATAAAGTCGCGAATATAAAAATACATAAATTCCTTCATTAAATACCTTTTATATATTAGTATGACATTTTGAAATACATGTTCATGTAAAAATCTTATATCACATTTTGCAACCGCTTTTCGCTCTGACAAGTGTATCTCCTTCGATTACAGTTTGTGAAGAATTGACCTAGATAAAGCATACATGATTTGCCGATTGAAAGCATTGTGGCATCGAAGTCGGACTGGTCAAAACTATTACCGCAAATTCTTTAAATATTTATCTCGATTGCTTAACAAAGCCAACATTTGTTCGTGCGAGATTGGCTTGATCGAAGACAAAAGGGGCGCTTAAACAAGCATGGAAGTTTTTCGAAAAGATGTTTCTTACAATTTAGGAACTATCCCATGAAAACTACCAGACGACAACTGAATTGTTTTCAGACATATTCACGTAATTTTCTTCCATGGTTTGCTGCATATTCTGGGAATTCATCCAAGTATTATGGTAAGTTCTCTTATTAGCAATAATTAATTCAAAGACGAAAATAAGGGGGATATGAGATGAGATTATTGTTGATTTGTCTAGAGTCTCAATATTTTTATTAATTTTTTCGTTTATAACTGAAACTTTGAGTGAATCGATATTTGGTGGCTTTTTGATCATTTGTTACGTTTTTTTTGTATCGTTTTGATTAAGTGGATACGGATCTCTTACGAGAGCGGAGCAGGATTATGCAGTACGAAACTTGATATTTCATTGTCTAGATGAGATACTTCATGAAATTTTCTTCTCTTTGTTCTTGTGTGGATCACTAATTCAGCGTAACAAGTTGTAACATAGAATGCCTGCTGGGATTCGTAAGTTCCTAACAAATACGACTATAATTATATTTAATAGATGCTTAAGGCAGACGCTTATGTGGTAATTTTCTTCTATGTGTCTAGATCAGTAATTTTGGATGAAAGAAATATTAAACTAAAATCTGCGGGATCTCACGGATGGCATTAATCGCCTCCGTGGTCAGAGTTTGACCAAATCTCCCAAACCGGAGAGTTCGAACAATGTACCACAAATGTGTGATTGTCTTCCGAGGCAAGGGATTCTGCTTGTTGTTGCTGTTTTCATATCCAGGTTTTACATCGGATACTTGGCTACGCCGTTCTGATGAGGACCAGAGAGTCCGAAATACGTGTCAACGGCTGCTTCGACATATGCTGGCTAGACCGATAATTCTGCTTGTTTCATAAATATATATATATATATATATATATATATATATATATATATATATATATATATATATATATATATATATATATATACAGCGTGTCCGGAAATGATGAGCAAAAAATTCAGGGGAAAATTCTAGACCGAAAATAAATGGTACCTCTTCATATAAAATTTTTTCGAAAATTGATTATTAACGTAGTTACAGGGTGTTAAAGTTAGATTTTATTTACAGTTTCATTGCTCTAAGTTTTACCACGCTCATAATATTTCGACGAAATCTCGTATTTGGGGCTTTATCGGGATGAGGAAAACAAATTTGCCCACCGTATTTTTAGCATTTTGTAGAGGACGCCACATACGAGCCTATACTTTCATTTAAATGGTCACAACTTTTTTGTGTTACACTGTATAAGACTTTTGACTGAATATTTTTATTCTCCTAACCTTTTGACATGAAAAAGGTATTCTACTTTCGTTTCCATAAATCTCACCGTTTTCGAGAAAAATGCTAAAATAACATTGCTTGCATGTGATGAATACGAAATCATTTTAATTTATTTTCATCCATAAACATAGCATCTTTTGGAAACGTGCGCTATGGTTACCGTATAAACAAGTTTGGGGAGAATTAGTTTTGACAGTTAGTAATTTTGTTCAAGTTCTTTTGTACTAATTGTTGTCATAAATAAATAATAATGAATAACAATTACTCTAACGCGGAGTTGTGGGACATGCATTATTATTACGGTTTAGCTGCTGGTGATGCTCTTGCAGCACGATGTTTGTATCGTGAAGCATTTCCAAATAGACACCTACCCCAATCGCGAATGTTCAGTACTATCCATCGAAGACTGGGAGAATTTGGATCGTTCAAAACTAGAATTTTTGATGTCGGCCGACAACGGAATACTAGAACAGCAGAAGCAGAAGTTCGTATTTTGAATTCGATACAAAATAGTCCAAGTGAAAAATTTGTTTCCAAGAGGGCATTCCCAAGAGCTCCGTACATGAAGCAATACGCGAACAAAACCTTTATCCGTACCACTACCAAAAGGTGCAATCGCTATCTGCCGAGGATCCTGCTGCTCGTGTGAATTTATGCAATACCGTTAGAGTACTCCATAATGGAGACCAAAATTTTGTTCGTAATATCCTTTTCACCGACTAAGCTGGATTTGGGCATGATGGCTTGATAAACCTTCATAATGAGCATTTTTGGTCTAATGAAAATCCTCACTTATCAATAGAACGTGCTTACCAAAATAAGTTTTCCGTCAACGTGTGGGCTGGTATTGTGGGGGACTACTTAATTGGGCCACATTTTTTTCCACAAAGACTCAATAGTGAATTTTACTTGAATTTTTTAAGAAACCACTCTCCTATTTTATTGGAAGATGTACCACTCGGATTGAGAAATGCAATGTGGCTGCTTCAAGATGATGCGCCACCACGTTATAGTTTAGCGGTCAGGCAATTCTTATATCCTTTGAATTTGTTTAATACACTTTCATACAAGAATTCTTTATATTAATAATTATTATACACAAGTGTATTCAGCCTACTACATTAATTCTTATAATGATACTTTTCCTGAAAGGTGGATAGGACGCGGTGGTTTTGTACAGTGGGCTTCTAGATCCCCTGACATAAACCCAATGGATTTCTCTTTTTGGGGCTACCTGAAGATGCTTGTATACAGGACACCTGTGACTAGCGTCGAAGAGCTGAGAGAAACAATTTTTGCCAATTGTGAAGTAATAAGGCAGAAGGAAGGAATATTCCATAGAGTTCATCGGAATTTTTTAAGAAGAATTAATGTATGCATTGAAGAAGAAGGACGTCACTCTGAACATTTGATTTGAATGTTTAATTTTTCGTTCGTTAACCTTAAGATTTTATTAATAAACCATTCTTTCTTTGTTGAGTACGCTATTTTTTTTAGTACCTATTTATCACTGACCACCATCAGCGTAATAACAAATTTTCAAAAAATTACTAACTGTCAAAACTAATCCTCCCCAAACTTGTTTCTACGGCAACCATAGCGCACGTTTCCAAACAATGCTATGTTCAAGGTTGAAAATGAATTAAAATGATTTCGTATTCATCACATGCAAGCAATGTTATTTTAGCGTTTTTCTCGAAAACTGTAAGTTTTATCGAAACAAGCGTAGAATACCTTTTTCATGTTAAAAGGTTAGAAGAATAAAAATATTCAGTCCAAAGTCTTATACAGTGTAACACAAAAAAGTTGTGACCATTTAAATGAAAGTATAGGCTCGTATGTGGCGCCCTCTACAAAATGCGAGAATACGATAGGCAAATTTGTTTTCCTCGTCCCGATATAGATCCAAATACGAGATTTCGTCGAAATATTATGAGCGTGGCAAAACTTAGAGCAATAAAACTGTAAATAAAATCTAACTTTAACACCCTGTAACTACGTTAATAATCAATTTTCGAAAAAACTTTACATGAAGAGGTACCATTTATTTTCGGTCTAGAATTCTTCCCTGAATTTTTTGCTCATTATTTACCGGACACCCTGTATATATGTATATATATATATATATATATATATATATATATATATATATATAAATATATATATGTATATATATATATATATATATATATATATATATATGTATATATATATATGTATATATATATATATATATATATATGTATATATATATATATATGTATATATATATATATATATAAATATAAATATATATATCTATATATGTATATATATATATATATATATATATATATATATATATATATAACTATATTGAAATCTTCAACGTTTCCATGAGGTCAAAGAAGCTGAGTGGTATTGTTTTCGTTGCAGAACGAAAGTATCAAAATTTGGATGAATTTCTGCAACCGCCGCTTTTTACGTAAATATCTCTAATTTTCATATACCTATATTATAACCTTTCTGGTACATATTGATATCTCCAGCGGTTTTCATCTTGTCAAATGAGCTTAAATTTGGCAGTTGAAGTGGTTTTAGAGGCAGAAGAAATTATCAAAGTTTGGTTAAAGTTTTCCAACAGCTGCCATTTTTAATTACCTAGATACTTCTTGTTTTTGGTACGTGGATTGAGTTGATGTAAATATACGTTCCTTCTTTGGTTTAAACTTTTTTCCTCAACCACGATGCACTTCGCGAATAAATTATTTTATACTCTTCAATTCGGTTCGCTACTTAAGCTTGATTTCTTTAAATATAATTCAATCCATTAGAATCTCATCTCGACGGGATGCATTTCGTGCGAAACATAAGACATTAGTGATGGAGCCCTGCTACCCACGAGTTTTTTTATATAAAAAAGTGCATCTTATAGTCCGAAAAATACGTTAATAGTAATGAAGATCACACATGAGCATAATGATGGTAATGAAAAAAATCACTCATGTCTAAATGCTTATAATGAGTACTCTAATTGCCAAAAACTTTTGGGCTATTCAAAATTGATTATTTAATTCAAGTTTTTAGTAAATTTTATCATAAGTACTTATTCTTAATTTCACAATGCAGAAAAGAACACTCTTGATGAATTGTTTCATAATTTAACTCCATAGTCAATTTTCATTGTGAAATGAAATATTTCTTCCAATAATATGCATAATTTGTTTACCCTTTTTATTGAACAAGGAAGTTTTTGTAATAGATGCAATATTATGATTTAATATCCATTATTGGATCTAAATGAAGAAAAATGCGCATTCAGCTTCTATTGATTGACCCATTGCCGCTGTTTATTTTTTGATAAAAGAAAAAGAATGTCAATTAGAAATGCTGACTCTGGGAGATCCTTAGCCAAGCAAATATATTTTATTAGTTTGCATTGTTTTGTTAAATAAATTCACCGCACAGTGAAAAATTGAAGAATCTTTGTGAAATTATTTCACTCTAAACCTATGCCGAAAGTATGTTGACTCTATAAATATTGATAATAATAAATATAGCAAAATATGCAGAGGCGGTGAACTATTCATCTTACTGACTTGACGTTTCCGCTAGTCAAATTTGAATAGAGATAAAATTACTACATCATAAAAGTGGAAAAAAAATGAGATTTACTTTAATCTTTGCGTTTTATTTAGGACAGCTTTCGTGTTGAAATTATTAACAATGTGTTGTCGCTTTAAACCACATTGCTGATTGAACTTCATAATGACAAAATTCTGAGGTACCTACCATTTTTCCTAAATGTTTCAACCTTTTGCTGAATGCAAAATGCACTACTTCCAATATTTATTAAATGCTAACATAAATGCAGTATTGGGTCTTTTCAGTAGAATAGCAATTTTAAGTGTTTTGAGTATTTCATACACTGAATCACATGAAACTATTTGCACATTATAGAACCTAGCCTCATTCAAGAATATTTAAAAAACGGTTAAAGATTTTGAATATATATTATGAATATATATATATATATATATGTATATATATATATATATAAATATCGAAAAAGTATTGACTAAATTATGTTTGCATTTCATGTTGGCACCGTCATATGTTTGATATTGATATTAATTTTAAATTCTTCACAGCTGTTAATTCTTCACTAGTTGTTTCTTCAACTGGGCAGATCCTGGAAAATGCTCCCTAATATTCACATGATATTAAATGGCAATTAATTAAATTAATTAATTAAAAAATATTTTATATTTCACCGATAAGACAAATTATTCCATTTTGGATATTATGACCTAAACAATGTCGCATGAAACTGCTATCTTTTTGAATTCTTTCGATGTGTTCACCATTATATTATCAAATTTTGCAATTGATTCAATTAGCTTCAAAAAATTACCATTGCCTCTTTCGAAAAGATTTTCATTATTTCCTCTAAAAGCTGGATTTTCCAGCTTAATACTGGATTGAAATTGAATCTCTTAGCGATCAGCATCATTGTGGATGTGTTTATGAATAACTTTTTCAAATTTTTGCCTCCCATCGTAGAATGCCGCCAGGGTGCCATGCATTTCTTGCACCCTCGGCATGAGCCGGCTCTGTGAGCAAGATCCAAATTTCGGTTTCGTTCTGCCTCTACGACAATCCAAGATACTAAATTTCAACCCATTCGGTGAGTTGGGAGCCGCTGGAGAAGAATACACACACGTACACAAACACACACACACACACACACACATATATAAATATATATATATATATATATATATATATATATATATATATATATATATATATATTATATATATATATATATAAATATTTATATATATATATATATTATATATTTATATATATATAATATATATATATATATATATATATATATATATATATATATATATATATATATATATATATATATTATATATATATTTATATATATATATATATATAAAAATATAAATATATATATATATATATATATATATATATATATATATATATATATATATATATATATACACTCAGGTGCAAAAAAAACGCAACAAGTAAATATTTGGTAATATTTGAGAGGTCATAGTTTTTTTATTTATAGTTCAATTTTGAAAATTTTTTCAGAAGACTGTAGATGAAATATTTAGTTTCAACTTGCATATTCAGTATTTTGTTGAAAGCTGCCTCATTAGTTATTCTACAGGGTTAATGAGAAGTTTGTTGTTGAACCCTAATTTCAAAACACCCTGTGGAATAATCTCGTGGTCAGATTCTTTCAAAATACCAGTTATTCTTAAGAATCATTTATTTTCAACATTTTGTTTTTCATTTCATGCCTTTGAGTGCACTAGTTCATTTTTAATAGGAGAGAAAAGATCTCCAAACAACAGTTTACCCAATTTTAAGAACTGTTAATTTTTGACGAGATGGCTTTGCTTATTGTGCCATAATCTCAGTTTGACAGCTCAGTTTATGAATCCAGCAATGAGAAAACAACAATATATTGTTCATTTATAATAATAAGCAAAAATTTATTTATGCAAATTTATTCAATTCAAATTAAAAATCAAACTTCAAAACAAACCAATTCATCTGCATCTTAAATAACCTGAAGAAACGTACTTTTTGCAACAAATTTAGATTAATGTTTTGTATTACCACCTCTAGCTCCTATTACTGCCTGCATACGTCGGTTCATATCTTTCAATAAGGTGACGAATAGCATTTGAGGAATATTTTGCAATTCCTCCTGAATTACTGAACGAAGCTCGTTTATCGTATAGTTTGATTTTTAATTTGCATTGAATAAACTTGCATATAACAATTCTGCAATAATTGCTTATTATTATAAATGAACAATATATTGTGCTTTCTCATTGCTTGGATTCATAAACTGAGCTGTCAAACTGAGATTATGGCACAATAAGCAAAGCCATCTCGTCAATACAATTAACAGTTCTTAAAATTGGGTAAACTTGGAGATCTTTTCTCTCTTATTAAAAATGAACTAGTGCACTTAAAGGCATGAAATGAAAAACAAAGTGTTTGAGAAGAAATGATTCTTAAGAGTAACTGGTATTTTGAAAAGAATCTGACACGAGATTATTCCACAGGGTGTTTTGAAATTAGGGTTCAACAACAAACTTCTCATTAACCCTGTAGAATAACTAATGAGGCAGCTTTCAACAAAAGACTGAATGTGCAAGTTTGAAAACTAAATATTTCATCTACATGTTTTCTGAAAAAATTTTCAAAATTGAACTATAAATAAAAAAACTATGACTTCTCAAATATTACCAAAATATTAACTTGTTGCGTTTTTTTTGCACCTGAGTGTATATATGTATATATATATATATATATATATATATATATATATATATATATATATATATATATATATATATATATATATATATATATATATATATATATTATATATATATATATATATATATATATATATATATTAAAACAATGGTTAAAAATAACAATTTACACATTTATTATAAAAAATAACGCATGACGCACGTTTCGTTGGAACTTCACCATCTTCAGATGCTAATGGCAAACTAACTATGATTCTCTGTTATATTGAAAACAAGAAATGCCAAATTATGTAGAAGGGGTAAATACAAAGATGGTTACAAATAATTATCAGAAAAGGAAAAACCAATTCTGAACTGCTAGTCAGGTAGTTCGGTAGTTTTGAAAAGATTAAGAAGGGGGCTTGAAGTATGATCGATTTGGCTATTCAATAGGAGACCGGAATGCTTGTATTTATTTATCTGTAATGATTCTAAAAAATTAAGTTTAATTCCTTTACTTTCAGTATTTAATATTTTGAAATCGAAATTGAATGTGTGATTTTCTTGGATTAAATGGTTTGCATAATGTGAATCCGACTTCTGATTAACAAAGCTACATTTGTGTTCTGAAATTCTAGTTTGAAAATTTCTGAAAGTTCTACCAATGTAAAACTTATCACAATCGCCACATTAACATTGCTTATCGTACCGGTAATAATTTAGGAAATCATATAAAAAATAATAAATCCAAAGTTTATATAGATAATGATTCAGGAGTTTGTAAAATTGATTGTGGCGATTGTGATAAGTTTTACATTGGTAGAACTTTCAGAAGTTTTCAAACTAGAATTTCAGAACACAAACGTAGCTTTGTTAATCAGAAATCGGATTCACATTATGCAAACCATTTAATCCAAGAAAATCACACATTCAATTTTGATTTCAAAATATTAAATACTGAAAGTAAAGTAATTAAACTTAATTTTTTAGAATCATTACAGATAAATAAATACAAGCATTCCGGTCTCCTATTGAATAGCCAAGTCGATCATACTTCAAGCCCCTTCCTAATCTTTTCGATTTTTCCTTTTCTAATAATTATTTGTAACCATCTTTGTATTTACCCCTTCTACATAATTTGTCATTTCTTGTCTTCGATATAACAGAGAATCATAGTTAGTTTGCCATAGTTAGCTTCTGAAGAAGGTGAAGTTCCACCGAAACGTGCGTCATGCGTAATTTTTTATAATAAATGTGTAAATTGTTATTTTTAACCAATGTTTTAATATGTTTATTAATTTACACCAAGTATCCGCCCAATCAATCCAATATATATATATATATATATATATATATATATATATATATATATATATATATATATACATCAGACCATTAGATATCAATCAAATATCAAATATACAAAATTGTTACCTAGAAGTTATAAAATGGATCAAAAAACTACCCCTGCATCTGTTCTCTTTCGATAGGCTGCAACAGTTCATGATATTTGGGAAAAATACAACTTAAAACACACTGAACCAAATTTGAAAGAAAATATCATGAGAATGAGAGAAAACTATCTTGCAATCTTGTATCTCTTTGTGAGCAAGATACTAGGTATTTCAAGTAATTTTTTTCATTGTGCTTGAATCAAACCTCTGATAGCATGTCATAGTTAAAACCAGACTTGCTGTGCGCGGACGGGTCGATCGAATGATTTAAAGCACAGGTGGCTTGATTTGTGGTGAGGCGTTACCCCCAGATATGTTTCTTAATCGTCGGTTTAATTGCCCCTTTGCCAGATATTCGGGATAGGATGCGTGTCCCGACGATGATGGACCGCTTTAATATCCACTTTAAATCACTCCTTATCTCTTCTTATTTATAGCTTTAATGATTTGAATCTGTTTTAATTAACAGATTAACGGAAGATCCAGACTATTCTGTTGGACTCCGACCGAGAGAACAAGGCTTGAGCGAAGGTTAGATCGTAATTGAAAGATTCAATATACATTGAGTATTTTCTGATGGAATATCTATCTCAAAGCAGAAATAACAATGTTCATTTCGAACTTCACTGGAAAAGGTGTGGACTATTTCAAATTCTTGCTCTCGATATTTAAAATGGCTACAAATTAATGAAATGTGAAAGGATTTCCAGTTTGGTGTAGTACACATGTACCTTTCATCCTATTAACTGTTTGATGTTCTTTGCTCACTGAAAGTATCGAGAAGATGAGTTGAGATATTTTTATATTTCCATTTATGATGCAAATATAATTCCATTTAATAGACATTCTGGAATTCCGAGCATTATCTTCCTATCGGAAACAAATCAGTTATATGAAATAACATTCGATAAATTCGTTTTGCTTATATATATATATATATATATATATATATATATATATATATAATATATATATATATATATATATATATATATATATATATATATATATATATATATATATATATATATATATATATATATATATATATATATATATATATTTATTTATTTATATATATATATATATGTATATATATAATTATTTATTCGAATTGTTGTTGCCTGTGATTTATTTTTAATCTCTTGATAATTATTAGCAACCAGCCTGTTATTGCTAATAATTATCAAGAGATTATATATATATATATATATATATATATATATATATATATATATATATATATATATATATATATATATATGTATATATATAAGGCGAAGGGTAGTCTTGACTGACTAGTTAAAGAAAAAGCAGATAAATCTTGAGGATGCAGTCAAAGTACTGGGCTGTTCTAAAGAAGGCTCTGTGTTATTATGTCAACGTTTCGAAAATCCTTTATTTTCTTTATCAAGACATCTACAAAGAAGGTTTACAATGCACAATTTTTAAAAAATCAAATAGGTTAAAAACATTACTTACGTAACTTGAGGTTAGTAGTGAAATGTCAACATCAATAAAACACATAAAAGTCATCCCCACTGAAGTGGATAACATCCATTAGTAGTTTTAATCACTTATAAAAACAATTGACTGTAAAATTTCAAAATTGTTATAATATTTTCTTTCGGCAGACAAATTGTGGAAGGCATGCTTGTCTGTGAGAAGATTCAACCACAGAGTGAGAGGAATCAATTGAAAAATGAAAACTGACATCTCAAAGAAACAGGGTTACCAAGGGCCACACTAAAAACATGACCAACACAACTTGTTTGAAAGAATCTGACATCTGGTGCAGCGCTAATAACTCAACACTTACTGTAGTACTAATGAGGTGATGCCCCCAACCTAGATTCAAAATTAACTGTTATTTAGGGAAACTGGAGGGTTAAGTTCCAATTTCAAAATGTAATTATAAATATTACTCAAGTTGTTTAAATCAGTTTTCTTGTTCATACTGTTGGCGTCCCTCCCGATGAAAAACATTTCCTTGAAAAGTCTTTTTTGTAAATTATTCTCAGTACATAGTACTTCTACTTGATTATAGTCCATTAAATGTTTATTTTTGATTACATGTTCCGCAAATGCACAGGTTGCCTTCTTGGTATTGCAATCACTTTTATGCGACGTTAAGCGTCCGGATAAAATTCTTGAAGTTTGTCCAATGTATGTCATATCACATGTCTGACAAGGAATCCTATATACAACGTTGGATCTTTCTAATGTTTTAATGGTATTTTAGTTTTGGAAAACAGACTACCAGTACTGGTGACGATTCGTTGAGCGAATTTAACATTTTCATTCTTAAACACACTTAGAAGTTTGGGTGTCAACGACTGAAAATTTGGTAAAGAGCTGAATCCAATGGGGTCGACAATTTCTCCTATTCTAGTGAATTTTGTCCTAGATGACCTTATCATGAATGTAAAAACTAGAGTGCCTTTTGACATACCTTTCATAAAACGATACGTAGATGACTTGATTTTGTCTGTTCCGCGTGGTAGAACCGAGGAAGCTCTGGCGCTGTTCAACAGTTACAATGAACATCTACAGTTCACAGCAGAGGAAGAAGGTAATAGTAGTATACCGTTTCTTGATATGAGAGTTATTAGAAACGCAGACAACACCCTTCGTACAAAATGGGACAGAAAACCTTGTGCCAGCAATAGATTACTAAATTACCATTCTTACCATCCATCGAAAATGAAAATAAACCTAGTTCTAACCATGAGGAACAGAGTAATAAATTTGACACACCCCTTGTTTAAAAATGAATGTTTAAAGGATTTAAAAGGTATTCTTCTTGAAAACTCTTATCCTTGTAAACTCTTTAATAAATTATTGTACAGTTCTCCTTCCATAGGTGGAAATAATATAGATAATAACTCTCTAATCAACATCAGTGGTTCTTCAAACAACAATTTCAATTTTAATAACTTAAATAATGATAATATAAATGGTTCACAAGGTGGGGAGGTAGCACCCAATTTGATTTCTCTTTTCAGCTCTTTACCATATTTTCAGTCGTTGACACCCAAACTTCTAAGTGTGTTTAAGAATGAAAATGTTAAATTCGCTCAACGAATCGTCACCACTACTGGTAGTCTGTTTTCCAAAACTAAAACACCATTAAAACATTAGAAAGATCCAACGTTGTATATAGGATTCCTTGTCAGACATGTGATATGACATACATTGGACAAACTTCAAGAATTTTATCCGGACGCTTAACGTCGCATAAAAGTGATTGCAATACCAATAAGGCAACCTGTGCATTTGCGGAACATGTAATCAAAAATAAACATTTAATGGACTATAATCAAGTAGAAGTACTATGTACTGAGAATAATTTACAAAAAAGACATTTCAAGGAAATGTTTTTCATCGGGAGGGACGCCAACAGTATGAACAAGAAAACTGATTTAAACAACTTGAGTAATATTTATAATTACATTTTGAAATTGGAACTTAACCCTCCAGTTTCCCTAAATAACAGTTAATTTTGAATCTAGGTTGGGGGCATCACCTCATTAGTACTACAGTAAGTGTTGAGTTATTAGCGCTGCACCAGATGTCAGATTCTTTCAAACAAGTTGTGTTGGTCATGTTTTTAGTGTGGCCCTTGGTAACCCTGTTTCTTTGAGATGTCAGTTTTCATTTTTCAATTGTTTCCTCTCACTCTGTGGTTGAATCTTCTCACAGACAAGCATGCCTTCCACAATTTGTCTGCCGAAAGAAAATTTTATAACAATTTTGAAATTTTACAGTCAATTGTTTTTATAAGTGATTAAAACTACTAATGGATGTTATCCACTTCAGTGGGGATGACTTTTATGTGTTTTGTTGATGTTGACTTTTCACTACTAACCTCAAGTTAAGTAAGTAATGTTTTTAACCTATTTGTTTTTTAAAAAATTGTGCATTGTAAACCTTCTTTGTAGATGTCTTGATAAAGAAAATAAAGGATTTTCGAAACGTTGACATAATAACACAGAGCCTTCTTTAGAACAGCCCAGTACTTTGACTGCATCCTGAAGATTTATCTGCTTTATATATATATATATATATATATATATATATATATATATATATATATATATATATATATATATATATATATATATATATATATATATGTTCGGTTTTCATTGAAAAACGAGCTAGATTCGTTAAAGAATGTAGAGAATATTTATTTTCGTTTTTTTTTTGTTGTCACATATTTTGCTGGTCGCAACGCAACGTAAAGCTTGCCAGATCACGGACAGTGTGGTTCGAGAATTCGCTTTGTGAACCTCGCTTCGGTATACATACTTATTAATAATTTAGTGATTGATTGATCGGAGTGCCGAATTACAGACAAAAAAGGAGTGCTCAACTCGGGGTACCCCTCAAGAAGAAATTTACAAGTAGAAGAACATTAGAAAGGGTGAGTCTTGGTACTTTTTACGTTTTGCTTAGTGCGACCTATATGGACTTGTCGAAGATAGTGTTAGTTGAACATTGTCTCACACATTTTTGGTCAATCGAGCCCGGATTTTTCGTTATTCATCCTTTCTAATTTTGTTAAATTTATCGTCATTTAATATCGCTAGAACGTAGATTTCATTAAAAATATACCAACATATTTTCTGTAATTTAAGTATTCCTTATCGTTATTTGTCTACACGTTTTTTTGTGATTGAAAGTAAGATAAAATCGTTTGATTCTAGTAAACGCCAAGCATTAATCCCGCTGTTGATTATTGGACAGAGTGGGGTAACACTTGCGCGATCATTTTCGAATTTCCTTTCATATTGTCGTTCGTAATTAACCTCTCAGTGGTCGTACGAATAATCTTTGACTACAAAATAGTCTATAATTCGCAGAGGTAATAACTGTAATTTCTTCATTAAGTAATTTCTCGAAATTTGATTCGTATTCGTGAAATACACTTTTAATTAAATAATATATTAGTTTCTCATATCAATTAAACTGTATTTTGATAATAATTGATCGTAAAAATGCCACTGCAAAATCGCGGAGAACAAAGATTGGCGCAACACAAAACAGCTCGTGATGTTGCAATCCATCGAATTAATGATATTTTAACTATTGCCTTAGATGCTGAAAATGATCCTACTCAGTATACCCCATTCAGGGTACGTTTCTCGAGTTTAGAGTCGAATTATAAAACATTTGAAAGTTTTCAATCAAAAATTATAAGTACTTTGAGTCTTAGTGAAGATCCTGAGTTAATAGAAGTGGAAAACCGAATTAGATTCGAAGTAGATAGAAAATATTTTGAAATTAAAACCATCCATTATAATATATTCGAAATTCCCAGAGATCCTTTGAATGAATCTAATCGATCTTTTCACAATAATGCGTCTAATGCAAAGTTACCTAAAATTTCACTTCCTTCTTTCTGTGGTGATTTAAGCACTTGGCAAAATTTTCTTGATTTATTTTCTACATTAATTGATGAAAATAACGCACTAACAGGAATTGAAAAATTTCAATACTTGAACAGCTGTTTATCTGGAGAAGCATTAGCGCTAGTGAAGGGAGTGCCTCTTTCGAATGATAATTATGCTATAGCTTTTGAAAATTTACGAAAACGCTATAATGACAAACGCCTATTAGCTACTTTCTATTGGAGGAAGATCATTGACTTTCCGAAAGTCGAGAAAGAAAATGTAATATTGTTACGTCAATTACTGAATACTTTTTCAGAAAATTTAGCTGCACTTGGTAGTTTAGGATTTCTAGTAAATCAGTGGTGTTTTCCTTTATTCAATATTTTGTTGGACAAAATTGATTTAAAATCACGTAATCGTTTCGAACTAGAAAATAGTAATATTGAGTTGCCGTCTTATGAACAATTGAACCTGTTTTTACGCAATCAGTGCAAAGCTTTGGAAACTGTAGACTTTAGTAAAAATATTAGTATTTCTTCGATCAAACAAAGTGGTTCATATCAATTCAATAAAAATGTTAAATCTAATGTTAAATCTTTAATTGTATCCAGTAATGGTGGGGTTCAAATGGACAATAGTTGTTTGTTTTGCAAAAATGATCATATTCATTTTAAGTGTCCTATTTTTCTTGATAAAACACCCTATAACAGATTTCTAATGGTGAAGAATAATAAATTGTGTCTAAATTGTTTAAAACCATCACATAATTTGAAAAATTGTACTAGTTCGTCACGTTGTAGACGTTGTAAGAGTTCTCATCATACATTATTACATTTTGACAAAATACAAACTGATGCTAACAGTTCCAATAATAATCTTGCACATTCGTTATCCGTCAATGACATTTCGAACTCAACTTCCACTAATGGTGGGCTTATGTCAAGCTTGACTACAAATAGTTCCTCGGGTACTAAATTCACTATTCTATTGTCAACTGTGGAAATTAACGTACTAGATTCATTAGGCAATTCTCAAAAAATTCGTGCGCTTATAGATAATGGAAGTCAAGCATGTTTTATTACAGAGAAGTGCATTAGAAAGTTAGGTTTGCATTATGTCCCTATGGTACATGTCGTCAATGGAATTGGAAATTCTTTTGCTGTCAAACCTAAAGGTAAAGTAAGGTGTACTATTAGTTCGGCTCATATCGAAGGTCCCCAGTTTTCAGTAGAGGCCTTCATTCTACCTAAAATTTGTTGTGACATGCCCACGTTTTCGTTCTCGCCGGAATCATGGCCACACATTACGAATTTAACTCTTGCTGATCCTCAATTTTATAAATCCAAACCCATAGACATGCTGTTATCTGCGGACATATTTGCTCAGATTTTATGCAATGGTAAAATAGAAGGTGGGTCCACATGAGCCAGTAGCACTTAACACTCGTTTTGGATGGATATTAACTGGTCATATTCGGTGTGAATCAACTCTAATTTCCAAAATAAATTCATTTGTTACGTCTTTGGTAATTTCTGATATAGATGAGGAATCTTTGGATCATACCTGGAAAGAATTTTGGGAATTGGAAAATGTCTCAAATACCACAAGGTTATCCCCTGAAGATACAAGGTGTGAAGGTTTTTATAGTGGTACAACCTACCGGAATCCTGATGGTCGTTATGTCGTGTCATTGCCTTTTCACCCAAGTTCGACGCCAGAATTAGGAAATTCTCGTGATATTGCTCTGCGTAGATTTAAGATGCTAGAGAATCGACTTTCCCAAAATCTTGAACTTAAGAAGCAGTATGCAAACTTTATGCAAGATTATTTAGACTCCGGCCATATGTCATCGGCTTCGATGTCAATAAATTCTTCTAAAGCATATTTTATACCACATCATTGTGTCGTAAGAACGGAATCCAACGTAACGAAGTTTCGTGTAGTTTTTGATGCATCGATGAAATCTTCCAATGGAAAATCTCTTAATGACACTTTGTTGACAGGCCCAAAGTTACAGACAGATATTGGGGCGTTACTTCTTCGTTTTCGAACGCACTCAATAGTTTTTTCAGCGGACGTTCGTCAAATGTATCGCCAGATTCTGATCATCCCAAATCATCGTTCCTTTCAACGAATTTTTTGGAGATTTTCGATACAAGAACCTATTCAGGAATTCGTCCTTAATACTGTGACCTATGGCGTAAAAGCGTCTCCATTCTTGGCACTTAGAACACTTCATCAGCTTTGTAAAGATGAAGGTCATCGTTTTCCTTTAGCACTAAAAGTTCTCGAAGAAGATACATATGTGGATGATTCATTTGGTGGGGCTGAATCTGAAAGTGAAGCTAGTAATAAGATTCGGCAACTCATCGATTTGTTAGCTTGCGGCGGATTTGAACTCCGCAAGTGGGTTAGTAACATGCCCTCTCTTTTAGAAACTATTCCAGATATTTCTCGCCAAATACCTATGAACTTTGATGGAAATACTACTATCAAAATTTTGGGTATGTATTGGAATCCAAATAAAGATACTTTTTCATACAATGTCAATATTATATCGAATAAATGTACTAAACGAAGTATTTTATCCGAATTAACTCGAATTTTCGATCCTCTTGGCTTTTTAACTCCATTAACATTTTTTGCTAAGCATCTTATGCAATACCTGTGGACATTAGGTATTTGTTGGGACGAAATTGTACCAGAAGAAGTCGAACAAAAATGGAAGTTATATAAATCAGAATTACTTTTGTTGGCTAGTTTAGAAATACCACGTCACATTGCATCATGCAAACGGGTATGTGGCGAGATTCATGGTTTCTGTGATGCTAGTGAACGTGGATATGCCGCTGTTATTTATATGCGTTTCCAAGAGTCCATAAGTCGTTTCAACGTTTTTATTATTTCTGCAAAATCAAGAGTATCCCCTCTCAAACGAGTATCAATTCCCTGATTGGAATTATGTGCAGCAGTTTTACTAGCAGATCTCATAACATTTGTTTTTTCCACTTACAAAAACCACATTCAGATAGAAAAAACTTTCGCCTGGTCCGATTCTAAAGTTTGTTTGGACTTGATCAGATCTCCTCCTTATCGTTGGTCTACATTTGTTGGTAATCGTGTGGCTCACATTCAGGAGCAAGTGAATCCTGCTCATTGGCATCATGTGGCTGGTAGAGAAAACCCAGCTGACCTTGCATCGAAAGGTGGTTTGCCTTCAGAGCTTCTTATTAATTCCTTATGGTGGGCGGGGCCCTTTTGGCTATCTTCTCCATTAATACCTAGTTCTACAGATTCCAATCCTGATTGTGAAGAAGCATTATCCGAAGAGCGACGTTGTACGCTAACTGTCGACGTGGATGTTAATATTGTCATATTGTTGCTTAATAAATTTTCTTCTCTGGAGAAAGTTCAGCGAATTATTGTTTATTGTTTAACCTTTGTTTCTAAAATTTCACCTCGAAAATTTTTTGTCCCTTGAATATTCCTACCGACGGAAATTCATGTTCGCTCGATAGATTTAAGACTCTTTTAGTGATTGTTCGTATTGTTCGAGATGATGTTTTTTCCGATGACATTTCTCGTCTAGAAAAAGGATCATCAGTTAATCAAACGTCCAGTTGTAAAACTATGCCCCCTACCTAATAGAAAATAGAAATTTTGTTTAATTTATAATTTTAGTCTTGGTATCACTTATTTGGAAAATTCTTTGTTGTTCATTTGAAAAAAAAAAATATTTTGGTATATTTTTGGTGAGCGGTATGTTCGGTTTTCATTGAAAAACGAGCTAGATTCGTTAAAGAATGTAGAGAATATTTATTTTCGTTTTTTTTTTGTTGTCACATATTTTGCTGGTCGCAACGCAACGTAAAGCTTGCCAGATCACGGACAGTGTGGTTCGAGAATTCGCTTTGTGAACCTCGCTTCGGTATACATACTTATTAATAATTTAGTGATTGATTGATCGGAGTGCCGAATTACAGACAAAAAAGGAGTGCTCAACTCGGGGTACCCCTCAAGAAGAAATTTACAAGTAGAAGAACATTAGAAAGGGTGAGTCTTGGTACTTTTTACGTTTTGCTTAGTGCGACCTATATGGACTTATCGAAGATAGTGTTAGTTGAACATTGTCTCACACAATATATTCATATATATATATATATATATATATATATATATATATATATATATATATATGTATATATAATTATATATATATATATATATATATATATATATTATATATATATATATGTATATATAATTATATATATATATATATATATACATATATATCTATATATATATATATATATATATACAGGGTATTCGGCACTAATGATGATGGACAGAGTCAGCCAAGGCCCACCCTGGGTAGTAAGAGCTACAGAGGAGGAGGAGGAGGTGTTCGGCACAGGATAAAATCAAAATTGTTTGAAGTATTGTTGGGGTCATTTTATACGTTTGGTCCTGAGACTCACGGTTAAGGAGATATAATTTTTTAAATTATTTTTCTCAAATTTCCCAAAATTCTGCCTTTGAACCCTTAGTTTTTTATTAATACCTGTAGAGGCCCAATGTTTTCAACTAAATATTCTGTAATGTGTGCTTGTTCAAATAATAGTTTTCATCACAACTGTTGCTACCAGAGGCGCATACGAGGATTTTTAGTCCACAAAATTAGTGATTTTGTGAAAATGAATCAAATTAAAAATTCAATGTTTAAAAAAGTAACAACAATTGAGAGCTTCACTCTCCTTTAAAAACTTCTTTACTTAATAAAATTTTCAACGGTATGCTGCACATTGATAAGAAAAAAACATTTCTTCTTCAAATAGCAGATATTCCTTCAGGTAGACAGAAATCGTTCGGACTTAGTGAGGAAAACAATTTTATTTTTATGATCGTTTATTTGAACAAAAATTAGACCACTAACATTAATTTAATATGTAACTGTTCTTTAGTTATAAATTTTGGTCGTACTGCTCCCTTGTTCCTAATGCTCGTCTGGCACCTCTTTCTTACTTCAGTCGTTACGGTAGCTACTTATTTGTTGAAGCAGAAATATTTCTCATTTTTGTTCGATCAAAATGAGATTTCATGATCGTTCATTTGAACAGAAGTTGAATTATTGTTATTATTTTATCTTTTATTCAAATAAACGATATTGAAATCACATTTTGTTCGAGCAAAAAAATAAATATTTTTGCTTTAACAAATTACTAGCTTTCTTAATTCAGCCGTAGTAAGAAAGAGGTAAAAGACGTGCATTAGGAACAAAGGAGAACATTTAGAAGAAAATTTATAACTAGAGGACAGTAAAATATTGAATTATTGCTAGTAGTTAACTTTTGTTCAAATAAACGATCATAAAAATAAAATTGTTTTCCTCACTAAGTCCGTACGATTTCCATCTTTCTGAAGGAATATCGGTAAGTTGAAGCAGAATTATTTTTTTCTCATCAATGTATAGCATACCGTTAAAAAGTTTATTAAGTGAAGAAGTTTTTAAAGGAGAGTGAAGCTCTCAATTGTTGTTACATTTTTCAACATTGAATTTTTAAATTGATTTACTTTCACAAAATCACTAATTTTGTGGATTAAAAATCCTCGTATGCGCCTTTGATACCAAAATTTCTAATGAAAAATATCACATATTTGAACAAACACATTACAGAATATTCAGTTGAAAACATTGGGCTTTACAGGTATTAATAAAAAACTTGTGAGGGTCTAAATAAATATATATATATATATATATATATATATATATATATATATATATATATATATATATATATATATATATATATATATATATATATATATATATATATATTTATATTAATAAATCAATAAATATATATACAAGGTGTCCAGAAACTATTCCGCCAATTGAAAACTACATACACTAGATGTGAATTTATGTCCAAATTATCTAATCTAACCTTATTTGTTTATAAGTTTCTCCTAAGGGAGCTAGAGCCCTTTGAAGATGACGCTGTTGAGTCAGTTTTTTATGTTTATCTCAAAAAACAGCTACCTACAAACTTCAAACTTTATACATTATATATCCCTACAGTGATAAAATGTTTACTGCAAACCCATATTTTTTATTGCCATTATAAATAAGCATGCAACGTGAAAGGGGCGACGGGTAAATTTGGTAAAATTTTTTGTGAATCAGTTTTTTCACAAATTTTGCATTAAATTCCAACTTTATACTGTATCTTCAAAAAAATGTGCTATTGTTCGATTTAACTATTATGCACCATTTACGAGAAAAATCAATTGTGAAATTTTGTATTTTTATCGAAAAGCTGATACTCAAAAAATTCAACCAAATTTACACGTTCCTCTTCCACGTTGAATGTTTGTGATGGCAATAAACTCGGTAGTAAACAATTTATCAGTGAAGGGTTGTACAATGTAACAAGTTTGAAGTTTGTAGGTAGTGGTTTAAAAACTGACTTAATAGCGTCATCTTCAAAGGAGGAACTTTTGGATAAAGGAAAACTAGGTGAGATGGACATGAAATCACATCTAGTATCTAAATTTTGCTTTTGGAAGGATAGTTTCTGGATACTCTGGATATATAAATATATATATATATATATATCTAATATATATATATATATATATATATATATATATATATATAATTATATATATATATATATATATATATATAGATTCAAGGTAAGAATTAAGGTTATCTAATTAATGGAGTCTTCAGCAATATCAAAGTAATACTCTCTGATGTGGGTCCAAGCTTTCGAAAAAAATATAATTGTTGAAAACATATTGAGATATTGAGATTTGATGACAAGATTATGATGGCAAAACGAATAGGAAACAGAAATTTTGCAATTACGTGCTCATTGTAGTTACGTCAAAATTACACAGACATACAACTGAAATTCTTATAAATTATTTGTATAATTAAGGAGCAATATTTTCCTCACAATCGTGGCAATCATTCAAACTGCAGGAAAGAGATTCGAGTTGTGAACAAACCAAGGAAATTTGAAAATTCATGTACGATATCATTATGAGGAAAATATTCCAACTGTTCCAGGTATATATATATACATGTATATATATATATATATATATATATATATATATATATATATATATATATATATATATATATATATATATATATATATATATATATATATATATATATATATATATATATATATATATATATATATATATATATATATATATATAATTATTATTATGTTTAAAAAATGGCATAGTGAAAAGAAATTGCGTATCGTAAATACTTTTTCAGAGTAAAGAATAGTAAACATTACTACATGATTGATTTTGAAGATTTTTATTGAATAAAATATCGCGATGATGAAGATGAAGTTCGGATTACTTGAGAGTTTTCAGTGGTGTGGATGATTTTTAAAAGACATTGTTTGTTTGTATTTGAGATATTGGATGTTTATCATTACGTTAGATTTCTCCTTTGTTTTTACATATTGATGATATTGGACTAATTCGCCTTAATTTTGAGTTTGTCTTATATATAAAAATTTCAGCACGGTATAGATACTTATAAACTGACAAAATGACTGTTTTCGATTTAATTTTTAGATTAGATTTCATTTTACGTTGAATTTCACTTTGATTATGTATGAGGTTTTAATATTACTGTGGATAAATAAGTCGGTGAAGATGAACGACAAAATCAAAACAGCGTATAGTGTATCCAATAAAATAATATAATTCATATGTTTTCAAGTAAGAAATCCTTAATCTAACGATATCCTATGAAAAATAGCACCAAAAGTTTCAGAGAATCATTCAGTATCCCTTCGATTTTTTCAAATTTTTTTCTTTATCTTGCATAATTGGCAACATCTGGCATTATTTTATCGTTTACCCCACCGCAGATGAAAGAAGACGTCAGAGAATGACACAAAAGTGCTAATAATTTGTAGTGCTTCTAGTAACTGTTGAGTGAAAATTATTTTAAGATATGTTTGAGTTTATGGTCTAGTGAATGGAACTGGGAATGACAGGATTTGTACAAACCTCATCCAAAATGGTTTCCTAAACTAGAGACGGCTTTTCAGTCGATGAATATATAAAGGAAATGCGTCCTAAGTTTGTTTCAAGTTTTCGAATAGATAACCAAATTTATATCTGTTTTTACTCATGCTGTTTTTCATGAATGAATACATTCTGAAGTGCTGGAAGAATCATCTGAAATATGAGACTTGATCATGATATTCTTTCATACTTTCGAACGTCATAGCGGTAGCTCCCATCTTCGACACCATGCGGCGTATTATCATAAACATCATATAAATTAGACCAACGGATAAATTAGTTGTCACACCCGAGCTTATAATGACATAAGATTTACTGGCGATTTTGTTGAACTTAGAGATTACTATGTTTAGTCGAACCCCTTTCAGAACTTGTTTTTAGTATTTGTTTTATTCTCGAAAATATATTTTTTCATGAAAGGAAAATAAGTAGTGAATGTCACCAAAAATCACGAACTTCTGATAATGTCAGCAAAGTTAACAAAAATTAAACTATGGAAATTAAACTGAAGCTTTATGGAAAAATACTCATCTAAGTTGATGGTTCTCAACTTTGTTTTCATCGCATACCCATTGAAAATATATTTTCACCAATTGAACCTCCTAAGTGTAACTGAATTCAAAAAAGTCTTATTCGGCGTTTTGATAAAATGTACATCAATGACTTTAAAATCTACTGTATTAAATCGTGTCAAAACAAACACAATAGAAACCACCTTTCAAAAATATATGGCATATTCATCACTTGTAGCGGAAGTAGACAAGTAGGTCAGTGTCAAGACGTTGAGAGTGTTGTTGTATTTGATATTGGATTTTAAATATACTGAAAGTGCTTAGCTAGCCAAGATCGGAACGAGGATGTTATACATAGACTTGTATATAAACAGGTGCTTAACAGAATATCGGGGAATCTCATATAGCTCAGAGATAGTGTTACTCATCACGCTACCCGAGGATATAACCAGAAGTCTATAGTATATAACAAATAAAGACAAAAGTGTAAGATGAACTTGTGTATTATTTCATAACCAGGGCCCATCATTACATGGAAATTCTGCTAGTTAAGGAAAAATGTGTGAAAATTGAGTAGTGATTGTGCCAGGAGATAGAAAATGGGGGGTTCCTCAAGTAAGCCGGACAGGGACGATATTATAATTGCACAGAATGGAACGGGCAACTCTGCAACAGCAACCCAGGTCATCACGAGGACCGAAGGAATGCTACGGGTGATTCTGCTGATAATATTGTTGGCAATTATCGTGATAATGGTAAAAAAGTTCCTGTCCCACATGAAGAAGCTGGCAAGACAGAAGATTCAGCGACTCGAGCTACGAAAATCGCAAGCATCACTGTTGCAGGTTCAAGGTAGAATCTACCCTAGTCTGCATGACTATGAGTTGCGTGTGCATATATGGGAAGAAAACAGACATTTATTATTTTTAATGAAAGGAAAAGAGACAGTAAATTTTTCTTATTATTTATTTCCATGAAATTTTTTTTTTATCTCCGTTAAATTTAAGTGTGAAATAGTATGACCTTCATTTTTATTATTATTACTTTTTTCATCAATATTAATTGATAGTGTGTTATTATTTTTCCTCCTTCATGTAATATTCGTAATTTAAGTTTAATTGGGGAATTTTTGTTATTATTGATATTTAAAATCAAATATTGTGGATAATTATTATTAATTTTTTTTGGAAGTATTCTTAGTTAAGATAAATGAGAAAAAATTCATTACATTGACTGACTATCAATTTACTATTGTGTATATGAATAAATAGTTGATTCATTGAATGAATTTGGAGTCTTGCGATCTACAGAGTGCAATAAATATGTTAAATATTTCGACGCTAGGAAATTTTTTTAAAATTATTATTATGAATATTTTCCATTTTAGTTTTAGTCAGAGAAGTAGTAATATATTGAAAAAGATATTCAATTTCAAGTAAAAACATTCGTATCACGTCAGAATGTTTCTTATCTAACCCAAAATCTCAGGCAACACCAGCATGAGAAATATGTATTTTTCGATACACATTTTCAGTTATAGAAAAAAAGTAGCA
>JARQZK010000013.1:0-132500 GCA_030704885.1 Cynegetis impunctata | reverse complement strand
CTGGGGAGGTTCTCCTTATGTAGAGCATATATTCATTGTTCAGAAGCAAGCAATTAGAACTATGCTTCAGATGGGGTAAAGGGATTCATTTAGAGGCAAATAATATTCTTACAAAGTATGGTTTATACATTTATAAGTTACTAATATTTTTTATGAAACATAATCACTATTCTAAATCATTCCAAAATATTAGTAATACAAGGAGAACTGTGCTTTTATTGTACGAGTTCATACGACTGCTTTACGAGAAAATAGTGTATAGTGTATGGGTTCATTTGTATGATGTTTTGCCATCATTTTCTGACCTCTGGATACTTCAAGAAGAGATTGTACGACTTTATTCTGAGGTGTGAACCTAACAACTTGCAAGAATTTAGGAGCTTCTGCGGAAGCAATCATTTGTAATCACTGTATACAAGATAATAGTCACTTCGCCATGAGTATCAAGGGGCATGCAACTGCACTAAGCGGTGTGCAACTATCTCTAGGGGTTTGTAACTTGAATCCTATCTTCATGGGGATCTCCAAACTCGTTATTGAATACCGAGAATAATGAAGAATAGATAGAAAGGGAAAGCATATTTTGAATGAGAATCTTTCATTTCTTACACAAAATATCTTTCCCGCATCAGCGTCTGTCTTATGGTGGGTATCCGCCAAAGAGAAATTGCCAACTTTTGTGTTGTCAACACGTGTTGGTGACAAAAGTTTCTGTAATTATCCTGTGTTAGTAACAAAAATTGTAAACAAATGTTAGAAACCGTGTTTCCGTTTTGGCGGTAAACATCGAAAGAATACGCTTGTTGCAGATATTTTTTCGCTCTGTGGGTACGCTTTCAGTTGGGAATATCTGTTGGAAACAGAAACATGTCTCTCACGTGGACGAATGAATTAACCAATACGTTAGTTAATCTACATCCCTTACAAAGTGCAGTATGGGACTCAACTGATGAAAATTCTAAAAAAATATATAAAAAATGATGCATGGAAAGCTATCAGTAAAGGCTCGTTTTCATAAGTAGAGTTAGTGGTAGAGTAAGCTGGGCAAGTACTAACTATTCTTTCAGCTCTACTAATGAAAACGTAATCAGTCGAGTAGAGTACTAGATCTTGGTAGAGTAGAGTAAGATTGCACGGTGGAAAAGTAACTCGCCCACTCGCCTTCTCCTACCACCGCGTTCTATTCTACTCTACCACTACTTTACCAGTGAAAACAGGTTTGGTCTAGTCGAGCGTGTTTACTGTACGATATCATGTCAGCGTATGTACTCACTGAGACTTTCTTAAATGGCATCACATACTTCAGGAACAAAATTGGAAATTGCCGTTTTGGACACTCTGAGCAAATGCATCAGACTTCTATAATTATTTCCTTTAGCTAACAAAGTCAAAGTGACTTCTAGTTTTACTCGCGGTGTTATTGCATCTCTCATTTGCGTGTCACATTTTTGAATTTTTGGAGTGACCATCTCAAGTACAGCCTCAAACTTTTCCGGACTCATTCTAAAACACAATTTATACTCTTGTGTGTCCTCTTCAGCTAGTTCTCTCAAAAGAAGTGCAGACGCTCCATGGGTATGCCTTCTTCTGATCCAATTTCTCGTCCATATTTATTTATTCTATATTCTCCCTACTCAATAGGGACAGTCACTTCCCTCAGTGAAATGTCAGAAATAATTATCAAAACTTCCACACAGCACGACGACGACGGCTGATGTTCATTGTTGCGTTTTCAAACTGTACTCTACTCTACCACTCTACTATTATTTTCAATTTGCGTGTGAACTGTGAACGGCTACTCGCTCTAAATCCGGTCAAGTAGAGTAGGCATGCTGACAAGCGTGCTAGTTACTCTACCGCTAACTCTACTAATAAAAACGAGCCTTAATGCAATGGGGCTACACGAAATTGAAATACAAAGGAAAATATAAAAACATATCGGCACAGTTTTTCACAGAGAAGATAAATTGAAAAATGACGATAAGACTTTTTATGTCTTCACAAACTATTGAATAGCTCACTTCCTTCATATACTTCTCTTCCTTTGAGGTTTGGTCTTACCCAATATTTATGCTTACGTATTTTTTTGCACAAAATAATAAATACTGCGGCTGCTTGCATAATATCATCGTCGGTCGGAGACATTGGCAACTTAATGTGGACACAATGACAACAAAAAATGGTGATTTTCTGGAAAGTTGCAAACAGTTGGAAACACTTAAATTGCCAACAATTTCGGTGGAAACGCACCTTTGTGCATCTAAAGCATATAATGAATGTGCCTGAAAAATATTCATAGGTCATTTAATTTTCATTGATGGTCATCTTGAAGCATTAAAATTGAAGAATATACTTACTTACCTGTGTCGTCTACTGCATGATTATATTTCCAGATTATTTATAACTTGTGATATTTTTTCCTTGGAAATTTTTGATTCAAAATATTATAATCATTGATATTACGAATTCTGTATAAATAATCGTGATTACTCAAGAAATAATGCATTTCGCATTTTCTGTACAATTTACCGTTACAGGTAATTTGCGGTTCTTCCTAATTCCAACCTGTCAAAATTGGTCCTATCGGTTGAATATATGTTTAAATATATTAAACATATATAGATATGTATAGCGAGACAAGGAAACGCATCCCGAGGGAATAAAGCGGGCCGTTTGGCCCGACACATCTCCCGTCCTCCTTGACTGAATTATAGCACACACAATTTATGAACATTTGTAATCCCGTTCAAGGTTTTATGTAGACATTATTCAGTCAAGCAAGCAATACGGGTTTAATAGAAGTTTCAGAAGTGAGTCACTATATGATTGAATTTATTTTCGATTATAATCGAAAGTCGTCTGTGCTGGAGAAGATCGAAAATGTCAAAAATAATATTGTCCCCATTGATTATAACTAATAGTACTAATAACTCTGATGATTATATATGCCTAGAACAAGTACAATTAAATACCTTCAAAAAATTGGCCAGCATATTTATTTGATTTGTCACTACCACAGAGTATCTAGTGTTTATGTACGGCAAAAAATACTTTACTGCTTTAAAAATAACACATTTAACATTTATAGATTCCTTAATATGTTTTCGATTTAATTAGAATAATCGAAACCATTTTGTCATATATAATACCACTAGAGATGAAATTATGCCGGCAAAATTTCTCGATTGTAATATGAAAGTTTGTTGCTTGGGCGATTTCGCGAATGACATTTGTATCAAAAAAAGATTTTGGAAAAAATGTCATGAGCGAAATTGTCTAAGCAACAAACTTGAATGTTACAAGAGAGAAATTTTACCTGCTTAAATTTCATCTCGAGTGGTATTCGACATGAGTATTTCACGAGAAAATATGTCTAACAGTAATATGGTCATATTTCAGAAAGTCAAGGAAATAACGATTCATGTGAGAAATGTCAAAATATTGTCGGGGGTAATACCACTAGAGCTCAGATTTAGCCGGATATTTTTTCGTCGTTGTTTTCGAATACTCGATCTGTTCAGACAAAATCACTCGAGCTACGCTCTCGTGATTTTGTCAGAACAGCTCTCGTTAAATTGCCAATAAAAGTAAGTATAAGAAAACAACCACAAAAAATATCCTGGTAAATCTGAGCTCGCGTGGTATTTGGTACGACAATTCCATGAATTATTGTTAATGCCAAATCAGTGAAAGGATTGAAAGTAACATTAAATTTTTCGAAATACATGGTTTGCAACATTCTCGCTGTTGTGTTCCACATTGTTTTCACCACATATTCTTTCAATCTTTCCCATTCTGTTTCTTCATATTAAAGCCCCAGTCCATCAATATTCCTGCCAAATTTTCCAAATTGAAGTTTCGTTGTTTACAAAATTCGCTGAATTGATTCCAAATGGAAGAATAACTTTTTTCTGTATTTTCAGGAGTTGATTTTTCGATCTCCCTTATTATTTCTGCCTCGATGATATTTCCAAATCTCAACATATTTACTGGAATATTAGGTATTTGTTGTAAAATTCTGTTTTCGACATTTACAATTGTCAAACTGACGCAACGCTTGCTGAACGAATAATTGCTAGCGTTGGTAAGGTAAAGTAATTTTTCTAATTTTGACATATAAAGTGACACTTTTTAAAACTGATTGACATTATGAAACGTCTTACTTTTTGTAACTAGTTGCATAAAGTAAAATTTTATGCAATTGGTGACGAAAAATGTATTTCAAAATTAGTGACAAAAAAAATTATTCTATTTATTAAACTGTTATAATACATGTTAAAAACATAAATTATAAATTATTTAATTATTATAGATATTGATAACACAATTATTGCAATTATTCAAATTAATTCCCGACGACATATCGCCCCCTTAGTGCAACAACTAGATAACTCGAATTTTAAGCATTTTGAGTTATCCAGATAAAGCTAACCTATTTTTCATGGTCTTTTCAATGCAACATCTAGATATCTAGTACGAGCAACCAAACTCGTTTAAATAGTGACCAGATATAGATAACTCCGAAAATGCACAATCTATAACAAGACATCTTGAGCTATCTAGTTGTAGCACCGGCATTATTGAGTTACTCGCCGGCAACATCTTGGTCTCTATGAGATATCTAGTTGTGCGCTTGAAACAACAGGTGGGTTTCTGTTCTACTGAATTAGTTTTACAGTGTTTTTCAAACGGTGTTGATGCAAAAATAATATCAAGGGGTGAGAAGATTTTGGAAATTCTGCGTAGTCAATCACAAAATTTTGTATCTTTGTATCAAAGTCAACTACCTCTTAAAAAAGAACAATACGACGACCTAATGTCTGTTTTCAAAATGAAACCTCCGGCACTCCCTAGCTTGTACGAAGCATTTTATCAGAGTCTCCATTCTCCAAGGAGATCAAAGAAAAAGGCTTCATAACACAGAATCTTCCGAAAGTGATGTCACTGATATTGTTAAGTGTTGAAATATTTCGTGTTTTAGTTGAACCATTCTTGTTCATTTTTCATTCCAAATAAAGTTGTATTTAATAAGTGATTTGCTTTTAATTGCTAGTGGTTATAAATAGATAACTTTACTTTTTTTTGACTAGATTTTCAGCAACAACTAGATATCTCAAGTTTTTGGTCAAATTCTGGCAAATATATAAAACCTGATTGTCTATAAAATTGACTATACATAATTTGATATGCAACATATCTCTATACACATCAAATATTTTTGACTGGTTAACGGTTGTATTTTTTTAAAGTTTTGAAACTTCAAAATCGATTATCTCGAAACTATAAATTTCAAGTTATCTAGTTGTTGCACTGAGGGGGCGATATTTTTTCATTGCTCGAACTTGCTGTTATTTGGGAAGCGGCGCACATTGCATTAGATGTTTCACCAAATATTTCTTGCGCTATAAGTTTTTTATTATTCATGGAATTTTCAACATATCCCTCCGCAACAGAGGTAGATTTCCAACCTCCATGCCTCTTTAATTTTAAAATATCAGCGCCACTGTCTGCTAGGAAAGTGGCAGAGCTTCTTCTGAAGCAGTGGCCAGTATATAGAACAGGATTTGAAAGACCAAGAAATTGTGCAATAACTTTTGGCAGACTGCTAAATGTGTTAATTCCCACAGGATTTTTGGTACATTTTTCATTCGCTTATTTTACAAAAAATCTGTTGTGTTTAAGAACCTGGGGGACGCAACTTAATATATTTTCTTAATATTTCAACAAGATTCGTATTTTCAATGTCTCCAGTGGTAATTGCAAACTGCCGTATAACTTTTGTTTTTGAAGGTGGGATATCAACACGAAAATGGCTTCCTTCGTCTATAACATTTTCAACTGGAAGAAATGTTAATTCTGCTTTTCTGCATGCTCCTGCTATTCCAATTATCATTGCAACCTTAGCCATTAAGTATTCTTTGTCATCAGCTTCCACTAAAAATTTGGCAAAATCTTCTTTAATAAAAACTTTTCACTTTTTAGCACTGTACCCGTCCGCTTGCCTTTTAATATATGCTACCAAATTTGTATATTTTTTAATATTAATATTCCTTTTCAGATTTAGTTCAGACCTTAACATTGAGTAAAGTGTCCATAATGTGGAAACTTTTAGATCTTTCTTACCCTCAAAATATGCAAGTAAAACTTTCTCATTAACATGTTTAATTTTCTTCTCATCACACCACGTAACAAATTTTTCGTATGCCAAATCATAAACTGCCTTTGACTTTTTGGGAATTACTGATAATAGAGCATTACCTGCTGCCTCTTCAATATCGCTTGGTAGCTCTTCAGAACTTGAATCACTCATTTAAAAAAAATAAAACTAAAAATATATCAATCTCGCTAAATACCTTCCGTCTAGACTTTTTTACAAAATGTCAAACTGACAACTAACATGAAGTAACAGCAACAAACTAAATTTATGTTTTCCAAATTTTTATCAATTAGGTATATTAAATTTTATTTTTTTATTACTTTCTTCAAAATTAGAAAAAATCTTGTATGCAATACGTTACGAAATGAAATTTTGTGTAACTTGTGAGTTTTTGCGAAACTCACTTCGTTCGTTCCGCAAAAATCTCACGCGTTACACAAAATTAGGCATTTCGTAACTGATGGCATAAATAGCTATTATCCGATATTTTTATCCACTTGCATTTCTGTTCCTTCCTATTTATCCCATAGCAAACTACGATTTTCTTTCTCTCAAATGGGAATTATTATACATGAGTGGAATTGTCGCTGAAATACTAACATAGTAAGTTTTGCCGGCTTGCATGTTTTATCGCTGTGAAACGAGAGTAGCTATGTAAACTTTCTCACTAAAAATGGAATGAGTGAAATAGTCAACCACATATGACTGTGGCCAACTCCAAATATTAATGTCGAGGCATTGTTCCACCCGAGGAACATTGTCGATCATTTTTGATGCTGTTGCTTGTTTCCGTAAAAACATTTAGCAACAAAATGTTACTCACTGTTTTTCCGATGGAACAGTGCCTTAATAGAGTCATTTATCGTAACCATAGCAAGTATCCAGAAAACTATTCATATACATATGTCAAATCTGAATTATAAAATCAAATTACAAATAAGATGAACTATTAAATAAAAAATAAAATATTTTTTTTTTTTTAACTCGAGGGACCTACAGTTTAACGCCGGTTCCGAACGGCCAATGGGCTTGTAAACTATGTACATTACCCAACAATATTCAATCATATATAACCACTAAATTCCGGACATACACAACACCCAAGAGTAAGGTGGGACTCGAACCCACAATCCTCGGTTTACAAACGGTACAAGGCGTGTGACCTTACCGCTGGTCTACCGAGGCCTCTAAAATGAAATATTGAACAAAGAGAAATACTTTTCAAATTATTTACACAATCTTTCACTGATATTCCATGAATACAAGAAAGAACATTTTTGACCCAAACAATAATTCCATATTTTTCGGTAGCGCAACAAGCATTGATCAATTCTCAAAATATTGCATTACAAATAATTCAATTTTGCTAGTGTTCGAATCGTATTCAATACTCGATCCCTAATTTTTATTCATTTAAAATAATTATCTGAATATTTCCTTTGAAACAGTTGACTGCTGAACATCAATTAGAGCCAAGTCGGAATTTTTATTAGGCGAAAAAAAAGAACTTATTTTTGAATCCCCATATGAATTCTGTATTTTTTCTGCTGTGAATTCAATACATTTTTGTTGTTATCATATCATCACTGTTCTTTATAGATCACTCTTGTTATTCGTTACCAAGACGTTATAATAATTTAGTTAATAGTCTATTTAGTATGAGAAGCAGTTTCGATCCAAAACTTCATTTCAGTGAAATGAAAACTGGAATGATACTAAGAGAATAACTTTCAAATACGATAACAGCTATGTTGTGAGTAAAATGTTTTATTTAATTTATTATAGATGAAATGAGTACTCATAAATACTGAGATGGGTGTCAGTTATAATTTGTCTTCTATTCATTTTTTATGAACAGATTTTTTGTGGTGCAATGATCATAGAAAATTAAATTATTTTGTCAGTTCATGATGTTCTTTTCTTAACAGTTTTATCTTATTTGAATATTATCTATGAATTATTCATGCTCATATCTGAATAAAGTAAATGAAGTTTTTAAATGCACAAATATCCATAAAATAATTCCTTGTGTTTAGTTTTCTAAACTATAATTATTCAATCGATGTTATATTGATATTTACCTTCTCCATGATACTTTATTATTCAAACAATGTATATAAATGTATTCAACAAGCTGGTAAGTGTTAATGATCATTCTAGGTTATTAGGTTCTTTATACGAATATTTTTAGCTCAGTAGATTAAGAAAAAGCTACGTTGATTTAACATTGGTGGGTTTTCTAATACTATGATGATGTTTGATGAAATTTCAGTCTCTGATAATTTACACTAACCTATTTTAACTCTCAAATAGTGAAGTCTTTACTGTTTAAATTGATGCAGTTTTACTTATTTGTTAGAAATTTCAAAATAAATTGTCACTGATCTCTGAATATATTATATAGTGTCTGAATTACCAGAATCAGAAAAAATGAACATAATTTATAATTAATTTTCAAAATATGAGTACATCAGTACTTAATACGTTTCAGCTTGTACATGAGTGGAATTTCCATTTGAGATCATTTATATATTGTAAAATAGAATATTTAACATTATATATAATTCCTATACTACTCTACTTTTCAGTGATTCAATTCATTTTCGAGATGACTATACTAATATTCTAATTCATTATATCTTTCATAATTTAATCCTGGTACAATAATTGAATTATTCATCAAATCAAAACATTAGGTATCTGAATTCAAATTAAAAAAAAAAAACTTCTCTATTCGTCAATATTTTTCATATTTCAACAACGCTTCGAATCTGAAATAATTTTCACGTCTCGATGAAACCATATAACATGCCTACTAAAAAAAATTTACAAAACGAGAGAAGAACGAAAATATCAGACGTCCATAAAGCTTGATTTAGTGTCAGAAAAGGCGCTCCATAATTTCTGTATTTGTTATTTACGAAGAACGCGATAAGTTAGTGAATTTTTCATTTTGTGGACTATGCATCAACTTGCTGACGTGATAAAGAGGCCCTGGAGGCTGAAAGCAGAATACGCATCAACCAACAGAAAAACAGTGTAACGATTTTCTCCTCTTTTTTGGCCAATTTTATCTAGGATATCTCAATCTAAAACTGGTAGAGAAAGTGAACAGATTTATATGTCTTCAAAATATCGAAGAACATGCTTTCTTTAGCGAAAACACTCCATACAACTTTTTGAACAAGTAGATTACTGGTAAAATACTTTTGTTTTCGTTAGATACTCTCTAATTAGATCCAATTTTCAATGCCTCCTAATATTTTAGCACATTGAGTATTCAAAAGCGGTGATGAAAATTATGGTTCAACTGCAGAATATAAAATTTTCATTTTTCACCAGCGTATAGAATTAAATATTGAAATATGAATATCATTTTATGCATCTGTTCGTAAGCTGTACTGTGTATTTTTAATGATTTTAATTCACGCACACTTAGTATAAAAAACTTTGGAGAAACGTATACGTTATTAGATTTGTGATTATCTTAAAATTCTACCAAAAGAAACATAATTGAAACATAGTTTTTATGCTTTAAATTTGAACATGCAGAAATATCAAAACTGATCCATTATAATTCTTTCTGTACAACGCCATATAAACTAGGTTCATTTTAATAGTTTAAGTTATTTCGAGTATATATATTTAAAAATACAAAACTTTTTGATTAAACACTTTTTAGACTTATATATATATATATATATATATATATATATATATATATATATATATATATATATATATATATATGTATATATATATATATATATATATATATATATATATATATATATATATATATGTCCTGAGAAAGACTCAATAAAGAGTCGAAACATCGACTGAGACAAATTTGGTTGTTTAGATCATAACTCCTTGCCGAATACCCAGCTATAATTAATTTATTTTTTAAAATCCATCGGCAGTTACTTACTTAATTGTATATATATATATAATATATGTATGTATGAATATATATATATATATATATATATATATATATATATATGTATGAATATATATATATATATATATATATATATATATATATATATATATATATATATATATATATATATATATATATATATATATATATATATATATATATATATATATATATATATATATATATATATATATATCTTTTGATAAAGCCACGAATGTCGTGGCGGAACGTCAGAAAATATATATATATATATATATATATATATATATATATATATATATATATATATATATATATATATATATATATATATATATTTATATTACATATATACATATGTGTGTGTGTGTGTATGTGTGTGTCCCACCATTTGTCTGGGATTTCATACGTTCGTCATCTTGCTTTGGTTGCAGACGTGCAATGACAGTCAGTGAAAAACAGCCACTCAGCAACTTGTCCGCAGCCGACGAACGTCGAGCTTCGAAGATGCCAGATGAGTCTCTGTCGAAACGTCTGCAACCGAAAAAAGATGACGAGCGGATGAAATCCCTCATTAACTTGCTCGAAAATCTTGAAAAATTACAACAAGTTTTATATGTAAATGAGTCAGGTGAAGGTACTTACGATATGAGTAATAAGAAAATAAAAAAAGCATAAGTAAGCCACCGAAACAGAAAAACCAGATCAAAACAACGCATCTAGAAGACTTACCTCGAAATATAAAAAATTAATATAAAACTGCAATGGTGTAGGTCCAAATTCATCTACGATAAAAAAAACAAAATTAAAAACAAAATTGAAACAGCTCTAAAATTGACGTATGTCAAAAACTTGAAAATTACGTCTGAGATAAACCAACGAAATTTCAATAAAATCGAAGAACCCATTAAAAATTAATAGGAGTGGCCTATCACTCATTTTCACCCGGTATATGTATGTATATATACTTCTTCATCCAAAACATACGAGGTTAATGGTTTCTTTGGTTTCCTTACCATCTAGTATTAGCAGACTTCACTTGATATTAGACTGAATAGCACGAGATTAGTAACTTAAGGCTACCACAACCACAAGAAATTTAATGGTAATTTTCTTTTTTTGATTTTTACCTATTTGGTATATTATGTGGGTAAGGGTTTCTGCGGTTTCCTTTACTATATTATACTAGCAAACTTGACTGCCTATATTGGACTCAAAAGCCAGTAATTAATAAATGAAGATGGCAATTTTTTTGAAATTTTCCTAAAATTCCTTAAAGCCACGTTTAATGTTACTGTTAAATGGAGACGACAATACGCAAGAGTCAAAATCAATTTAAAAAATTTATACATATATATATATATGTTACTGTAAAACCCCGATCTTTGGTAACAATAAGAAAAATACTGATTCAGTTAGCTAAGCCAAAGTAATCGATCTGTTTGTGAGGAATGATGTTTTTGTTATTTCTTTTTTACTATATCAAAAGTATTTTGTAATAAATCATGAAAAATTGTGTGAGGTTTTGACTGATATGTAATTGAAATAAATGATTAAGTTATTTATTGCATTGTGTAATCCAAAAAAATCCAACGTTTACCAACCGTCCTTGGTCAAACCTAGCATGTACCAAACTCTGATGGTAAGAGTTTAAGTAAACATTTTTTATTTTCCAAAAAATCCTGGCATTGATCAACACACGTTGGCAAATCCTAGGTTTTACCGTTGAAACCTAGCTTTTACCCTACTTCTGGCTTTAACAGTAACATATATATATATATATATATATATATATATATATATATATATATATATATATATATATATATATATAAACACAAAAATTTCGTATTATTTTCACTCAACTATCAAAGATCAACTTCATATACATATGTAACCTTTAACTCAAGTTTGTTGAAACTACTACATCAATTACAATCAAATTAAAATGAGCAAGAAACATTCGACTGCCTCCTTAGGTGATTAAAATTGGTTCGCCTTCAGACGTACTTGGATAATATCAAGTTCGAAATAACATTGCTTCAGCAGATTATTCAGTATTTACATGTCTTGCCTTCACCGATTTGTTTTTATTGCACGAAACCAATTGCAAATATTATCATTTTATAGGTTTTATTAATTTATGACTTATTTGAGCCACTATACGCTATAATTTCATTTTATAGCCGGCATTGTTTTATCGAATTTATCACTCATGTTATCAAAATCAACATTATAAATAAAAAATTTTATGCTAGGTACCTAATTTATGTCTCTGGTAATTATGCGGTGGTTTCGTTCGGAAAATAAATAAGTATTAACGTATGCTATAAATCTAACTGTTTTAAATGTCGATGCTGATTGATGCCAAAATGGGGAATTGCGTTGTGCAGTACAAATTTATAGTTTCTATATAGATCGATTCATTAATTTGTGAATTAATATATAGCGACTGCGAGGTCATAATAATTGCATATGCCCTGCGCGGAAACTACGAATCCAATTTTGCAGTTATTTTCGTATCAAACTATTTCTTTAATGGTAAAAGAGTGAACAATATTTCTTCATAAAGGGATATTTATTGCAGAAGAAACTTATTTGTAGTAAACTCAGTTCATAAATCATAAGTATAATTAAAAAAATAGTATGTACATTGTGTGGGTACGCGTTTCTGTGGTTTCCATTACCATTTAATACTTGAAGACCTGACCACTGATATTTGACTCCAAGGTGTAATTTTGCAGTTATTTTCGTATCATATTATTTCTTCAATGGTGAAAGAGTAAACAATATTTCTTCATAATGTGATATTTATTACAGAAGAAACTTATTTCTTATGAACTCAGTTAGACAAGTTCATAAATCATATAATTAAAAAAATACTATGTACATTGTCTGGGTACGCATTTCTGTGGTTTCCATTACCATCTCATATTTGAAGACCTGTCTACTGATTTCTTTGAACAGTACGTAATTTGCTACTGAAGACGGTCATATCCGCATAAAGAAACTCAGTTGTCTGTTTTTTGACTATCATAAATATCAAAGTGGTTAAGCTCTTTCAAACATTTTGAAAAAGCTACGAATTTCATGTCAAAATATTTTCTCTTCAATAATATATATATATATATATATATATATATATATATATATATATATATATATATATATATATATATATATATATATATATATATATATAATATATTTTTTTTATTTTTGGTTTTTCTTTGACCTAATATATACATTTTTCGTAATATGATCTTGGTGTTAGGTCACATTAAATGATGCAATTTAGTTGTCGTGCAAATGATTGTGTATTGACGTTTCGACTATTTTCTGGCTTTTTCAAAATCTATAAACGTTAAGAAAAAAATATATATATGTACATATATATATATATATACCGATTATCTGATATATCAACTTGAGTGTCTACTTAATCAAAATAGATGCCAACGAGGATGTAAATTCACCAAAATATCCTATCACTTTCTGTTCGTTTAAAATATAATTCCTTAAATGCTTTCATGCCACGTATTAATTCAAAAAAATATCGTCGGTGAACTCAAGGTGTCAATTTTATCTTGATTCTTGGGATTGATCTCTTTGGAAAACATCAATTTCAAGATTCATTAGCCAACTCAGGCTGAAAATACAGAATGAACAGGAAATTAATTAGAGGTAAAATATCTTTTGTGAAATATTTTGTTAGATTGATTGTAAGAAGTATAATATTATTGCGAAAAAAATTGTAGAATATTCGGTGACCTTCGGGAATTAACAGTTAATTCATAGAAAAATCTATATTGATATTGGTTTTACTGTAATGAACTATTAATTCAAATGAATTATACTGAAACAGAACCGATTATATAATTATGTTTTCTTATATGGTGATTTGAGCAATACCTAATATATATATATATATATATATATATATATATATATATATATATATATATATATATATATATATATATATATATATATATATATATAAATATATATATATATATATATATATACATATATATACATATATATATATATATATATATATACAGGGTACTATACTACTCCGTTATTATTGATGCTACGATTTCGGTTAAATGGGCAAACTGGTAGCATTTTTAGTGGCCTTCTCGATGCTGAAAACAACCAAAAAGTTGACAGTCGCGTTGTCATAATATTTCATAAAATAATATTTTTTTCAATGAAACACCCTATATTTTTTCATGCATTTCGATTCGTTATAACATTCTCAACAATAAAGCTAATACCTCCTTCCTTCCTAAAGTGGAAAATGAGCGACTTATGTGGAAATATTTATTTCTTTCACTAGTACAAAAAAATTCTTTGTTTTGGCAAATAAAACCTCGTGATTGTCCAAACACCAATTTTTTGTACTTATACGAATGACAATATTTTGTTACTAATAGTAAAATAAGACAGTAAAAAGAAAAAATTGCGCAGATTTACCTAATCAGCGTGTTTTTGCTGTGCTTCATCGTCGATTGAGGAACAATGAAAAAGTTTTTGAGAAGAGGCGAACTAAAAAACGTTTTGTAATATCTGAAGATACAGAAATAGACGTTTTCTCCTACTTTGAGGTATATCCAAATAATTCTATCAGAGATTTATCTAGAGAAATAGCTGTTCCGCTGTCTGGTATTCAACGAATTCTGAAGAAACATAAGATTTCTCCTTATAAGTTAAGACCAGTGCAAACACTAGAATCTGGTGATCCTGAGAGACGATTGGGGTTTTGTCGGTTGTTTATGAATAAATGCAGACAAGATCCAAACTTCTATAGAAATATTATATGGAGCGATGAGGCTAATTTTTCGAATCGTGGGATGTATAATAGAAAGAATTTTCATTATTGGAGTAGACATAATCCATTTCTAGTCCATCCCCACAATCCGCAAAGACGATTTAGTATTGATGTTTGGTGTGGTCTATTTAGAGGCAGAATTATCGGTCCATTTTTCTACCATGGTTCTTTGAACGGACCCCGTTACATTAATTTATTAACAACAGTGTTCAAAGAGTGTTTCGATGATCTTGATCTGGAGGCTCGTCAGATGATCTATTTTCTGCAGGATGGAGCACCAGCACATAATGTCAGTGGCGTAAAACGACTGCTGCGAGGCTGTTTTGGAAACAGATAGATTGCTACAAATGGTCCTGTTAAGTGGCCCCCTCGTTCACCAGACATGATACCTCTAGATATTTATTTTTGGGAATTTCTGAAAATTGTGGTTTACAAAATGAAACATAATAATGCAGATGAACTGGAAAATAATATTGAAACTATAATTAAAAGAATTGACGGCCGAACTGTGTTGAATGCCACACGTAGTGTCAATAGAAGGGTCCAAATATGTGTTCAACAAGAAGGCGATGTTTTTGAACATTTACTCAATATTTTATAGTGCTTTATCAAATCCGTTTCCTATTAATACAACTGTCTTATTTTCACATTTACGATAAAAAGTCAAATGAGCTTTGTTGTTGAGAATGTTATTAAGAATCGAAATGCATGAAAATATATAGGGTGTTCCATTGAAAAAAATATCATTTTATGAAATATTATGACAACGCGACTGTCAATTTTTGTTTTGTGTTCAGCATCGAGAAGGCCACTAAAAATGCTACCAGTTTGCCCATTTTACCGAAATCGTAGCATCAATGATAACGGAGTTGGCAATGGTGCCGACTTAATTTGGAACACCCTATATATATATATATATATATATATATATATATATATATATATATATATATATATATATATATATATATATATATATATATATATTGAGATGGTATGTTCGAAAGTCATTTATTCAATATGATATCGATAAATAAAAATTCACAGCCAGTAATCGATGATATGTATGTATTCCATATAACATTCTATCCATTATGGTTATACAACGCAAACAAAATATAGCCATAAGAAATTTTCAACTCAATGAGAGGTCGTGAATTAATAAGAAAAAGTGAATTCTACCGAAACTGTGATTTTATAATTCTTCAGTTCAGAAAAATGCTAGCTAATCTTATGCACAAAAGTTGACAACTAACCCAAATATATGTATAGGTATGAGCGTGAACATACCAAATAAGAAAAAGTAGGCATAGTTCGTAAGAAAGTGATAGTAGGAAAATCTGCCAAGTATAGCACAAACAGTCAGTGGATATGAATTTTTTTAATTGAAAAGAAATATCACTAACGAATGTGTTATCATACTTAAGTGTGATATTGATACATTTTCAAAATAGTAGACGTTAATAAATAATTAGCATTAAATGCACTTGAAATGAAGAATGCGAAGAAAAAACTAAAATAGCATACAAGTCGAAACTTTGAAAGATTTTATCTGAACGAAAATGAAATAAATATTATAAACTACTAAAGAACTCTCAGTATAGAAGCTCAAATAATTGCTTTATTGACAATCAAAATTTTCAAACTGATAAATGTTGATAAAAAACTAGTAATAAATGGACGTTAAATAGAAGATACTAAAAAGAAAAATTGTAAAAACATTCAAGTCAAGATTTTGTAGACGAAAATTAAATAAATATTATCTACTAATATAACTACTCACGAATTTCTATGTCAGCATCAGCTGTCGAGTTTGGATCTAGATAGAATTTTTGCTATATTTATTACCTGAAAGGTGACTGGCTTTAAAGATAAATAATCAGAAACTATAAAGAAGGAAGGTTACGTGTTATATCACGATTAAATCATGAATAGATATTTTTTTTTTTTTTTTTAATTTAAACCGGGGCATTTGCAGAAGCTCATGGCTTTGACACTCGTCATTAGCCAGCATTAGTTTAATTCACCTAATATTAATTTATAGTAGGTATGTTCTAATTTTGTGATTTAGTGTTATTTTGTTTTTTTTTTTGTTTTTCTTAATAAAGGACTGATAGTTTTTTATATTTTTTTTTCATTATTATTAACTTAAAATCATTTTTAAATTATTTTACGTATCTAAACGTTTCTTTTTCAATTTTCTTTTCAAACATTCAAGAGTCATTAGGAAAGCAACAAGGACACATTACGCCAGGGAGCCTGTCAAGGCGATTTTCTTTCTTCTTACACACACAACAGATAGGCTTCGGAAAGGCAGGTTAAACATATAGGACAGGAAACAATTGGCTGGTATATATTTTACAACTTTAGTTCTATCAATTTCACGTATTCGTAAATAATCTCGTATATTTCCAGTTTATTGAGAGCCAGAAGAAATTTCAAATTGAAAGGTCGATTATATGGAATGACTTTACCGATTTGGTTCAAGAAGAAGAAAGAAATTATTACACACCATAAGGATATGTACCAATCTCTCCACAAGAGCATAAGGCATCTTCCCTATGTCCATACCTATGAAGAGTCCGAGGACATAGCGCATGTCCGGTTTTCAAACGACTAATAACACGAACAAAATTTCTACCTTTCGTTGCTGACTTGAACCAAAGATTAGGCATAGGTTGAGGATGTATATTTTTATAATATTTTCCCTTGTCATTTGATTGATATATGTTCACCCATTCATGCCAAACTGATTTTTTGAAAGTTGATATTACATCGGAAGGATTACATAATAATTGTATATCTTGATTTGTGGGAACAGATTTTGCCAATCTATCGACTTTTTCGTTTCCTTGTTTATTTACGTGGGCTTTTACCCACATAAATTTTAGACAGATTTTTCTGAGTTCCAAATTGTACAATGCCAGTAGAATGTCACGATGCATCCATGTGAATGAATTATCAAATTTTAAATATTTCAGTGATAACAAGACACTATAGCTGTCAGATGCAATAAGAAATTTTTTTATTTCAGAATCGAGACTACATTGGACTATATATTCCATACATAGCCTTAAGAATGGCAAATAGTTCACCACTAAATATGGATGACTCCTTATTAGTTAATAATTGTTGAGATATTCCATTCAATTGATCATATATTGCAACACCTACTGGCGAGTTTCCCGTTTTTGAGGCATCCGTAAAAATTATTTGATAGTCGTAAAATATATTATTGATGTTCTTGATAAAATCCTTCTCAGGAGAGATGTCGCTATAAGACGGGAGAAATACATTTGGTGATATTTGTAGAATAGGAAGAGAAATAGTGTAAAGAGGATATTTTTCAAATTTAAAACAGTCGTTTGTCAATTTTAAGATAGAATCATACGTAGAAATTAAGATTGGATCCTTTTTCACTATCCAATATTTTTCAGTTAAAGTGGAAATGAACAAATTTTGTAATCTATTTATTAGAGGGCTAGAAAATGACATCCTTCGAATGAGAAATTTTCCTGCTAGAATTTTGCGACGTAGAGATAGAGGTATTTCGCCAGATTCAGCCATGACAGCATCATTTGGAGTATCAGTTAGAAGAATAGATATTTTGTAGAGTAAGTAAGAGAATATTGTTTTACTATGGTTTAAAATCAATACGATCGATAATGTTCAAGAGACCGGAACTGCGGATGCTATGAAGTATTATAATGATATTTTAGGATAATGATATTTTAGGATGATGATTATAGTGTAGTAGGCCAGTCAGTTGAGATAATCGATTGACGATAATTCTAAAAGTTTTCAAACTTTAATGTAGGGTCCGGAAAGAGGCAAAAACAAAATATGAAATTTTACAACCTTTTCCGAAGTCCGGAACATTGTTAAAAATGCAATAAATGATTATTTGCTGAATTCTTGTGAAAACAATTCCAAAAGTTCTGCAAACTTGGAGTCGTGTTAAATATATTATTTCATGTCAAGTATAAAATTTGCTACCAATTAACGTTTTTTTTTTGATAAACTGACCAAAAAAAATTCCAAAAGTTTTGCAAACTTGATACTTCGTAAAAATATAACAGTTGTATGAATTTGCAACGTTTTACGTTGACCAGAACATGTTTATTCATAATTCGTAGTAATTTTTTCGGGTAAAATGGTCTCGAAATAATTACAAAAGTTATGAAACTTAGTTGCAAATTCAGAAAATATCTGCTCTGTTGCATTTGCAAATTTGCAACCGTGTAAGAGCTCCGGAACATTATGCAATTTGCAAAAATTTAAAAATCCAAAAAATTATTTTTTTTGCAAATTGCGTAAAGTTCCGCCGGACCACGAATGCAAATGCATCAGAGTAGATATTTCATAAATTTGCAACCAAGTTTCAAAATTATGTGATTATTTCGAGACCATCTTGCTCGAAAAAATTACCACGAATTAAAAAAAATTATAAATAAACAAGTTTCGGTCAACGTAAAAATTTGCAAATTTATACAACTGTTCGGTATATAAATTCGAAGTATCTATCAAGTTCGCTGAAATGTTGGAATTTTTTTTTTGATCAATTTATTAAAGAAAAGCGTTAATTTTTTATAGAAAAAAATGTTCGGTACCCTTGAATTGGTAGGAAATTTGATACGTGATATGAAATAATATATACCTATATATTTAATACTTCTCCAAGTTTGCACAATTTTCGGAATTTTTTTCACAAGCATAAAGTAAAATTCAATTTTATTGCAATTTTAACAATGTTCCGGACTTCGGAAAAGGTTGCAAAATGAGATTTTTTCCTATCTCTATGTAGCATTCACTTGACCAAAGTTTAAAAACTTTTGCAATTATTGTTGAATTTTCGATTTTTAATGTCTTAACTGACTGGCCTATAGTAACAATTCTTATCTGAAGAAAATAATCCATGGAAATGAATTTTTTCAGGTCAGATGCGACTATTTATTATGTGCCAAGGGCTTTATGTCACACCAAGCTAGTTAGTCGAGTATGTTAGGTACGCTGGCTAGTATTTGGGAGGTCTCGGGTTCAAACCCCGGGGCCGACTGGTCTGCCATGAGTTTTTTTCAGAGGTTTCCTCATGGTAATGTAAGTCACTGCTTGCAAACTTACAAGGCGAATGCTGGGCCAGTATTAATCCTCTGAACCCTACCCACACTTCCTATGTTCCATAAATATCCCGCCCCACCTATCCCTAATGCACTTGTACATACAAGTGTATCCTCTGATCTGGCTGAAGGAGTTAATCCCAAACTCAAACTGCCCGCCTCCCTGACACATACTTCAGGGAGGAATGAAACACGTGTGTTTCCTTTATGTCACTCATGCTGTTCATTTTGCTTATAGGACAGAGGCACGGTCCTGCTCGTAGTGTCTCCATTTCATGGTTTAGGTGGTCTTCTCTTCTCCATTCGCTCCTAATGTATTGCGGGCTTCTATGATCGTTGTCGTTCGTGTATTGAAATGGCGGTATTTATTGAGCCATTAAGGGCCGCTTAAATCATCGAAGAACTATAACAAACGACGTATCAGTGCGGGGAAAGAGGTGATTTCGGCGGCCATTAATAAAACTTCTCCCACTCACCCTTCTCCTAACGTGATATATGATTTCCAATTCTGTTCATAAGTAAACAGAGCTGTGAAAGCTATTTCATGGAAAATTTCTTACTCAGTTCGCATAATTAATTAATTCAACCAAGATTTAATTTGCCGATAGATCATGGGCAACAAATTTTTCTAAATAAAAACAATTTTACTTTCCTTCCATTACTTTTTGATATCATCTTCAAACTGTTGCAATAGATTTAATCTGATGATACTCTAATCAATATTTTATTTTGTACACATAACTTGCGATTCATAAGGTGAAATAAGAAACATTAATTATCTTCATTTATTTTGGTGGAGTTTTTCAGAAAGTATCATTGAATTTCATTTATGAAATTGATATAATATTAACATATATGTATTGAATGGAAAGCATTATTGAGATAAGCTTTACCTACATAAAGGATATTTATCGAGGTATCAAATCCAATTTAATCCTATTAACCGAATATTCCTGATGTTGCATGTCTTCATAAACACTTTTTGAAAATGTTGAGAATAAATATTATATATTTATATATTCATATACCTACTTTACTTTTTCGTGTCCGGAAACACTTCAACTTCTGGGCTAAATATTTGGCCACGTCCAATGCTTCTTGACTGTCTGTCCATAAATCATTGAGGGTACATCTATGTGGGCTGCTAGGACAGGTGAGTAGGTGTTCTATATTTAGTATAAATCCATAGTCGCACTTGTTTTCTTCTTTGTCCGACAGGCCCCATCTGATGAGGCTGGTCCTGACGGCGGCCACAACAGTTCTTGTGCGATTATGCGGTCTCCAGGTTTTCCAGTCGGTTGATGGCCCGCTTGGAAGGATATTCATTTAATATATATATATATATATATATATATATATATATATATATATATATATATATATATATATATATATATATATATATATATATATATATATATATATATATATATATATATAATATATAAATATATATATATAATATATATATATATATATATATATATATATATATATAATATATATATATATATATATATATATATATATATATATATATATCTATCTATATATATATATATATATATAAGGTACCTGAGACAAATAAGGCCCACCTAAGGCAAAACATTTTTTTTAGTAAAAACGATATGCACAAGAAAATAAAAATATCTTGAATAACAAACTCATATTATATACTAATTAAAACATCAACTAAAACAAGTTAAAGAAAACGTAATATAATAAAAATCATAGATTCTAAAAACCATGTAAAGGGGCCTTATTTCAGCCAATGATAGTAATAAGGCCCGTATCATATAAATGTAATAAAAGGCTACAAACTAAACAGAAAAGCATTTGAATAATGTATTAACAGAGTTTAAACCCAAAATAAAGTTCTGGTAGGTACTCAAACAATTGTTAGGCATCACATGCGATGCAAATATAGTCGTCATCATCAGAAGGTAAATACCATAAACATTCTTCGTGGGCCCATGTGTTGCAATTAAGGCACTACGCCTCATATCTTTTGCACGGGATTCCTGGATAGTGGACAGTACCATAAAAAATTACTTTTATTCGCCGTGCATTGAGAAGTAGAACTGCAAGTGCTGGTACTTGGTTGTTGCTGTTCAGTTTGCTGAAACAAACTGTTTCTAACCCCCTGAGCTTTATAATTTAAAGCCTACGCCTTGGAGCTTTGTCATTTTTCTCTTTTACTAAGTCTGATATTTTCACCAATTCATGAAACGAGTTATTCAACTTTCGCTTGTCTCTCTATCTTTTCCTTATTCGTTGTTAAAGCACAGCCCGCGAACATTGACTAAATCTTTTTCTTGTTCCGTCTTTAAATTTGAGGATCTCCCCAATTTTCTTTGATCTGTCCCACTTCGCAAATGATTTCGAAGCGTTTGTCTAGGAATTCTAAATCTATCAACAGCTTCACTTTGGCTAATCCGACAGATCCTTAGTGCATTTGAAGCCAAAGTTAAAGACTCTTCAGACCACTGAGCTCTAATGTTGCGACAAAATGTTCCCATTTTCTCTGGAATAGAAAGAACTTTTGCCATTTTTATGGTCAGAAATAAGGCCCCACTGGTCAAAAATAAGGCCAATCTTAAAGTTTACGTGGGCCTTATTTCTGACGTGCACTATTTAAGGTTAGGTCAATTTTACAAAAAAAGCAAATGAAAAATTTTGAAATTTTTGTTAAATATCAACTCTTAAAATGTGCAACTTACCAATAGAATCAAACCACCACTCGTTCAGTTGAAATTATGTCATGGAGAACGACTTCATTTTGTGAAAATTTTGTAAAACATAAGACTTTGCGCGGGATGTCCAAAAAGTGGCTGTTTTCTCCTCGAGTGAAAGCGTGTGATCCGCGCGCTATCTAGGTAAAATTACATGGAACTATATCCGAACTGATTTATGGATAATATAGGTTGAGTTTGTTTTTAGTTGTAGTTTTCTGGAAAGTGGGCCTTATTACCTGCTGGGCCTTATTTGTCTCATATACCTTATATATATATATATATATATATATATATATACATATATATATATATATATATATATATATATATATATATATATATATATATATATAATATATGATATAAATTATAATTAAGGTCAACGAATGAGGAAAATCACTTCAACGCCATATTCAAAGCCCGCCAATCAACAAAGAATTACTTGAAATTTTGATTAAAACTGTTATAATGTGACTTCGAATCGAGATATTTGAAGCACATTATAAGAAATAAAGAGCATCAGGTTTATCTGTCCACATTCTCAATAACACTACTCAAACAGTTTCAAACTCAATATACCTATCTCAAAATCAGATAATATTAATTGAATATAAAATATGATACTATTGATAATAATATCAGAAGATAATTTTTATAATTTTATATTTTTCATAATTCGACATTCTTTTGTCGAAGTTTTGTGATAGACATAAAGGACAAATCATTTGACGAAGTTATTTAATGCCATATCATATTCATTTTAATTTTGTTGTTATTATTATCTATTGAAATTATAGAAATTGAACAACGAAATGTTCTGTTATATTATATTGTATAATACAATGCTCAGTAATGAAAATGTACTTCATCTCGACATATTTCTAACTTAGTTTAATTTTAAAAGAATTGAACTGTTGCATTATTTGAATATTAAGTTAAAGTATGTTTATTTGTAATAATATTTGAATCTGAACATTGATTCTAATAAAATGGCATTCATTGCTCAGAGTGGTATCAGTTGAATATTTCAATTAAATTATGTTTTATATAAATTAAAATATAGAATCAAATATTTAATTTCAGTTTCAAAATATTGTGAGCGAAAAGCATTACTTGAACACACAATAATGTTGCTTTAATCATTTTATATTTCATCTGTAATTAATTCGCCTAATATCCACATTTCGCATATGCAGCCATATAGACATAAAACGCAGTCGAATCATCATCAAAAATTTACTGCACATCCCTGAACGTTACTCTGGTATTATTTATGCCCGATTGTTTCAGATATTCTTCCCCAGTTTCCATAAATAAACAGGCTCGCGTTAACGAAAATCGTTTGCGAGCCATAAATTTCACCAAATAGATCCATAAAAAGAGCTTAATTACAAAAGAGCAACTTCTTTCTCTAAGCAAACTACAATCCGTGGCATTAAATCAAAGTGTTTTGCGTTTATCTGTCGGGTGTCCCGACATCCATCAACTGGGGCTCCTCCTATTCGTCCTTTTCTGCAGATCAGCGGCTGAGGGGACTCCAGATTCTAGCTAGAGCTGATAAAGGATATTGGAATCCGTGTTGCCAGAATGTCCACGAATGAGAAAATTATACTTAATATGCATATATGTGATAAGCATCAATGTAACGAATAATTTTGCTCCGCTTACTTCCGTTTCTGAATACAACTGGAGCGCTGTTTTGAAATTAATTTTCAATTGATTGAATTATTGATACTATGGGTGAATAAAATGACTCTTGAATACATCATTTCCTTCATGGACGACTATGCAAATACAATCTCTCATATATATATATATATATATATATATATATATATATATATATATATATATATATATATATATATATATATAAAGTCCATAACAATTTAAGTAAACCGCAACTGGTGAGAGTGGGTGTACCTCAGGGCACAGTTCTAGGGCCTATACTCTTCATCATTTATATGAATTCTGTCTTAACACTTGGTGTGGATGGCAAGGTTGTATCGTATGCTGATGACACTGTTGCTATATTTAGTGGAGATGATTGGAAAGTAACTAAAGAACGCGTTCAAGAAGGTATGAAGGTCATAAAGATGTGGCTGGATGGGTGTCAGCTGTCTCTAAATGCAGATAAGACCAATTATATGGCATTTACCATCACAGATATAAACAGACCCAGGTTTCACAGCATTAATGTTGAGGGCATTGGAGACATTAAAGAAGTTGAAAATACTAAATATTTAGGAATTATCATCGATAGAAACATAAAATGGAACCAACATATAATATATTTAACAAAGCGAATTAGAAAACTAATTTACAAAATTTATCAGTTGAGGGATATCTCGAGTAGGAGTATATTAATTTTGGTATATAAATCCCTAGTGGAATCACTTTTAAAATATGGAATATTGGTTTGGTGAGCACCATATGAAAATTCATTGAAGAACTTATTTACAAAAAAGGTAGACGATACCCAACCAAACTACTTTATGGGAGGGATATATGCAACATAAGATCGCTGTACTTCATCCATTGATAATATTTATACGTAAAAAAAAACATTTGAGGAATCATATTTCGCACAATGTTGTGACTCGTAGTATGACAAGCAGATTGCTGAGAGTATCTACCTCTAATAAGAGTATACATGCAAGATTTGCTTGTCATCTGGCCCCAAAGGCCTACAACTTGTTGCCTTTACGTATAAATATTAGAAAGAAATATTAAAAATTACAAAAAATTTTCGATGCAATGTAGGATATTTATAAATGATAGCTATAATTCGTTCATGAAACTGGTTGATTAATTTTCTTTTCGTTATGTTTATGTTTATGATTGTGAAATTGTTACATATAGTATATGGAAGACATTGAGATATTATCAAACTTGTTGAACTGTGATATATAAATTCTGCACAAAACAAGTGTTAAATCACTTAGGTGCATATTCTTAGAAAACAATATAGTGGAAGGAGCATAAGTGAGGTGATTTTCAACAGTATATGATACTTTAGATTAAGTTTATTTTATGTTTATTTGCATTAGCTTTATTTTGTATTTTTTTAAAAACATATATGAAATTAGTTAAGCACTGTCGCTGATACACACTGAATGTTTTATGATGTAATTGGGTAATTGTATGGAACTGTTATAAATAAATATAATATATATATATATATATATATATATATATATATATATATATATATATATATATATATATATATATATATATATATTTATTCGAATTGTTGTTGCCTGTGATTTATTTTTAATCTCTTTGATAATTATTAGCAATAACAGGCTGGTTCTTGAATCTTAAAAAACTCGATTTAATTAATAAATTGACGTTTCACTATGACATTCATAGTTATTCAAAAACTTTTGAACAAAATTGAAAATTCTTTGACATTTATTGACTTTGAAAAAATTGAATAGATAGAATTGATCTGTCTTGTTAAAATTCTTTTCAGTCTAATATTAACATTTCAAAAATTGTTATCATTAGAAGGCAAAGGAAAACTACAGAAACCTTTACCTATGTAATGTTCGAAAAATAATAATAATAGGGTACTATTTATTTAACAGAAAGAAATTAGTCACGGGAAATATTTAAAAAAGTAGAGCAGGAATTATCGGTATAATAGAACGTTTATATGGAAGCAGCCGTTGACACGTGTTTTCGGACTCTTTGGTCCTCATCAGAACGGCGTAGCTAAGTATTAGATTGAAAAATTTTGGAGATGAAAAATAGTTTAATAAATAAAAAATCCTCTGTTATGGAAGAAAAATCACTTATTTGTGGTTTATTGTTTGAACTCTCCGGTTGGGAGATTTGGTCAAACTTTGCCACGGAGGCGATTAATTCCATCCGAGAGAGATCTCAGAAAGAGTAAATTAATATTAAAAAAGAAAATTAGTTTTGGGAAAATATTAAACAAGTAAAGCAAAAAATTATCGTATAGTTCGTTTATATGGAAGTAGCCGTTTTTAATGAAATTTTTATAATAAAATCCTCTGTTCATGGTAGAAAATCACTTTATTTGTGGTTTATTGTTTGAACTCTCCGGTATGGCGAGATTTGGTCAAACTTTGCCACGGAAGGCGATTAATTCCATCCGAGAGATCTCAGAAAGAGTAAATTAACATTAAAAAAGCAAATTAGTTTTGGGAAATATTAAACAGTAAAGCAAAATTATCGGTATAGTTCGTTTATATGGAAGTAGCCGTTTTAATGAAAATTTTAATTTAGAAATTTCAATTTTTCGAAAGAAAAAGGGTACTTACATATAAAACAATGTAGTTTGGGATCATTGCCATATTTTCAGCTAGCGGCAATATTTACATTATTTATTTCGAAATTGTTTGTTGCCTGTGATTTATTTTAATCTCTTGACAATTATTAGCAATAACAGCTGGACTTGAATCTTAAAAAACTCGCATTTAATTAATAAATTGACGTTTCACTATGACATTTCATAGTTATTCAAAACTTTTTTGAACAAAATTGAAAATTCTTTGACATTTATTGACTTGAAAAAATTGAATAGTAAGATTGATCTGTCTTGTTAAAATTCTTTCAGTCTAATATTAACACTTTCAAATTTTTATCATTAGAAGGCAAGGGAAACTACAGAAACCTTTACCTATGTAATGTTCGAAAATAATAATAATAGGGTACTATTTATTTAACAGCAAGAAATTAGTCACGGGAAATATTAAAAAAGTAGAGCAGAATTATCGGATATAGAACGTTTATATGGAAGCACGCCGTTGACACGTGTTTCGGACTCTTTGTCCTCATTCAGAACGGCGTAGCTAAGTATTGGATTGAAAATTTGGAGATGAAAATAGTTTAATAAATAAAATCCTCTAGTTATGGAAGAAAATCACTTATTTGTGGTTTATTGTTTTGAACTCTCCGCGGTATGGGAGATTTGGTCAAACTTTGCCACGGAGGCGATTATAAGTGATTTTCTTCCCATAACAGAGGATTTATTTATTAAACTATTTTCATCTCCAAATTTTCAATCCAATACTTAGCTACGCCGTTTCTGATGAGGACCAAAGAGTCCGAAACACGTGTCAACGGCTGCTTCCATATAAACATTCTATTACCGATAATTCTGCTCTACTTTTTTAATATTTTCCCGTGACTAATTTCTTTCTGTTAAATAAATAGTACCCTATTATTATTATTTTTCGAACATTACATAGGTAAAGGTTTCTGTAGTTTCCCTTGCCTTCTAATGATAACAATTTGAATGTTAATATTAGACTGAAAGAATTTTAACAAGACAGATCAATCTTATCTATTCAATTTTTTCAAGTCAATAAATGTCAAAGAATTTTCAGATTTTGTTCAAAAGTTTTGAAATAACTATGAGTGTCATAGTGAAACGTCAATTTATTAATTAAATCGAGTTTTTTAAGATTCACAGCCTGTTATTGCTAATAATTATCAGAGATTAAAAAATAATCAGAGGCAACAACAATTCGAATAAATAATTAAATATTGCTAGCCTGAAAATATGGCAATGATCGCCAAACTACATTGTTTTATATTGTAAGTACCCTTTTCATTTAAAAAATTTGAAATTCTAAATTAAATTTTCATTAAAAACGGCTACTTCCATATAAACGAACTATACGATAATTTTTTGCTTTACTTGTTTAATATTTCCCAAAACTAATTTTCTTTTTTAATATTAATTTACTCTTCTGAGATCTCTCGGATGGAATTAATCGCCTCCGGGCAAAGTTTGACCAAATCTCCCATACCGGAGAGTTCAAACAATAAACCACAAATAAGTGATTTTCTTCCATAACAGAGGATTTTTATTTATTACACTATTTTCATCTCCAAATTTTCAATCCAATACTTAGCTACGCCGCTTCTGATGAGGACCAAAGAGTCCGAAACACGTGTCAACGGCTGCTTCCATATAAACGTTCTATACCGATAATTCTGCTCTACTTTTTTAATATTTCCCGTGACTAATTTCTTTCTGTTAAATAAATAGTACCCTATTATTATTATTTTCCGAACATTACATAGGTAAAGGTTTCTGTAGTTTCCCTTGCCTTCGTAATGATAACAATTTTGAATGTTAATATTAGACTGAAAAGAATTTTTAACAAGACAGATCAATCTTATCTATTCAATTTTTTCAATCAATAAATGTCAAAGAATTTTCAATTTTGTTCAAAAGTTTGAATAACTATGAATGTCATAGTGAAACGTCAATTTATTAATTAAATCGAGTTTTTTTAAGATTCAACCAGCCTGTTATTGCTAATAATTATCAAGAGATTATATATATATATATATATATATATATATATATATATATATATATATATATATATATATATATAATCGATCACAATGGTGTGAATATAACTGATTTTCACTATATTTTGTAATCTATTCGCAGATAGGTAGTAAAATTCAGAGTAGAAAATGAAAAACACGATTCTATAAACTTTCTGGATTTGACAATAGACATAAATGAGAATACGCCCTTATCACAAGAGAATTAAACAAAACAATTATAAAACAAATTGCACATTATAATGGATATCCTCCAGAAGTTATAGATAATAATTTAAATGTAATAGATATTGATGAAAACTTTTTATTATTAACTTATTTAGGTGACGCATCACACAAAATTTCAACCTCAAAGTCAAATCGATATGTGGGAATATCATTTAAAACTAATTAAAACAATTAGACAATCAAAAGATAAAACTACACCCCAAAATAAGTCAGGCATCTATAAGCTAACATGCGGTTCATGTCCTAAGGCATATTTGACAGCCAAACAGGCAAAAACTTGAGTTAGAGTATCAGTAGGAAGCTACGACAAGGAAAAAATAAATTCAACATATTCATCACACCTCCTGAACATAATCATAGCTTCAACAACAAATTTTAAATACTAAATACTGGAAATAACGGATATTAACAGTAGGAAATGTTCCAATAATTTGTTAAATAATTAATTAGATATGAATAATTCAACTTTGCAAAGTTGCAGTATTGAATATTTTTACCTGTTATGATTCACCCACTTTCATACCAATTATTATCTACCTGTGGATATATCATGTGCAGGTTTTCCCATCCACATTTGTATCTTTCACTTTTAGGGTTCCATATCTAAAGGGTAAAAACGGAATTACTAAGACTTCGCTGTCTGTCCGTCCGTCTGTCCGTCTGTATCTCAAGAACCGCGATAGCTAGACAGTTTAAATTATGTATTTCTGTTGTCCCTATAACAGCAAATAGATCCGCTATAAAAATAAAATAAAATGAATATTTAAGGGGGCTCCCATACAACAAATTTTTTTGCCCTTTTTTGCTCGTTATCAATAATGGCAACAGGAAGGCGCTTGAAATATTTACAAAATACTCAGTTGTACTTTTACTTTGAAAATAAATAAAAAAATTAAAATAAAATAAATATTTAAGGGGGGCTCCCATACAAAAACTCCGGTTTTTGCCTATTTCTGCTCGATATCAATAAATGGTAACTGGTAGGCACTTCAACTATTCACAAAATACTTTATTGTATATTTACTTTAATAATAAATAATAAAATTAAAATTAAATAAATATTCAAGGGGGTCAATAGTACGGAAACCTTCGTGCGCGAGTGCGACTACCACTTGGCCGATTTTTATATTTTAAGGATATTCACGTTGTAAAAGTAAGTATATAATACTCATCTGACGAAGCCATTGTATTTGGCGAAAAAATTCTTAGGTTTAATAAAATATAGTGAAAATCAGAAACTGAAGTTTTATTTACAATAAACTTATGACAACCATTATAATGATATAATGAAAAAGAAAAAATAATATCAACGTATATTTCCTGCATTGCTTCAATGGAAAGAAAGACTTCGCACCTGAAAAAGTATTTTTGTAAAGATTTAGATCGATTTTCATCTAATACGGATATATATATATATATATATATATATATATATATATATATATATATATATATATATATATATATATATATATATATATATGTATATGTATAGGTATAGGTATAGATATGGTCCTTTTTTAAATGTTTTACGAATAATATCAGTTATATTTTCTATCATTAGATATTATTCGAAGTCGATATGATTGTGTCATACAAAAGAAAAATATTTTTATAATCGTTGATACTGAAAATTATGTCGGCCCTCTGGACAAACGCTATAGTTCATGCTATGCCGTTTTCGGTGTTCGTAGGTTCGATTCCCACTTCAGTAGTTTTTAAAAAAATTCAATGACTTTTCGGAACCGGTATAAGACTGCCGGTCTTCTGAGTTAAAGAACAATTAATCTCAATTTTGCCCTTCAGAGCCTTCATCATATGAAAACGGTAAGATTCCGGATAACATTTTTTTTATTGAAGCATCCTTCCTTATATTTTCGCTATACCGATGCGCACACTGTTCATCGTTCATACGTTCATTCATTATTTGAAATAGTAGAGGTTGGAAATCTGAACGGGAAGGAGTAGGTACCCAAGAATTGGAAGTTATCCGATATTCGTTAACTTCATCTGCATACAAGTATATAACTTTTAAAACAGAGGACACCACCTCAAAGCGTTAAAGCTACAAAAATCGACTAGTTTTGGAATTGAGCAAAAATATTAACGAGTAAATAATGACATTCATATAGTAACGACCTTGATTTCTAAAGCTGTCAATGGACATAAGATCGGCTAATTAAGTCACTACCTCCTGTAGGTGTTTTGCTATTTTGTTTTACATTTGAAGTATTAAACACTATGCTTGATTTTTGTGGCTCGCATATTCTGGCGAATCTTATTCATAATAAGATGACAAAATAGGTACAGGGTTCCTTTAATTAGGCTAGATTATTAATATGGAAATAACGTCAAAATTTTTATATTATATTTCACGATTGTGTTTTTTTGTGAACCACATGAAATGAGTTTACGAAGGAATGCAAACCTAGTAGTAGTTTTTCCGAATTGAATTGAATCGGATCTGTTTTTATCCAAAACTATTCACTAACGGAAATTATGCGTATGAGTTTTGGACTGTCTATGTTTAACTCTCTGAAAAATTCAGAAACTCATTCATAAAAAAATTGATGATCTTAATTCTTGACTAAATTAGAATTTTCAAAAAAAATTTTATTCATTGAGATTATTTTTTTTTATGAGATCAACTTATACATTTTCTTTATGAGATTATATTGTATTATTTTCAGCTTCACTGAGAATAAGAATAATATAATTCCGTTTTCGTGTAGAATGTTTAATTGATTTAGATATCCATCAAGGCCGAAAAAAAATACTTAAATTATATGTTATAATTTTAGTAGTTGTTTTAGTATCAGCTGTAATGATTATTATGAACAAATTGATTTTTCCTATTAATTTGAACTTCAAAATTACAAAATATTTTGGTTTCTCATGCCAAAAGGATGAATGATGCTTCCAATTGCTACAAGAACTTAACAACAGAGATATAAACTTCGGACGAAATTTTTTTACCCTTAGTAATGAATCACTAACATTTCCCATGCCGAACATGGCAACCACGCTCATTCAGGTCGTTTTCTTTACCAGATGAATGGCGCGAACCATCGTTCGGTTTGTTTCAGAAACTGGGAGACACACAGAGGGAGTCATTTTCATAATTTGGCCGTCTATATTCGGAACGCCGACCAGCCATCGAATGAATAGTCCTGTCGCTCTCTTGGTGACACAAACAAAATTGTACGTCTAATTTGATGGCTCCAGATCAGCGAGATGGACCGTTTCAACTCAATTTATTGTGACCGGTGGAGATTATTTTATCTTAATGGATGAACATTTAGAGCAAAGAAATAAGTATAAAATCTAATGGTCGAAAGACACAAATAATAAGACGGCGTCAAACTGATTTCTGTCAATGCTGAAGTATTTATAGACCAAAACCGTTTACAAGAGTTTGATTTATTTTGTTTATTTAGATTAACTTCAAACTATGTATTGTATATTGGTAGTTGAATATCGTGAAAATAAAGGTGTAATTTCAGTCAGTTGCAGATCTTTTGATTGTAGGGAAACATGATGATCAAGATACTAACATCAGTCATTACTTAAGATAATAGAGCTACATTGGAGAAATGATGATTTGAAAAATGATATTTTTTCAACAAAAGAAATGATAATATGAAAATGTGTTTCGATTTTTTCGAAGAATATTAAAAAATTAAATCACATCAACAATTTGAAAATATATTTTGAAGGAGATATATGGAACATATTGTAATAAGATAAATTCGTCATATCTGCTATTAAAATTTAGCATAAGAATTCTGAATTGAACTGAATTTGCTATTATTATTTAAATATCGATTCGAATTATGAAAATTAATACTTATTTACACTATGATGGAGGTAAGTACCTAGTAAACCCTAGTCGTGGATTTGTAAATTGCGCCCGAATGGTAGCAATGCTGGTAAAATAGTCCTAGGCTGGACAATAACACTTGACTCCTGAGTTGTGTATTGTATTTTTTCTACTCCAGCTCTCTCGATTGGTTTTTAGTTATATAATCTGAGTAATCCAACTGACAAAACATTTGTTCGAATATCATTCCTGTCAATGGATACTAGGATTAGAAATCGGTCTTACCGCTCTAGTAGTAGAGCTGTTCTGATGAGGACCAAACAGTTGGAAACACGTGTAAACAGCTGCTTCCGTATGCGCGTTTATGACCCTACCTTAAAAATGCGTGATATCTTGATATTTTCCCGCTTAAGACTTATTATTGTATCTTAAGATTTTGATCGTCCGAGGTCCGGTAAAAGAATCAAATTGCCTCCATGGCGTACTTGAAGATCTTGCTCCTAAATTTTGAGTGTTCCAGCTTTAGATGCAAATGTACTATGACCTTTCACAATGAAGAATTCCGATTGTTTTGTCTGGCTTCTCCATCTCCAAGTTTGTCCAACCATAACTTGGCTACGCTATTCTGATGAAGACCAAAAAATCCGAAACACGCGTGAACATCTATATATATATATATATATATATATATAGGTATATATATATATATAGGTATATATATATATATATATATATATATATATATATATAATATATATATATATATTATATATATATATATATATATATATATATATATATATATATATATATATATATATAGGTATATATATAGAAAACAGAATTCTTCGTGTTAACGACACACGTTCGTGGCAATAAAATGAAGTGAACTAGGACATTTATTTGAAACTAATCAAAAAAACCTCCTAGCGGAGCTGGTTATAATATATATATATATATATATATATATATATATATATATATATATATATATATATATATATATATATATATATATATATATTTCGATGCTTCGTGAACTCTTATAACCAGCTCCGCTAGGAGGTTTGTTTGATTAGTTTCAAATAAATGTCCTAGTTCACTTCATTTTATTGCCACGAACGTGTGTCGTTAACACGAAGAATTCTGTTTTCCATTCATTTGCTACCTGTAAAAGGTATAAAATGGGGCGCTTGTTACTTGCGGCGGGTGAATGTTGAATTACATCAAAATGGATGTATCAACTTTACTCTTGCTTAGCGATTATAGTAACCACCTTCGGGTGTCAGGACGTAAGAGTTTCGTTGCCGAAATGTTTTCTTCTATTCTGAAACATGTGGTTCAATTGTTTCCGACTGGTGGCGCTGTGTCATATTTATATGTCATGGAGTTACTAGAAGAAATATGTATGACCGTTTGAAATGTTGGTTTGGTTATCACTCCCGGTGGATGGATGATACTGATGAGCCCCGATAAGGGCGAAACAGTCTGTCTATCAATTTCCATCGATTGTGATAAACAAATTAACATTTCGAACAATTACCGTCTGGGGTAGATGTTGATATTTCGATGCTTCGTGAACTCTTATAACCAGCTCCGCTAGGAGGTTTGTTTGATTAGTTTCAAATAAATGTCCTAGTTCACTTCATTTTATGGTATATATATATATATATATATATATATATATATATATATATATATATATATATATATATATATTGGGTAACAACAGGCGTTAAACTGTCGGTTTCTTCAGATTAGCATCTGAAGAAGGTGAAGTTCTACCGAAATGTGCGTCGTTATTTCTTTAAATGAATGTGTAAATTGTTATTATTAACCATTGTTTCAACATCGAGATTAAAGCTAGGGCTGACAAAATAATCCAAGAATAGTCAATCTGTTCTCAAAAACGGTTGAAAATGTGTACGGAGTTATGTTTTTTTTGATTGTATAAACACTTTTTCCTTCCATTCAGATATAGAGATTTAATGTTTTTTTTTTAGTTTCTAATATTTTGTCGCATTCACAACTTTTCCACTGACACTTAGGCTCAATAATTCGTATGTAAAATGAATGGAAAATGTGGAAATACGACGTTAGTGACAGAGTTCTGCTTCGTCTGCGTTTTTTCAATGTCCACTATTTTCGTGAATTACTCTAAATGCGTTAGGTACTTGTGTACATATTGGACATCCTGCTTCGAAATCAAATCATGAAAAATATACAAATTGACCATTTATTTATTTAATTTGGGGTTATGTTGCACTGCGACCTTATGGTCTGTTTTACCCCCCCATCAGAGCTGTTTTCTGGACAACCAATTTAATATACTACATAATGTGAAGAAAGAAAATTTTTCAATAATTTAACAAATTATCAAAGAACTTTCCAAGGGAGCTGGTTTACTTACTTCACTTTTTCGAGTCCGAACGATTCAGAGCTTTTCCGCCCAGTATCGGGCTACGTAAAGACATTTTTCATTCGCTTTCCAGAGGTCGCCGGGGGCATTGCCGACATACTAACAGATGGCCCATGGTCTGTACTTTTCCGCATTCGTACAGGGCATCTCTCTGTTACAACTACACCCACTTGATTTTATTAGCTTTCACAGGTGCTACTCCCGTTCTCATTATGTTCAATGTTCTCCAGGTTGACCTGTCCTGTTCATGTCCTAGTGGGGGGTTTTCGCAAATCGGAAAATGGTGTAGATGGTCCAGACTCACGCATCCAAGGAAGCTTTTTCTGGATTTTAGTCTTTTTTTATAGTGCTCCTGTTCATATAGCATGTGGCGTTCATCAAAGACTTGCTTAAAACGTTCGACGTGTTCGGCTGCCGCTCTGCGGTTATATGGTGCTTCTGTAAAACTGATCTAGTGGCGTCGCTCTCATGCATCTCGTTGCAATTCTGCATGTTTCGTTGAGGGCTCTATCGACATCAGTTGCATCCGTTGAGTGGCTCCACAGCGGGCTTGCATATTATCTTGTTGAGAAGTATAACGCTCGTGCTATTTTTCTGACAACGTCTGGATTTGCGCCCCATTTACTGCTTGTAAGTTTGCGCGGAAGGTTATTTCTTGCTTCAACTTTCTGTCTTGTTTTGCGGCAATGGTGTTTGTAGGACAGGGTTCTATCCAGGATTACGCCAAGATACTTAGGGGTCTCTGTGTATTCAAGTTCGTTTCCTTCCCAAGAAACTGACCCTCAGTTTCTTTTTCGCTTTATGCGTGTTAAGGTGAAAAGCGCTTACTTGCGTTTTGTTGGGATTTGGCTTTAGGGCATTGAGTCTTTAGTATTTTGACATTGTTTCGAGAGTCTCCTCCAAATTGTTCTTGATAACCTTATGCAAGAGTTTCCTGTGATTTACGGTATCATAGGCTACCGTGAGGTCTATGAGCGCCATGCCAGTGGTAAGTCCCTTCTCAAAAACATCCTCTATGTACTCTTTAAGGTTTAGCACCTGGCTTGTACATAACTTTTCCGGTCTAAACCCGGCTTGTTGGGGAAAAAGCTTATCGTCCAGGTGATCTTGCAATCGTTGAAGGTTCAATCTCTCATAAAGCTTAAACAGATGGAAAAACAGTGAAATGGGGCGGTAGCTGTTAGGGCATTGAGTGTCTTTACCCGGTTCGAGGAGAGCAACTATCTTAGCTTTACGCCACAATTTGGGGATTCTTAGTGTAGATCGGCAGTGGTTCATCAGCTCAAGGAGCCACCTCTTTGTTGTTGGTCCAAAATGTTTTATCTCCTTAGTCATTAGGTCGTCCACGACTGGTGATTTTCCATTTTTCATTGAGTTTACTGCTATGTTAAGTTCTTTGACACTGAAAGACCTCTCCGTAAGATTGGCCTCGCTGCAGTTTCCTGTTAATTTCTTGCTTTTGACCCTGTGCGAAGTTCTTCCATTTTTAATAAGCTGGTTGTAAGTAGTATAAACAGTGAAATATAGAAGTCGTCAAGTCACCCCGACACAAAATCTGCGTACAGCTATTCTGATCTCATTAGATCTCATCAGTGCAGCTTATTTGAGTAGGAGTCAATTGAAAAATTTCTAATTGTTCCTCAATATAATAAACGGTCGGGACTACTATTTCGATAACAACCCAGAGCGTCCTCCACCAAGGATATTGGAAACCAAAAATTCACCGCTCAAATCGAAAATGTAGAATCCAGTCGTGAGAATACATATTTCCTGACATGAAATGTAAAAGAAGAATTCTGGTCGCGGAATACATATAAGTATCTCCCTTGGAAAGTTGTTATAATTTTTTCAATTATTGAAGAATTTTTCTTGTTCACCTTATGTAGTATAATTATCTTGCTTCAACTATTGTTTCATGACACAAGCGCTGTTTGAATAAATTTCGTGTAAATCTAGGATTTCCCAAGAGAGAAAAGCGCCAAACTCGCAAATTTGTCAATATTCAGCTCGTGATCGATTCAAATCAATCACATTTGTCATTCATTACGTGGGAACGAAATGGAAGCGCGAACCTATCAATCGCATTCGTTCGTCAAAGATTGAACGATGCTTTTGCAAGATTGATCGGTTGACAGTGATTGAAGGCCGTTTTCGAATCGGTTGAGTGGAATGCTATAGATTATTCAAGGTGAAAGGAGGGAAACTCGGGATTAAAGAAAAACACCAATACTGCCTCGAATGAATATACTTCAAGCAATGGAAGGAATTCGTCATTATAACGTGATAGTTTATCATATAGAGAACACACAGCTTTCAATTTACAGTATTTGAAATAACAAAATATCAAATAATTTCGACTGCATTTCTATTTTCTTCTCCAGACAATTTTCTCGAAGACAAATATAGAATTAAACACTTTGGAAACGTAAAGCTACAGTTCCACCGGAGGAACAATGAGAAACATTGTAAAGCATTTTTGTTGCTGTTGCGTGTTTCCTGAAATGTTCCCAAATGTTCCCAAATGTTCCTAAATGTTCCTTTACATTTCTTTGTTTCGTCACTGAAATTGAAAAAGCATTAAAAGACATGAAAAACGGCAAAGCTCCGGGACCAGGAAACATTCCCATTGAGCTGGTGAAGCATGGACCAGATATCCTGTTGGAGATTCTAGCAAGGCTTTTTAATGACTATCTGATTAGAGGAGAAGGCATCCCAGCGGACTGAAATTTAGCACATATCAGTTCAATTTAAAAGAAAGGAAACAAAAAGGTTTGTGGAAACTATAGGGGAATAAGTGTCACTAGCTCGGTGGGAAGGTTGTATGGCAGGATTCTTAAGAGTAAAATTGAATCGGAATATGAAGACTTAGAGGAGCAAAGCGGTTTTCGTGCAGGAAGGTCATGCTTAGATAATATATTCACCCTCCAGCAAATAATAGAAAAGCGGAAAGCTCGAAATCAATCTACACATCTCGTATTTATAGATCTTGAAAAAGCCTATGATACAGTGCCCTTGACAAAGCTATTTGGTGTATTGACAAAGATCGGCCTCAGCAAAACACATATTCGTGCAATTTGGAATATATATAAAAACCCAGAAAGTGTTGTGAAGGTTGAAAATAAAATCTCCAAACCATTTAATGTTACGAAGGGTCTTAGACAGGGATGCTGTCTGTCACCCACCCCGTTTAAGATATATATTCAAGAAGCTCTGGAGAACTGGAGGAAGAAATGTTCGGGAATGGGAATTGATATGGGGAATAATTGCTTAACAACTCTATTCTTTGCTGATGATCAAGTAATCATAACAAACTGTGAAGAAAACATTGATTACATGCTAAGAAAACTTATGGAAAAATATGAAAATTGGGGTATGAATATGAACAGGAATAAAACAGAATACCTACGCATAGGAGAGGAGCAAGAAGACCCCGATCTACAAGTAAGAGAATTGAAAAAATGTGAAGAATATAAGTACTTAGGGAGCATGATATCGAGCGAGGGAACATCCAATAGTGATATAAAGTATAGAGTTCAACAAGGGCAAAAATGTGTACGAATCTTCAACTGGTTGCTTTGGTCGAATCATATTAAAATGAATACCAAAATGACAATCTACAGAGCTATAGTAGAACCTATATTGACATACGGGTCAGAGTGCTGGCAGTTATCGGACACAAATAGAAAAAGAATGGAGACAGTGGAAATGAATTATTTGAGGAGAGCAATTGGAGTGTCCAGGATAGAACGTATACCGAATCAAGAAATTAGAAGACGCATTAAAAGAACATAATTATACGACTATAGATAGGATTGAAACAAGACAACTTCTGTGGTATGGACATGTTATGAGGATGGAGGAAAATAGATGGCCAAAACAAGCTATGACGTATGTTCCAACAAATAGAAGAAAGAGAGGAAGACCAGTAATGACATGGATAAATGGAATAATGAAAACAATGAGAGATAGAGCTATAGACGAGGAAGAATGGAGAAACAGAGAAAGATGGCGATCGAAATGCGGGATGCGGCAAAGGCTGTAGGACCCCCGCTCAACAATTCGTCAACAAATGCTGACTGTTTCTACTTGTCATCCTTCCAGCTTCAATTCCACCTCAATGATTCCTTAAATTCTCCTAAATGCTCCTTAAATTTCTTTATTTTAGGCAACAAATATTGAATGTTTTTACTTGTCGCCGGTTTCCATTTTCAGCGGTAAACTTCAAAAGAAAATAGGAAACATTTGTGAAACAACCCCTGTTGCTATCGCAATGGAAACGTATCGAGAACGCAACTAGTAAACATTCGTGTCGAAGATTTTCAGTGTGCAGTGAAGTACGAAAACGAATAAATATATAGCTATCGTAAAACCTGCCAACTTTGCCCAGCAAAATCAGAATTTTTCAATATATCTTTTTTAATGAAATGCTAAAACACATTCTACATGAATATGGAGAACAACCTGAATGATGGAAATGATTCTTAATCATCACTTTATTCATAGCATTTTCCATGTACTAGGAAAAAATATTAATTAGGGGTGGGCAAAGTTACCTGTCAATCTTATAACTTTACCCGGCTGTGAGAATTCCCTTTTGGAGACAATTTGGCAAACGTTAAACAAACTTTGCCCATCAATTAAGTTCATAAAAAGGTTTGGCATGAAGCAGACGTTGAAATTATATTTAAAAAAAACAATATGTTAGAAAGTTTTTTTATCAAAATCTTCCATTTTGTCGTCAAAATGGCAACAAAAACATAACTTCTTCAAACTAAATATTAGTCTATAAAAAAATAAGGTTTTTTTTCTTAGTAATCTATCAGGTAATTAATATAATCATATAAGTAGATACAATAAGATATTATATTTCAGTATTCAAAAAATACAAATCCTTAAAGTTAAAAAAGGAACATCAAGAAAAATCAAAATAAATTATATGGTTGGAGGTTTTCGTTAAAAAAATAGTAGCCTCTCCTGCTTTCAGTAGAGGCTCCTAAGTGTACAATATTTAGAAATGTCACGTCTGAAATGCCATTAATATCTGGAAATTTGGAACCGTTTCCAGTCTTCCTAAGGAATTTCACAGTAAAATTGTCATCAATCTGAGAGACTTCCAAAATTGTTCCTATAAAGTGCCTTATAGAGTTTTTTGTAGGAAATTGCACCACTATATATGTCCCAGGATTTAGTACTGTACCATAAAGTCATCATTTGCATTAAACCATGCAAATTATATAAGGAATACAAAAAAATTTTTGACCTAAAATGTCTGGCAACATTGCCCATATACTTTTGTTTACTAATATAATACCTTGGGCAGTATAAACTAAAAACAATTACTGCATTGTGAGAATCACATATCCACCTTCCCGCGATCTCAATTTCATTATCATAAACTTAGTAGACATTGAGCACTGATGCTTAGCTTTTCACCCTAAAAATCAATCAAAATTTCCTTACCTGTTTATTCACAGCAACCCACCTACCAAGCGTTTTGGACGATAATAACGGAAATGACGGAAAACAAGAACTTCGCTCGGCATAACGGCCAAGCGGTGTTGTTTCACAACGTTGCAAAATTTTAAATTATCCATGTTTTTATAACGCCTACATTGGGCAAAGTTGGAGCCTTTGGGCAAAGTTGGCAGGTTTTACGGTACGTTTCCACCGGAGAGACTTTGAGGAGCATTGTGAAACAATTGGTTGCTCTTGCTTGTTTCCGTAAATGTTCCAAAATATTCCTTAAAATTTCTTTATGTTTCGTCAGCAAATGTTGATAATTTCTACTAAATAATATGCAACTATTGACAATTTTAGTTGTTTTAGTGGAAACAAGAAGTTTACGTATGTTGCCATAAATTTCTACTTTTGGCTTCAAGGAGAAACATTCAGCAACAAAATATTTTTCAATGTTCCTCCAGTGGAGCTGTAGCTTTAGAGCCTGTATTGAGATTACAGGTGGTGGAAAACCGAATCAGGTAGTCGGAATAATACCTTACGGAAAGTACAAAACTGAAAAGTTCAGTTATCATGTTCGATTTGGATTCCCTGAGTATTTCACTTAAGTTCCTAAGTTAGTAAGATTATATATCAATATCTACATAAAGCTAACAAGGAGAATTCTTCAATAATTGAAAAAATTATCAATCAGCTTTTCAAGAGAGCTGGTTTTATGTATTCCTCGACGCAAATTCTACATTCACAATCTAACGGTGAATTATAGAAAATATCAAGTCACCCCGAACCAAAATCTGCATACAGCAGCTTCGATCTTATTAGATCTCATCATTATTAGTCTTCGAGTGAATTAAGAAATTGCTAATTGTTTCCAAATGCAAATCACGGTCGAAATAATATCACGATAACAACCCAGAGCGTCCTTCGCCAAAGATATTGGAAACTAACAATTTACCGCCTAGATCGAAAATGCAGAATCCCGTCGAGAGAATACATACTTCCTTTCATGAAATGTCTACTGTGCAACTTAATTTATCTTGTTTACTTTAAATAGATGATATATTAAATTGACCATGGTCAACTTGTATATTTTTTATGATTTGATTACAAATATATCTATTTTTAGAAGTTAACCATTATAAATAAAAATTTACTATTATTGTTCGTATATATCAAAATGGGGGAGATTAATCAAGTGACTCTGATAATTCAGTAAGATTTTACCATATTTATAACAAGATGTTTTTCAAATCTAGAAAGTCTTAATAATTTAATTTTATTCCTCATAGTTTCTGCATAATTCAGAGATTTTCTTTTATTAATGGAGATGGTTGGTGACTTTGTGGAACGAATTGAAACATGTATGTTTATATGAAAACATTGGAGTAGGACCTACTCAAATAAGCAAAAAACTATCAATACAATTTAATCATCATATTTTCAATATTTAAGCTTCAGCATTATATATGATGCGTTTGGGTATTTATTTTTTTGTACCTGATGATGGTACAGTAAACCGAAACGCGTCACATATAGTTTGATTAAATTGGTAAAAATCTAATATGTTATTGGTATTTATAAGTTCAGTGTTTGAAAAATTGGAAGATTATAAAAATGATTACTTGAACAATGAAACCCTATAGAAGCATACCTTCAAAATTAAACACTTCTACACTTCGATTTAAGAAATAAAATTTGATTGGAAAGGTCCAATTGATTTTATACATGATAATAAATTGATTGTACACTACTTCACCTTTAGCAAACTGCAAAAATTAAATATCTATACAGGATACTCCCCCACTTCATATTCTTTAACAAATCTGGGAATATTTGATATCTATGTGGTCATTTATGAGATCTTGAGAATATTATCACCATCAAAAATTGAAATGTACACATAGCAGAAAATTTACCTAACGAAAATATATAAATAATGAAGTGAAAGAGAAAAATTACTGGGTGGTTCAAATTTCACAGATATTGTATATATCTACTCTATAGACCATTATTCCTTTCCTGCTTACATTAAGCAAGGAATTGAAATTTATAGTTAGATATTTCATCAGACAAGACCGCCAACTCAAGCGAGTATTAGATTAGACCCAAGAAGGATACGTGGAGAAGTAAGGGGATGGAAATGGCCAGAACTGGCGAAGAGGGGCGAAACACACGCGCGATATATTCCAGATTAATTAAAGCAACATCACAATATCACCGTTTAGATCTGAACTGTCGTAATAACTTTATAATTTAGTACATTCGAACTGAGGCAGAGGACGAGCCAACTATATGAATTCTAGGCAGAGGCTTATCCCTGGGGGATAAAACAGGCTAATTATATATTATATATAATGATAAATACACATATATAAGTATATATGTATTTGAATTATTCTTGCATGTATTGGTTTTTTACTTACATATCTTTTTTAGCAATAACAGGCCCTTGGAGTTTTAAAACCGACTTCATAAAACAGTTATGCCCAATTTCACCAACTAATTCCTGAAGTTAGGCAATACTTAAATCGGATTTAGGAATTCCTAAGTGCAATTTGCGTTTCACCACGCGTTAAGTAATGCCTAAGTAAGGACGATAGGAAATACCTAACGTTAGGTCTGCCTAGAGTATTTAGGAAATGCTTAACTTCAAATTGATATAATAAAATTTTTATATTTCTATCATTTTTTCTCTTCTTACTATCCTTTGTCAAATTTACAGTCTAGTATTAACCCTCTCGGTCACGAATTAAAACTATTGGAGCGAAAAATCTGAAATTTACTGTGATGCAACTTATGATTTTTTGAAAATTTTTGATGTTAAATTCAGATTTTCAAAATGCTCCGTTTGGGCACTATGACATGTCCCCAATTGAGGACATCATGAGCTGATGGGCACTATGACATGTCCCCAATTGAGGACATCATGAGCTGATGGAAGACAAAAAATTTTCAGAAATATGTTCAGAAGGTAAAATATTAATATGTTTTATTGAAATAACATTACAGGGTATGGTATTTCATTAATGGTCCATTTTCGAAGTACTAAACTGTATAAAATTTAACTTTTGCAGAAATAAAATAAAAGTGCTGTTATATTTACCTAGATGTTGCGTTTACCGCTAGCTCACAATGTCCTCAAATTAGGACACCACACTTTCAAAAATCGCCGATTACAATAAGCACAAAAATCACCAAACACAATTACTTTGGAACAAGTCTACACTTATTGTGAACGTGAACAAACAGTTTTCAAACACGTGATCTAACGAATATAACCAACAAAAAAATAAACAGTAGAGCGCTATACTGCTGTCACAGCTACCCTACGGAAGACTATATTTCAAATGAATGAATTTTTTTTCCATCAGCTTGTAGATGGCAGCATATATATTCATTTGGAAGTATATGATGTCCACAACTGAGAACAATGTGACAGAGAAGTAAGAGCAAGCGGCACTTCATAGGAAAAAATCCAAAGTAGGTTGTCCTCAATTAAGGACAAGGTGAGCGAGAGGGTTAAATAGTGGTACCAATTATATGTACAAAACTTTCCAAATCAAGTTTTCAACAAGGTATTTCTTAACTAAGAATTTCTTAGGTTGGTGAAATCCGATTTAGGTAAGTATCGGATTTAGGTATTTCCTATCGCAGGAATTACTTAGTTAGGCACTTCCTTACATCTCGTTCATGAAATCAGGCATTAAAATTTCAATAACCTAAATACTCAACCTAAATTCTCAATCCAGAATATGTTTTGGCAGTACTACTGGTAGTGGTGACTCCTGGTCCTGATTCATCAGGACAAAGAACTTGCGTTTAATTGAATATCAGAGTTATTCATTTTGCAAAGAGAAACTAATGTTTCAAGTCATACTTCATTACAACCAATAAATCAAATATCAATATAATTGGTCTATAGTTTGAGTGTTGGTTATTTCAAGGAATTATTTCTATTAGAACAATTTTCTTGTAGAAAAGAAATAGTTTTAATAAATGCCCTGTAGAGAAGTATTCACTAGGACAGTTTATTCTTCACTGAAGAGAAGGAAACTTGTTCTCTGTGATCTGAATTTCATATACTTTCGCACATTCAGGAAAGTATTTCATTCAGTCTCTGATAGATTTAAAATCGAATTTGCAATAAAATGTTCGCGTAATATATTTATATATTGGCTCTCTCTTGTCGATGGAACAAACGCTATATGTTTCAATTTCGCACTACGAAGAAGGATTGACAGAAATTTAAACTCATTCCCTTCATTAAGCAGAAAAGACAGGGTTTAAAAATTCACATTGAATCAACCATGATGAGCTATATTTTTAGGTAGAAAAGCTTTTGTCATTGGATATTGCATAAGAATAATATAATAAAAAATATGTTAAGTTTATGTTGTCTAAAAAAACTGATTCTTCATTACAGTACTCCTGCAATATAAGTTTTCAATCTCAAACTATATTTCTACCAACAATCAATATATACCAAAATAATATTTGGCATTATGTAGGTAAGTTGTTGCCAAGGTAAGTCTGTTTGATTCGACAATATCAGTGTCCAACCTCCAAAGCTTTATAACATAAATGACGAGATCATTTAAAATCTGAAAAAAGGATCAAGTGCAATAAGCTGGATATTGAAGAAGTGAGTTATTTTCGAGAAAAATTATGCAATGCGAAGTTTTCATTATCCCTAACTATAAGAAACAGCAATCTTAATAGTTCTACCTTGTTTTGCCTTTTCCGTAAAATTCTAGCTAATTATAGTTGCATCTAATCATAGATACTAATGTAATTATTGCTGCTACTGAAGAATTATTTTCAATCTTTTCTGCTAAAATTGTGCAAAATTATTTTAGAATATCTCACAATATTAGTCTACTGTATCGATTTCCATTTCAAGATTTAACGAATATATGCAATACTTATCAATATCTTTCTTCGTCCATGTGATTTTTGCTAATGGGATCAATAAGTTAATGATAGAGGTATGGTGATATATATATATATATATATATATATATATATATATATATATATATATATATATATATATATATATATATATATATATATATATATATATATATATATATACACTGCCGTGCATAAAATCCGGGTCATCAAGTAATTTGCAAATATTTTTGAAATTTCAAGTAAACTCATAATTTTTTCTTGGCACTGGGTTTCAACACTGCACAAATAGAGGGAGGCACTATTTCTAACTGTCAGTTGTTGTTTTGTTCAAAGTTTAATGAAAAAGTGGTCTGTCATCGAAGGTTCTGATTACCATTACCATCATATTTTTGCTTTCCATACATGTTTTCAGTTCTCAATTTCATTGTTTGATTTAGTATTATTGTTATTGTTAGTGAAATGGCCTTAAATCCTGTCATTGCGGCACGAATTGTGGCGGCCATAGAAGATGGCCGCGGTAAGCGCGAAACGGCGAGAAACTTTGGTGTAAGTCTCTCCAGTGTGCAACGAATATCTCAACGTTACGAAGAGACTGGTCTGCTTACCCGAAGACCTGGTTCAGGACGAAGAAGAAGTACAACAGCCAGAGACGACCGCTATATCGCTTCTACTGCATTGAGAAACCGAACGGTTACATCAGTTTTCCTTCGAAATCATTTACAAGAAGTGAGAAATGTGAACATAAGTCAGAGGACAGTTAGGAGACGACTTCATGATGCTGGATTATCTTCTCGAGCTAGGGCTACTGGACCGCCGCTTTCCCGTGAACACCGAAGTGGAAGACTGAATTTTGAACGAGAGCACTTGGCTTGGGTAATAGAGGACTGGACTAAGGTATAGTTCTCCGATGAATCTCGATTTTGTCTTACGGGCTCAGACAGACGTGTGAGAGTGTGGCGTCGGCAAGGCGAAAGATATGCTGAAGCTTTTATCGCCGAACGACTTCCATTTGGCGGTGGATCAGTTATGGCATGGTGAGGCATATCGTTTCATGCTCGCACGGAGCTAGTATTCATACAGAATGGGACTTTGAATGCGCATAGGTACCTCACAGAAGTTCTGGAAGGCTATGTTGTACCATTTATGGGATTTATTGGACAAAATGCAATATTTATGCATGATAATGCACCGCCCCACACTGCTCGGTTCGTTAATGCTTATCTTGCCGAGGTTCAAATCACGCGATTTGTTTGGCCTCCTCGAAGTCCAGATTTGAATCTTATCGAGCATGTTTGGGATGAGATGAAGAGGCGTTCACGGAGACATGTGCCGGCTCCGAAAAATTCTGTAGAGCTCCGCAACATACTGGTGCAGGAATGGGACAATCTTCCGCAGGATGTAATTCAGAATCTCATTCAAAGCATGCCCCGTCGTTTGCAAGCTGTTATAACTTCCCGAGGAGGAAATACCCGATATTGAATCCTCGAAATTTTCTTCTGCTTCAACTATCAAATTAAAATTTTTGTTTGCATTATTTTCAATAATTTAATTACAATTTTAATCAAATATCAACAACTTTCTTTTATTCAAGCAAGCACGATAAAATCATCGCATGAAGTCAATAAAATATACTACTCCTGAAAGAAATCCGAAAAAACTCAAAATTTCAAAAATAATTGCAAATTACGTGGTGACCCGGATTTTATGCACGGCAGTGTATATATATATATATATATATATATATATATATATATATATATATATATATATATATATATATATATATATGTAGATGTTATGGCGATAAGCCATAATTCTCACGGTGCAACCGAATACCTTGGTTAGTCTGGAACAGACTCAAATATATATTACGTGTGATCCTCACCTAAGGTTGCCAGATGGCCGGGAATTCCGGAAAAGTCCCGGAATTTTTCATGTGGTCAGGTGTCCAGTAATTACACCTTACTATCCCGAAATTCATGAATACTAGTTTTTTTCCACAAAATTACGGCACCACGGTGCGACGCAACAAAAAAATATCGCGTTTTTTTATGTTAGATAATACTTTACGTTGATTTTTTTACCAAAGTTTCAATTTGTATTCTAACTTCAGTTTTTATGTTTGAATATGTACTTTAAGTTGATTTTTATTAAAACGAGGCGCTGATTTCTTTCATCAAATTGGAGACAAACTATAACTTTTTATCTATGGCTGTATATAGTATGGTTGATATGTATGCAGCTTGTCAGTTAATAAATTTCACAGAAATGAATTTGTTTTATAATCAGAATTCTTTCAAATACCTAACTAGTAATTTTATTTTATTTATATTATTCTATTGCCTGTCCAACAGTCAACATTTTTTGTTGGGTTTCGACTCCAACATCGTTTGTAACCCCATAAATGTCCAGGAAAAGATGAGCCCGTATCTGTCAACCCTACGGCCTTATCTGGAGCTCTTCTGGTCTATAGAATTGATTACTTTTGAGTTTTATAAACAGATTATTTGAAAATAACAAATGTACCTTTATAATTATTAATGAAATTTCACACACATTTCCCAATTATTTGGATCTCCGAAGTTGACAATGGAAGTCATTTTAAATTTTGGATTGATTGGGCCGATACTTGGTGTAAATTAATAAACATATTAAAACAATGGTTAAAAATAACGTAATGAATGTGTAAATTGTTATTTTCAACCATTGTTTTAATATGAAGTCATTTTATATCGTTTATAACAATAAATATTATATCCTCACATAACGTAGCATAGACGCCGCCACTGTTCATCAATCTGAATCCCATTCGTGTAAAATTACAACAGTTACCGAACGATATTTGAAGTTGGAGTTGCTCATGTATAATAGATTGCTACCGTGCATTTTGCTCCTACACGATTTACCTTAAGAAGGTATCTTGAGAGTGGAGAGATAAGGCCAGAGATCAGAAGGTTAAGCACAACATTAACTGTTTAAATAGATTTATGGATATTATTTATGGGACAACTTTGATGTACTTAACGAATTTTGGGGTAATTAGTAGAAATATTCGTTATCTGGTATCAAAACGTTTCTAAAATTAATTTTACATCTTAAGATGGTATGTGTAGTAGTATTCGCAATTGGTTTCAAGTATTTTATTGGAATATATTATTAAGAATTGTTTGAAAGTATAATATTCATCAACCACTTCAATTTATTTTCAGTAATACACCTATTCTATAAAATAATATTATAAATGAAAAATTATATAGGTACATAGGCTTCAGATGAAAAATATTTATCGGCATTTAAGAATTTGAGAAAGTTTCTGCTATTTTAGAAAGAACCCAATGCAAAAAAGTTAATTGGAATATATATCTCAACCAATCAGATTATTACATGCCTCTTCTGTTCTACAATGTAGGAACTTACACAATTTTAATTATATACCTTACATAAAATAAAGCATAACCTTCATGTACAATTGCAGTATCAAATATTATCACTACCTCATGAATCATAAAGACAAGACAGTGCGTCATCGAAATTTCAAGCAGAAGGAAGATATATATATATATATATATATATATATATATATATATATATATATATATATATATATATTATATACAATTCAATTTACAAAAGAAGTAGAAAACGAAAACGGTACCTTGAATTTCTCAGACGATCAGTTTGCTAGGAATTTGAATTCTCTTACTTTCAATATTTATAGAAAACCAACCTTCACAGATTCTTTAATTCACAGCGACAGTAACCAACACAATAAAATAAAACTCAATACTTTTCATTCGTTCATACATAGGTTGATCACTATTCCATTATCGAAAACAAATTTTCAAACTGAAGTTAATACAATCAAATTATTAGCCACCAATAACGGTTACAATGAAAGTCATATCGATAAGCTCATTGGGAAAAAACGAATAAAGTATCTGTTGCATTCAATATACCCCACGCAAACTTTTAATGAGGAACAAAAATACTTCCCAATAAATTATGTGCCTAATTTGAGTAGCAAAATTTGTAACAGACTATCGAAAAATAACGTTCGAACAATTTCTACAAATAAAAGAAATTTTTAAGTGATTCTTCGTCAATAATAAAGAAAAATCTTACATTGGAGAAAACAGTGGTGTTTACAAAATATTTTGCGAAAAATGTTCTACTTTCTATATTGGACAAATAGAAAGCAATATAAACATTCGTATTGAAGAAGTCAATTTTACAAAATAAAAATACCAGTGGCTTCTCTGAACATTGTATAAAATTCAATAATTTGCTGGATTTCAACAAAACCCAAATGTTACATTCAGGTAACAAAGGAAAGCGCCTTGAAATTCTTGAAATTCTCGAAATAAGTTCCGCCCATAATAGTCAATTACCCCTTGTAAACGAACAAATTGATTTTCAGGTATCACCTTTGCTTTTGTCTGTTTTATAAAATAGGATGTAATAATCTCTTGTTGTCATAATGAGTTCATAACTCGAAACATGTCGACTATTCGTTACTGCTAAATACAGTATCTAAATATTTTTTATATAGTGAAACATAAGCCTAGTGTTTTTTATTTTAAAGTTTATACTTTATTATATATATCTATATATATATATATATATATATATATATATATATATATATATATATATATATATATATATATATATATATACAGGGTGTCCAACGACGATTAAGACAAAGAATATCTCAAAACCAGCGAGTAGTAGACAGTTGTAATTTTGGGGTTGTAAATTAAAGCAATTGGTGCAGCTGTTTTTGATATTATGTTACCCAATGAGCTTTTTGTTGTCGGTCACGTTACATCAGAGTCAAAATTATCAATAGGACAACCTGTATATTTTGGCATTTCTATCTTCCTTCCGATAAAACGATTCAACGAATTATCATACTTGTGGTATAATACAATTGATTTAATAACTACAGGTACTTCACTTGGTCCCACGTCGATTATGACAAACGTCAGAAACGAGCAATTACCAACTTATTTAAGATTAGGGTCACCCTGTATACATATTTTGCCTTGTTTTACTCATCACAAAAAATACAGTACTTCCCAAATTTGAAAAGATCAATTTGGTAATAGATATTTTCAGAAGTTTGTCATGATCGTTTTGGGACAAAGGATAGTGAAGTACCTGTATTTCTTAAATTAATCGTTTCAGACCACAAGTGTGAGAGTTTGTTAGAATCGTTTTCTCGAAAGGAACATAGAAATGCCAAAATACACAGGTTGTCCCATTAATAATTTTGAATCTGAAGTCACGTGACCGAAAACAAAAAGCTCATTGGGTAACATAATATCAAAAACAGCTGCACCAATTGCTTTAATTTGCAATCCCAAAATTATTATTCTCTACTACTCTCAGGTACCGAGATATTCCCTGTCTTAATCGTCGTGGGACACCCTGTATATATATATATATATATATGTATATATATATATATATATATATATATATATATATATATATATATATATATATATATATATATATATATATATATATATATATATATATATATATGTATATATATATATATATATATATATATATATATATATATATATATATATATATATATATATATATATATATATATATATATATTTATTCGAATTGTTGTTGCCTGTGATCTATTTTTAATCTCTTGATAATTATTAGCAATAACAGGCTGGTTGAATCTTAAAAAACTCGATTTTATTAAAAAGTTGACGTTTCACTATGATATTCGTAATTGAAATTTCTTTGACATTTATTGATTTGAAAAAATTGAACAGACAGGCTGCTTTGTATATGCTATTCAGTCTAATATTAATATTCAAAATTGTTATCATTAGATGGTAACGGAAACCAAAGAAACTTTTACCTACGTAATGTTTGAAAATAATAATAATAGGGTACTATTTATCTAACAACAAAGAAATTAGTCATGGCAAAACATTAAAGAAGTGGAGTAGAATTATCGGTATAGCATGCTTATATGGAAGCAGCCGTTGACACGTGTTTCGGACTCTTTGGTCCTCATCAGAACGGCGTAGCCAAGCATTGGATTGAAAATTTGAAGATGAAAATAGTATAACAAACAAAATCCTCTGATACGGAAGATAATCACACAATTGTGGTTTATTGTTTGAACTCTCCGGTATGGGAGATTTGGTCAAACTTTGCCACGGAGGCGATTCAACCAGCCTGTTATTGCTAATAATTATCAAGAGATTAAAAATAGATCACAGGCAACAACAATTCGAATAAATAATTAAATATTGCAAGCTGAAAATATGGCAATGATCCTAAACTTAAGCTGAGAGTTTTAAACTGTGAGTACCCTTTTGTTAAAAGATTTGAAATTCTAAATAAATAAAAAATTTCATTAAAAACGGCTACTTCCATATAAACGAACTATACCGATAATTTTGCTCTACCTATTTGATATTTTCCCGCAACTAATTTCTTTGTTATTGTGTATTTACTCGTTCTTAGATCTCGCGGATAGCATTAATCGCCTCCGTGGCAAAGTTTGACCAAATCTCCCATACCGGAGAGTTCAAACAATAAACCACAATTGTGTGATTATCTTCCGTATCAGAGGATTTTGTTTGTTATACTATTTTCATCTTCAAATTTTCAATCCAATGCTTGGCTACGCCGTTCTGATGAGGACCAAAGAGTCCGAAACACGTGTCAACGGCTGCTTCCATATAAGCATGCTATACCGATAATTCTACTCCACTTCTTTAATGTTTTGCCATGACTAATTTCTTTGTTGTTAGATAAATAGTACCCTATTATTATTATTTTCAAACATTACGTAGGTAAAAGTTTCTTTGGTTTCCCTTACCATCTAATGATAACAATTTTGAATATTAATATTAGACTGAATAGCATATACAAAGCAGCCTGTCTGTTCAATTTTTTCAAATCAATAAATGTCAAAGAAATTTCAATTACGAATATCATAGTGAAACGTCAACTTTTTAATAAAATCGAGTTTTTTAAGATTCAACCAGCCTGTTATTGCTAATAATTATCAAGAGATTATATATATATATATATATATATATATATATATATATATATATATATATATATATATATATAATATATATATATATATATATATATATATATATATATATATATATATATATATATATATATATATATATATTCATAAAAGATATCGACTGTACGGTATGAAAAACCTAGTGTGAAAGTTTATCGGGTTTGCCGTCTGTTATATATAAATGAAAACTCTATTTTTCCTAGTTACTCAATATTTCTTCAAAAATTATTGAGATCATCAAGAGTCTACTGTAAAGATTAAAAACAAAAAATACAAGACTAAAAAACCAAAAACAACTCACACTTATACAGACTAAAATTCAAACGAACAAGGCATCACATCAACATGTTAAACAGTACTGAAACAACTGGTCCCATGCCATATATTTTTGGCCTTCTACAGTCTTCTGTATTTCAGATTTTAATATCAACTTTTATTTTTTATAGGGTGAAATTCTGGAAGGCCTTGGGATTGGCTTTCCAATGATATTTCACTTTCTAGAGAAATTTTCAAACAAGTTATTCGAAGTTCGGAAATCACCGAACAATTTATTGGAACTCTTTATTTATCAATTCGAAAGGCAATCTTAGCTCAAATATATTTACTTGTTTAATGCTAAATATTTTGAAAAATATGCCAAATAAATGCCAAACGTTTCGAAGATTACATGAAATATGCTAAATAAAATGCCAAAGGGATATTTTTTCATTTTAATTAAACAAAATAGCTAAGTTTAATCCTAAGTATTTTGAAAAATATGCCAAATAAATGCCAAACATTTCGAAGATTACATAAAAAATGCTAAATAAAATGCCTAAAGGATATTTTTTCATTTTAATTAAACAAAATATCAATACCCTCGTCAATTAATAAGCTTTCATTCACTGGTGAAGATATAGGTAGAGCTGATAACGTGTATGCAGTTCCATTCTGTTCAATAATTTTGATTATACTTGGGGGACATTTTGTATAAACACTAAGTACACAAAAATTCACAAACAACTAAGACTAACAATGCAAAAAAGCCTTTCAAAATGAATAATTTAATACACACATAAAAAAAACACATTCAGAAAGAAATTAATTCAATTCATGAAAAAATAATTATGTTACAACCGGACAACTAAAAACACTTCGAAAACTTACACAATAGCTGCTTTGCTCATAATAATTGAATCAAAACTGGTAGCTGACAAATGAAACAAAAAGGAAACACACGTGTTTCATTCCTCTCTGAAGTATGTGTCAGGGAGGCGGGCAGCTTGAGTTTGGGATTAACTCCTTCAGCCAGAGCAGAGGATAAACTTGTATGTACAAGTGCATTAAGGATGGGCGAGATGGGATATTTATGCAACATAGGAAATGTGGGTAGGGTACAGAGGATTAATACTGGCCCAGCATTCGCCTTGTAAGTTTTGCAAGCAGTGACTTACATTACCATGAGGAAACCTCTGAGAAAAACTCATGGCAGACCAGTCAGCCCCGGGGTTTGAACCCGAGACCTCCCAAATACTAGCCAGCGTACGCTAAGTACTCGACTAACTAGCTTGTAATATATATATATATATATATATATATATATATATATATATATATATATATATATATATATATATATATATTCCTATTCATCCTTATCCTACATGTTGGAAATTCCGTAATCTTAAAAGATAAAAGGTTCGTTGGAGACCGGTTGACCGCGGGAAAATCCAATTTAATAAAATTTATGGTATGGATTTGTAAACTTGTCTTCTTCGAGCATAGACAAAATCACAGACAGAGCTAGGAAAAAAGATGATGCGATTCCAGAAAAAGTATTTTTTAAATTAGATAGAGAATAAATTGATTCACTTACAGATTTACTGGATGAAAAAATGCTTAAAAATATGCTAACATGCCAAATCGTTTAAAAACATGCTAAGCATCATAGAAATATGCCAAATTTAGCCATAAAAATGCCAAATTGGCAACACTGGGTGGAACTGTATCATTAGGATAAAATTTCTATTTTAATCTTGTGTATTTCTGGCGAAAGGACGTATGATCAATTTCGACTGCAACAGTTTTATGCCAATTTCATCCTTAACAAAATTTTAAACTCAGTTATTGATGTTAAACTACTGTTAGAGTATTTTTTTAAACTAATTTGAATTTCGTTATTCAGGAAAATTCAATCATTGTTTAAAGGGTGTTTCCGCAGCTGCATAATTCTTCAAATGGCAGTTGATGGGTAATAAGATTATAAGAGTTGTAAAAAGTGAATTCTTAGATAGTTCATTCAACTAGAAAGATCAAGAAACTATTTTTGTTCTTTTTCTCCTCTACTGCAGGTGATTGCAGTTTGACAAAAGCATGTTACGATGATCTTTTCTTCTTCCTCAACAGCAGTAGCTGTTCCATCCTTCTCATCTATATAATTTTTCAAGTACTCCTTTTACTATATTATATTTCCATAAATATTATAGATGTATTCATTGCTTGTGCTTGAATGCGACTTTCTTTTTGTTCTGTGATTCTCAAAATTTTGTTACCGAACGTGAAGGAAGTTATTGCTATTGTTTCATGAATTTTTGTTAGTGTATATTTCCTAGTTTTATGTTCAGATGATCTGTTCATAGGTCCACATAGTCTATTATGTCAGTTCTATCTTCGTTTTATATCCATACTGTAGTCATAAGTTGAGTTGAGAATACTTTTTTTGAATGTAAAATATTTGAACCCACGATGACACATGTTTTTTAAAATCTCATTATAATGTTGAACATATAAAAATATTTTTATCACCATGTTATTCTAGAATTCTGTAGAAATTATCAATTTCATAAATTTGATAAATATTTTTGAATTGATTTGTATCTGAAAGAACTACCGAAGCTCATCTTCATTTCTTCGACATGAAGTCTGTTTATATCCTTAAGAAGAAGAACAAAATTTCTTCACTTTTTGCACTATGCATGGAAATTCATTTAACAATATTCTTTCTAATTACAGTTTCACTTTCAACAACATTGATATATCAAATTAAAGTTTTCTCACTATACCATCAAATTCGACATTCCCAATCGAATAATCAAATAAATGAAAAATTTAGCGTGATGAGAAGGTACCTAGGTACTTACATATGTGCTCTATAAATATGACATAAAAATCTTGGAGGGAGCTTAGGGGTATAAAACCAAAATATAGCATAGAAACACGTCACCACGTGTCTGTAATAGCGAGAGACGACCATTTTACTGAAACAAACCCTTATAAACAAAATTTCCTGTGACAAATATTAACCATTGCTAAATGTGTTCGGCAATTAGACTAAACTAAAAGTGTAATTGCTGCAGCTGGACTCTGGGCGTCCATTACATGAATTCCAATTTTAAAATCCGAACGCAATATCAGCTTCACTTAATTTTATCTCGGACATCTTTCCGCTTTCCTAATATTCATTTTGGTGCTAACGATGGTGGATAAATATTATCTATGGTTTTAGCGCCATATTCTAGTTTTCTATAGTAGAGACATATAATAATTGTATAAATCAACAACTTTTTTAGATTCTTTATAAACGATAAATTTTATGATTAGATAAGTGATAAGATTGTATTATATTAATTTAGATATCTTCTATGTTATAAGTTTGATAGAAAAATACTAATAATTAGAATATTTGCTAATAAAATATTTCAAGTTTTTTCGGTTCTAGAGTTCTGTTGCTAAATTTATATTTTTATTTATCCTACTTCCTGATAGACGTCAAAAAAGTTGGTGGCATAGTGATTATTGGATAATATTAGGTCTGCTTTCTGCTGTTCGTAATAACTAAGCTAAATTTCCGCGCGCATGCGCTCTCGTTTTCATTATTTCCGGTGATTATTCCTCGAAGTTATGTCCCATTTCAATTGAATAGGTGTTTCTGCTGAAAAACCTTTATAGAGAAGACCATTGAATATAACCGCCCCCTAGCACTTATATTTGTCGACTTTAAAAAGGCGTTCGATACGGTGGAATTAACGGCCATCTTAAGAGAACTGCAAGAGTCGATCACCGATATTGCGACATAATTAAGAATATAAATGAAAATGCCACAAAAACTGTAAACCTACACTCTACAACCAACAAGATAAAGATGAAAAGGGGAGTTAGGCAAGGCGACACTATATCGCCAAAGCTGTTTATTACTGTCCTTCAGTATGCATTTAAGGGGTTGGCATGACAACAAAAAGGAATACTCATCGATGGAGAGATACTCAATCATCTACGCTTCGCAGATGACATCGTTTTGTCAGACAATCTGGGAGAGGCCAAGGAGATGCTCCAAGAACTCATACCGTACAGGAAGTTGGATTGAAAATAAATTTTGAAAAGACCAAAATAATGAGTAACATGGTCCCCAGTGACCAAATACAAATTAATAATAACAAAGTAGAATTGGTTGACAAATATGTATATTTGGGTCATGAGATTAGAATAACCAGAGACAACCAAACCTCTGAAGTGGACAGACGAATTACCCTGGGATGGGCGGCGCACGGAAAAATGAAGGACATATTTAAAGGAAATATGCCATTTGGCTGGAAACGTAAAGCATTTAACTAATGCATATTGCCGGTTATGACCTATGGCGCAGAGACCTTAACCATAACGAGAAAAACCGCAGAAAAACTAAGAGTGACACAAAGGCGAATGGGATAGATCGATGCTTGGCCTAACCCAGAGGGATCGAGTGAGAAATGAAGACATACGCCGACGTACTGGAGTAGATGATATTATACAACGAATCACTCCACGGAAATGGAAATGGGCTGAGCACATTGCTAGAATGGAGGACGGGCGAAGATCTAAAAAACTGTTGGAATGGAGACCAAGAACTGACAAGCGTAGCCGAGGCAGACTCGATGGACGGATGACCTAAAGAGAATTGCGACAGCCAAAGACAGAGAGAACTGGAGGCGTTTGGAAGAGGCCTATGACCAACAATGGACGTGAGAGGGGCTGCATGATGATGATGATGAGGTGTTTCTGCCGAAAATTTGAGAACGAAATTTTTGTCGGTGATTATTCCTCTATAGATTGTCAGATGGTTTCAGATATAAACATAGACATCAATGGCCTCTTTGTCCATTCCAAATTTGGTTGAGATCGGTTAAGCGGTTTAGGAGGAGTATTGTGACAAACGAAACACATGATTCTTCTAAAATACAGCTTCGTTAAAACTTTGCTCAATTAGTACCTATAATTTTATAATTGGACTATGGGGCAGTGGTACATCATATATAATTCTTTTTTCGCAAACATTCTTAATGTTGAAGTTTGATTTCACAGACGTCATTTTGTTTTTACTTTTTTGTCCGGTCATGAGAGTACAAAAATGAACACTTTTTTTGTACGCTCACGACAATTTCAAGAACGTCGTGCGGCGAACAATTGGGTTTCGAATTCGACATAATGTAGTCTATAAGAGAAATTTCATATATTTTACTACGAGTTATTTCTTAATACTCGGGTACGGACCAAAAACGCACAGTCCTATAATAGGCCAAGCTACAGAGATTTTTTCATGTAAAAAGTGTTAGAAGAAAACCACCTCCGCCATTGTTTGTAAAGTAGTTCCACATGATATAGTGATATGTTTTTCACTCGACTTTATTATTTATATCTTTGTTATTAACAATTTTATGCAAAAAATGGTGTCAATAGACTTATTGTAGAAAATGAAAAGACGAAAAAAATGAGAGGTCGGACGACTCGGTCAGACCCTTAGTCTATGGGAAAATCGAAAAAAAACCGGCCAAAATGCAGTTTTTTCAAAAATTCATAACTCGGTTATTTTTTTAGTTGAAGCGCAGATCCTCCAGTTAGTATTATTTATCATAGTCGGGGCAAACTAAATTTGAGCACGGAAAAATAGAAACCAGAACTAGCCCAACGGAAAATGGTTGGGGGGTTACTAACATGAAAAAAAAAATGCAGTTACTGACTTTGGGGACTAACTTAAGGGGGTTAAAGTGAAAAAAATTCAAAGTCTATAGTTTGGATGCGTATTACGAGAAAATTTGACGTCCGAGATAAAAATGTTCAACAGCAAAGTTGTAGGTTATAAAAAGATCTTTCATTTTTGTTAAGGGTACTTTTCATCATAACCTCAAAATTATCGAGAAATTTAAAAATTTTCCAAAAAATAATAAAATTTTTGTTTTTATATTATAACTTTTATAAAAATTGATGAATTGTTATGAAACTTGGTGAAAAGATACCTTTATATATTATAAATAACCAAGAAAATTTTCAAAAGAAAATAATGGAAAATTTTTGATTTTGAATTTTTTCAAAAATATCAATATAAACTTTATTTTTGCGAAGAACAGGAACTGTCCGATGCATAGTTTTTGATCTGGCCATTTGAATATTTTACTATGCAATTTTCCAGCAGACCTGAATGCGACAGGTGTGGTCCGATTTCAATCCGATTACAAAAAAGATTATGAAAGTAGAATTCTCATAGTTCAAAACGTTCATCTTGGTTTTACATGAAAACGCTAAGAAATATATTGAAAATAAAGCTGAACATGACGAAAAACGGCAGAGAAATAACCGTCATGTTCAAAATGCCGACGCATTCGAATGTCATGCTTATCCTTGCTTGCTGCTCTACCCCCACTCTTCAACTAATCTTACGCGCTGGTCCCATTTTGTTCAGCTTTATTTTTAACATATTTCTCAGCGTTTTCATGTAAAACCAAGATGACCGTTTTGAACTATGAGAATTCTACTTTCAAAATCTTTTTTGTAAATTGAAATCGGACCGTACCTGTCGCATTCAGGTCTGCTGGAAAATTGCATAGTGAAATATTCAAATGGCTACAGATCGAAAATTATGCATGAGACAGTTCCTTCTCTCCGCACAAATTAAGTTTATATTGATAAATAATACTAATCGGAAATTCTACGCTTCAACTCAAAAAATAACCGAGTTATGAATTTTTGAAAAAACTGCATTTTGGCCGGTTTTCTTCGAGTTTTCCATAGACTGAAGGGCCTGATCGAGTCATCCGACCACTCATTTTTTTCGTCTCTTCATTTTCTACAATAAGTCTATTGACACCATCACGATTTCTCTGATAGTTTCAATTTTATAAGCAAAAAACTGAAAAAACGATTTTTTGCATAAAATTGTTAATAACAAAGATATAAATAATAAAGTCGTTAATGCGTAGATAAGTGACTTTGATGGTTCTGACAATTATTTTGTTGAATTGTCAAATTTGTGTTGCCTTGACACCTACAAAACCAGTAAGCAGAGCAATCTAGTTTTATGTTCTGTTACATATAATCCTTTTTAAAAATATTATCTTAATTCTATCGTTTGAACACCATTTGCGGAAAAAATCGAATGTTTCATTCGGAGAAAAGCACTTTTTGTTGCTCGTCTAAAATTGTGATATTGATAAACATTCAGACTCGCCATAAAAAGTATCACTTTTACTCCTAATAAAACAATATACTATTTATACGGACTTTGAATTCGAAAAAGTTGTATGACAACGTATTGTGGAAAAATATCGTAAGTTAACACCAGATAGTTTTGAAAATGTAAGTGGATATTTCGTCGGCAGGCTTCAAATATTATAGGAACTATAGTTTTCATTTCAAAAATACAAAATTCGAAAAATAATTTTTTTTTAGGGATAACAAATTGTTAGATTCAAATTGTTCTACGAATTCAGTTTCAAAAGAGCTTTTATACGATGTAGGTATTCTCTGTTTTGTGCTGTTTCAAATATGTTCATAACTATATCTACAAAGAATTAGCAACTACAAAACAAGTGATGAAGTAAACCGATGTCCCCTCTTAAATTGAAAATCGATCTACTTTTTCAAACTTCATATTTAATGAAATATTGAGGTGGGAAGTTTTATTTGGGAAACTCTGTATACGACAATCGATCATATTCTGGCAATATCATAGCCATATAATATTAAAAAATGCTTTTCTACATCGCGGATGTGAACAGATTGGAATAATCAGTACAATTTATAGACATATTTCCTATGAAAACACTCTGCCAGTCACTCACCTCCAGCCATAAACGACCTTTGCAAACTACTCTTCAGCAATAAATCTCAGCCAAGTTTATCAGTTATTAGCTGGTTTATTGATTAAAAAGAAAAGAGCGACCAGTTTCGCCATCACAAAAATCGTTATGGATAAAGCACATTCCACTCGATGCGTAAATTTCCAACAATTCGTATGCAAACTGCCTGGGAAGTGTGACATAAATGACTTCTTGTTTGGAATTATTTATGTCGATCTGTCCGTGTAAATAGTAGGCTGTGTCGAACTGCATAAAATGTTATGAAGTGGGTGTCCCGGTCTGTGACGTGATTCATTTCTATGTTTACAACGCGAGCGCTATGTACTGGGCATCAGTTTTATGCAGTATTGCGGATAGATTCGGAACAAAAAACAGTACTGTTAATTCTTTTTAGAGGCTTGTTCAGGTGAATAATGAACCTGATAAAAGAAAAAATATAAATGATTCTGAATGGTTCATTTTAACAGTAGTCAATATCCTAATATTTACACGATTCGAAATTCAAAAAATATATAAACAGGTGTTAAATCATATTATTTGTTTCTAACTCTGATTAACTTATATTAGTCAAAAAATACTTCACGAATTTCAATTAACTCAAATCCACTTAACACTTGGCGAAGGAAATATCGGCCTAAAACAGTATCCGACAATATTGGAGGGCGCTGTATTCGTTTATGCATATTGTTGTTATTTTATTATTAATAAAAAATGAATTAAGAAGTGATTCCGTAGAGTGTGTTATAATAGATTGAGTATGATTTCAATTATAAGCAGAGATCGCAATGTGAGTGAGGAAACAAAAGTTTTAATATTTTTAATTTTTTTGATACAGAGATGTAACGATTTTAACATCAACTTTTGTGATAAAATTCACAGTAATTGTTACAATTTCGATTGGATGAAATTGATTTAAAAATTAATAGTAATACGGTGCTACACTCAGACCTTTAGGGCCCCATTCCTCTCTCCATTAGACCTCCTTGCGACTCAGTATACCATCCTAGTTTTCTCGATCTTTTGTTCTTTCTCATTTCTTCTTCTCCAAGCTCATTGTTTATTTCATGCTTCCTTCATCTTAACACTCCTTCCTCCCTTTTCTGCCATAGTTTCCTCCTAAGAATTTTTCTCTCTTATATGTCAATTCTATTCTCCTCTTTTTATTCAATATCCATGTTTCACTTCCGTAGAGAGCCATCAGTGTTATGACTGTTTTGTAAAGTTGCAACTTTGTTTTTCTTGATACATATTTGATCTTATTATTGTAATTAGGGTTTCAGCTTGTTTACTCCCTTTCATTAATCTCGCCTCTATATTCCTCTTCTTATCGCCATCATTAACGGTAACTGTACCCAGATAGACGTAACTTTGGACCTGCTCAAATTCCACTATCCTTTGTCTTTTCAGTTGTACTACGAGATTTTTCACTATGCATGCTATGATGCAGTTTTTCCACTACACAGAAAATTGAGTCGCGAACAAATATGTCCTACTTGAGTTATCACAAAACATTATTTTATTAATAAAGAATTAATTGTAAAAGTGATTGAGGAAAAGTTGAAGAAAGTAATGATGAAGTCAGATATGTACCAATATTTGGAAATTTTTGTAAGATGCTCTATATAAATAAAACGATTTGAATATAATATCAATATGATATTCCAGATTACGTATAAGTTTGAAGTGGAGAAATGATTGAAATTTTTAAAAATGATATACTATCTATTCTTATAATGGTAATCAGTAATAGGATTGATAAACATTAACGAATGAGCTTATGATTTTATTTTTTCAGCCAGCAAAATCATTGTGGAACCAATTGAAGAATATTTTATATATTATAAAAAGATTATTTCTCTAACAAGAGTTACTATTAAATATAACAGTTTTTTTTACAGGCCTCTTAATTTTTTATTGTGTGGATATATAAATTGAATTTCTAAGTACGCCACCTCCTTTACCTAAAAAAAAAGTGAGCAGTAGAGCTCTTTCGCTAAGGTCGTATTGTTCCCTCGAAGTGCATCGCATTGAGATGCGATTTAAATGGAAGATAATATGGATTCAAAAACCAAGCTGTTATAGCAAACCGAAATAAGTATAAGAAAATAATTTTTTTTATTGAAAAAAAAAATTGGCGAAGTGCGTATATAACCTTAATTAAAAATAACAAAATGATTTATTTTATTCCAAAAATAATGCGCGGCAGGTTGAGGTGCGATTTGAACGGAATATTCTCCGCCAAATGCAGCGCGGTTGAGGAAAAGACTTGAAATACACAAAGGAACGTATTTCAACATGAACTCAATCTACTTACCAAATACCCCCTAACTCAATTTTCAGAAGCTGTGGAGTTGAGCAAATTTTGAAAAATCTACAAGAACACAAGAAATATCAACGTGAAAATGGTGGCGGTATTAGGAAAAATTCACCCAAATTGTAATAGTTCAGTTTTGCCTTGAAAATCACCCTAGATAGCAAATTTCAGCTCATTTGGTTTGATGAGAGCCGCTGGAGATGCAAATTTATACATTTGTACATAGAAATGGCGAGATGTCAATATAAACCGGGAAAAAGAATATATATTATATATATATATATATATATATATATATATATATATATATATATATATATATATATATATATATATATATATATATATATATATATATATAATTTTGTTCATAAGATTTTTGTTCTTGGTTTTGGGCACAATGAAAACTTCCTCAATATAAGTTTTAAGTCATAAAATAAGATAACGTTTCGGCTGGATTTTAGCCTTTCTCAAATCTATAAATCGTAGTACCCTTAGAGCATGAATATATCCTCACCGAATTTACAGTAAGGGTTTACACAATTACACATAATAATAAATTTTTAAACTTATTTTTAACAATAACAATATATTATTATTTTCGACACAACATTTGAATTTTTATCACAGACCCTACATTTCGAACAATTCAGCAGCCTCTCACTTATATTGAGGAAGTTTTCATTGTGCCAACAATCAAGAACAAAAAAGTAATAAACAAAATTATATAACAGAAACAAGGCCAACGAATTAGAATAATCAATTAGTATATATATATATATATATATATATATATATATATATATATATATATATATATATATATATATATATATATATATATATATATATATATATATATATATATATATATATATATATATATATATATATATATATATATATATATATATATATATATATATATATATTTATATTTATCAAATTTTTCAATAGATATTATCAAAAAACTGATTTATTCTGAAGAGAAATACAATTTTATTTATAATCCAAATGAAACTTGAATAATGAACAGAAATACATTAATTTAACTCACCTGAGAAGAAAAATCAATTTAATGTAATTTTGCCATTAAACATCTTAATCTTTCCAATCTATTTCAAATGAATGAAAATTATGACAAGTGAGAAGCATGAGTTTACCTAGCAACTGCATGATATTTCTCTACTTCTAATACATTAGTCTAGATAAGCCTTCACAGAATAGAAGTACTGAACTAAACCAGTTCTTAGCGATAACTCTAGGCAAATACTTGATGAAAGACCACTGAAAAGGATATGATAGAATTATTATCATTATATATATATATATATATATATATATATATATATATATATATATATATATATATATATATATATATATATATATATATATATATATATATATATATATATATATATATTATATATATATATATATAATATATATATATATATATATATATGTATATAAATATATATATATATATATATATATTATATATATATATATATATATATATATATATATATATAATCTTGGAAAATATAAGACAATGGTGTAGTGTCAGCAAACTTGCACTTAATTTGAATAAATCTGAATCCATACTTTTCTCCTCTGTTAGATTTCAGACTAGTCATCCCATTTTTATTAATAATAAAATTGATTTGATTCCTGTTAGAGACTCGGTGAAGTTCCTTGGTATGGTAGTTGATAAACATCTAAAATGGGACTTGCACATACAGCAAATGAGAAAAAAATAATACAATTGCTTATACCCTCTTTATGTTACGAGAGCAGGTCAACCTGAATGTGCTTAAAATCATGTATTATAGTAATTATCAAGCGATTTTATCGTATGGTATTATTTTCTGGGGAGGCTCATCTTATATCCAGGAAATTTTTGTATCGCAAAAGTGGGTATTGAGAACAATTCTTATCCTACGCTACAGACAGTCATGTCGTGGACTATTTAGAGACAACAATATACTTACAGTATATGGTTTATATATTTTTAAGCTGCTAGTATTTTTTCATAAGAATAAGTACTACTTTGAGGAATTTAGGAATAAGAACAACTCAAGGCAGATAGTCCCTTATTTCTTTCCAAAACATAACTCAGCCTTTCGGGAGAAAAGTACAGAGTATTCAGCAATTAAATTGTTCAGCACTCTTCCAAGGAATATACAATTAATTACTGTACATATAGCCTTCAAGAAAAAAATTAACAAACTAATTGTGAACTGTGAACCATATAGTATTAAGGAGTTTATGGACTATTGTAAGTTATTTTAAGTGTAAAGTTAAAAATTAGATTAAGCTTGTGTTTGAATTTAAATGTATTTTTGACTCGTCCCATTTTTTGTCTATTCAGCCCTCCGTCTTTCTTGTGGTTGGAGGATAACATTTTTGGACTCAATAAATATTATTATTATTATTATTATTATTATATATATATATATATATATGTATCATATATATATATATATATATATATATATATATATATATATATATATATATATATATATATACAGGATGGACCACCAGGAACTGAATCGATCGATATCTCAGAACCTGAACATAGGAAAAATTTGAATTTTTTTAAACTGGCTAGATGTCTTCGGCCCTATTCAGCTAAAATATTTTCATCTATTGGGCATTTCCCGTTATACCGGAAATAGGCCCTAAGTCACTTATTTCAAATAGGACACCCTATATATTATTACATTTTCGAATTCTACCTGTTTTTATGTCAAAATTGAAGATTTCAAGTCCTATAGTATGATTATCAATTGATGCTATGAGCCCTTATTGCTTACTTTCGGTTAGATTCCTTGTTGAGAAGGACTTACTTTTATAGATTTTGTTTAATATTTGGATTACTAATTATACAGGGTGTTCAAAAAAAAGATCTAAAATGAGATTGAGAAATCTGACAAAAATCAATTTTTTCAAATGGAAACCCCCTTTTTTCTAATTCTGTTGTATTAAGTATCCAAAATTAAGGTGATTTTGTATAAGGTTATCTATACCTAAAATTATTAGTTTTCTAAATATTGCCAATTTAATATTTTTATATGGCGATTTTGCATTTATTCATTCAACAATTAGATCTCGGATAGCCACGATCGTATTTGATATTTCAAATCATCGTAATAGCAACCTGGTTATATAATACAAACGAAGATTATTCAAACTTATTTATTAATTATGGACAATGATGAAGTTATCTCAAAAACATTAATGACACGATATCCTCAAAAACAGAAACAATCACCAAATACTATAAGACGAATTATAGAAAACTTGAAGAACTTTGGAACCGCAAAGGAAAAATTCTTAATTCTTCGAATCACCAAATACTATAAGACGAATTATAGAAAACTTGAAGAACTTTGGACCCGCAAAGAAAAAATTCTTAATTCTTCGACTTTTCAAAATCAAAATAATTTAAACCTATTTCGAACATTACGTGGGTAAAGGTTTCTGTGGTTTCCCTTACCATTTAATAATAACAGATTTGAATGTTAATATTGGACTGAATAGCACGTAATAAATAACAGAGAACGGCCACAGCCGAAAAATTTTGATGAAACATAGTAGTCTTTTTTAACTATTCAAATTTTTGCAAATCAACAAATGTCAAAGAAATTTCAATTTTTTCAAAAGTTTTGATAAAGCCACGAATGTCGTGGCGAAACGTCAACTTTTTAATAAAATCGAGTTTTTTGAGATTCACCAAGCCTGTTATTGCTAATAGTTATCAAAAAGTTATATATATATATATATATATATATATATATATATATATATATATATATATATATATATATATATATAAAATGGATAAAAAACTACTCCTGGACCTTACTGTAGACTTTAGATACGCTGCAGTAGTCTATTATATTCGGGAAAAATACGACTAAAAACACTAATTTATTCGATCTTATCAAATTACTTTCATATTAGTATTGAACCGTCGGGGTGGCACTGTGAAATATTACCCTAGGCTAATTCCCGAATCGTCCAAATTGACAACCGTCGCGAAATCTTTGGCTTGGCAGGCACGTATTAAGGAGATATCTGGGTTATTTATGTGGGGCACAGAATGGAACAGCCTGTAATATATTCCGACTAATGTCTGTCGGAATGTTTGACTGCGGATCGCTTAAGCCGCCTCGGTCGGAATAAGTCTCGAGCTTCTGGCAGGATGCATGAGCTTCACGTCGCTGAGGTGACATCTAGCGGAATTCTAATCTCTTTAATGGCCACGTGATAACCGGCGTAGGTTTAATTGGCGTCGGAAACCTCCTCAAAATCGTCCTTCCCTTCTGGCATTGTTTGTAATTCGGTGGTTGAAGGGAAATAATTTCAATTTAAAATTCGAACTTCTATTTTGAATGAATAACAGTAGATAAAATATATAGCCAGATGAACTTCATTTATATTATTGAATTTTTTCCAAATCTTATACAGTTCATTGCAGAAAGATAGTATTGATAACAATTTTTTGTCTCGATTGATCTTCACTTTAGATTATAATTCAAATGGAATTATCTTCGAGTAAAAGATATGATGTTGAGTAACACTTCCTACCTGTTTAGATTCCAGTATTAAATCAATTTCGAATAAGACGTCATACTGATTGCTCACAGCGAAGATTTTCTATTGACTTCAACATAATTGTTGTCGTTTTTATACTAAGCTAATATTTGATTGTAAGTAAAAGCTGAAAATTCCATTACATTATATAAGGATAATAATAATAATACAACATTATTCAGCAGAAAAAGCTATTGCATAACAAATAGATTCCAGTTACATTATAAATTTTCGGAAGAAGACAAGTACATTGTAATCCATGTTCCGAGATCTTTTATTTAGATATTTGCTAAAATAAATTTGAGCTTGATTGTTGACAATTTTAAAAATCAATAGTAAACCCGACACACATATAAGCTGTGATATATTTGAAGAATTTAATGACTTTAACATGCTATTAATTGAGGTATATCTGTTACATCGCATTGCCTTATTCTGAAGAACCTGTAGTCTACAAATATCTTCATTGGAACAAAACATCAAAAGAGATAGACAGTAGTTGAAATGTGGATAGATAGTCGCAATGTACACTAATTTTCTGCACCACAGTGAAAGAAAAAAAAAAATTTTATTGACTCTCGACAAATATCCAACTTTTTTTCCTATTTTCTTACACAAAAATTCAATATTATTATAAAATCTGAGCTGAGGATCCAATATCACTCCCACATATCTCATTTCATCTACGTATTCTATTATTAATTTTAATGACCTAGTGACCCTGTCTGAAATTAAAACAATTTTGCTTGCTACCCAGTATCATGCATTTTGTTTTTTTTGAATTTAACTTCAATTTATTCCCCATCAACCACTCATTTAAAATATCCAATTTGTTATTCATAGTGTCAACCAAATCTAGATAATGATGATCTTTACCAGATACATAAATCAAAGTATCATCTGCGAAAAGACTGACGAAAAAATCCTGCAAGTATTGATACAAATCATTAATAAATAGTATAAACAATAGTGCTCCTAATATACTACCCTGTGGAACCCCATATTTAATCGGAAGCTCCTTTGAGCATTCATCCTTGATTTTTGTTTTCTGATACCTATTTGTCAAGTAATCTCTAATACAAGCAAGAACATTTCCCTTTATATCGATGAAAAATTAGGTACTCGTAGATACAATTTTACGAATACAATTTAATGTGTCATTACAGAATTGATATAGTTCACCTGACATTATATTAGTATATATTAAATTTACATTGATCTTAATGCGCTGCTAATCTAGAAAACAATATCAAAATTTATTGTTCAAAATTATAAGTAAGGTATTATAGCGCTTAGTAACATTCTCATTTCCGATCATTCAAAATTTTATCACCATTTTATTATATAGCATATAGGTCATTAGCAACATTCGAAATTAACGATCGCTCTGATTTTATTATAGGCAAGAAGTGTTTTTATTATGGTAATAATCATAATTCATCATGATAAATTCGTAATTATTATGCAAAATATGCCTAAATAGAAATATTCTAAAAGTCCTCAAATAATAATGGAACCTCGTCAAACTATGCAAGATGTTCATCAATATATCGACGAGAAAAACAGAGTGTGAAGAGAAGGAGATTTATCTATTTCGCGATATTTGATTAGTTTTATGCAAAAAATTCATTACACACGCTGGTTGGTGACTAGTATTAAAACAATTCCAACTACTTTTCGACTCAAAGTCAATATCATTTCGAGTCAATATCCTATAGTCAACAAGGAAATGGTGAAAACATTGTTACAGAAAGTATCGTGTTAGTTCAGTTATCAGGTTGAAACCATATCGTTCGTTTTCCGCGAATTCAAATCGGATCTTAAAATTTTTTTTTTTTTTATTTCAAAATTATTGTCGCATCAACCATAACGGTTATTAGCGACGGTACAGTGAACTAAATACAATGGTAAAGCTTAGTTAATATTAGGAACCTAATTAAATTTACACCATTCTTACTATCGAGGATATTCGATAGCGAACCAGTTATGCCACATAGATTTCTTTCATTATTGAATTTAACACAATCTATTAATAAATGTATCACTGTTAAATCCTCATTACAAACTAGGCATCTAGGACTCGCTTCGCGTTTGATTAGATGTACATGGGTGATTCTGGTGTGTCCTAGACGCAGTCTCGACATTTTGACTTGAAATTGTCGATTTTCCGAAAAACACTCCCACTTGTCATAGTTTTGTTTCACTTCCCTTAATTTCGAAGATTTTGTGCGCCATTCGGTCTGCCAGGACTGTATGATTCTCTGCTTGATTGTATTCTGAAAGTCCGTAGGTGTTATTAGGAGGGAAGTTTCGGCATCTGTATCTACAGTTGCAGCAGATCGGGCATAGGTGTCCGCTTTTTCATTACCTTCGATGCCTATGTGCGAGGGAATCCATATGATAACAACTTTTTTGTCTGAATTGGTTGCCATGCTCATTTCGAAATGGATGTTGAAAGCAATAGGATGACTTGTATATATATGTTGTATTGTATGAATGGAATTCAGGGAATCCGTAAGTATTATGAAATTGTTGTGATTCTGATTTGAGTTGATGAATTTATATGCCCTGTAAATTGCATACATTTCTGCTGACAGTATACCTGTAGAAGATGGTAGAGAGTAAGTGTAGTTTGAGGATTTAGTGATTACAGCAGCTCCAACACCAGTTGATGATTTTGATGCGTCAGTATAAATGTGTTGGTATTTAGGATAATTATGTAATATTTCTCTTAGCTTAGTTTTTATAAGGATTGGATTATTTTCATTTTTGCTGTAACCTTTTAATATTGTGATAGTTTTAGGTAACTTCAGTAGCCAGGGTGTAAAGTTTTGATTTTGAGGATATACTTGTGGCATAGTTAGCTGAAGTTGTCGTGAGTATGTGCGGATTCTCTCATAGAGTGGTCTATTGGTTCTATTTCTGTCTATGAATAAATGCTGTAATTTATTTGTATGGGTGTAGTGATAAGTTGGATTCAGTTGATTAGACAAGAGTTTTGTTGCGTAGTTCATTGACAGTAGTATCCGACGCTTATTCAAGGGGAGTTCGCCAAGTTCCCATTGTAGACTTTTGACTGGTGTGCTTGGGAAAGCACCAAGAATTATTCTGAATGCAGTATTTTGTATTACTTCTAGGTAATGCAAAGCTGAATTACTACTTGAGTTATATGCGATGGATCCGTAATCGATAAGTGATCTTATTAAAGATTTGTAAATCAGTAATAGAGTAGGACCATCTGCTCCCCAATTTTTATTGGACACTACCTTCATTACATTTAGTCGTTTATGACATTCCTGGATCAGTTTGGTAATGTGAAAATTCCAATTTAATTTTTTGTCTAGATTCATTCCAAGAAATTTTATAGTATCCTTGAATTGTAGAGTTTGTTCACATAGTTTCAGCTGTGGTAAAGTAACTTCTTTTTTATTACTGAAGAGCATGCAATGAGTCTTTTGAGGTGAAAAGCGAAAGCCCGTCTCTGAACTCCATTTGGTCAATTTATGCAGAAAGCTCTGAAGCAATTTTGCAGCCGAATCTATGTTTTTGCCTTTCGTGTATATTACAAGATCATCTGCATAAATACGAGCTCTTAATGGGGTTACCATGCCTGATAGTATGCTATTAATTGCGACGATGAAAAGAGTGGGGCTAATTACGGAGCCCTGAGGGGTTCCGTTTTCTTGAATTTTGGGATTTGATAAGCAGCCATTTGCTCTGACTCTGAACGTCCTATTGTGGAGGAAGTTTTTAATGTAGGCCAAACAATTTCCCTGAATGTCTGCATCAGCTAGAGCCTTCACGATACGATATCTCCAAGCGGTGTCAAATGCTTTGCAGATGTCAAAAAATATGGATATAGTTGTTTGTTTCAATGCTAGTCCCTCGTGAACAAAACTTTCAAGTTCTGTGATGTTATCTGTAGTTGATCTTTTCTGTCTGAAGCCACTTTGTTCTGCAATCAGATACCCATATTCCTCAAGTGTCCATAAAAGGCGTTTATTAATTATTTTTTCAAGTAACTTGCACATTGAGCATGTTAGAGATATCGGTCTATATGATTCCGCTGATTTCTTACATTTATTTGGCTTAAGTATGGGTATGATAATTGCTTGGCGCCATTTTTTTGGAAAAACATGTGATGTCCATATTATGTTGAATAGACTGAGGAGAAATTCTTTAGCTCTGAGGGGAAGATGCTTCAAAAAAATTGTGGGTATATCATCTGGTCCTTCGCATGTGTTTTTCATGGTGTCCAATGCTTCATTAAGTTCGGATTCCGTTATCGGAGCATTGATTGGTTGATTATTGTTCGATATTTCAATCTCCTCTTTTTCTGTTTCAGCTTTTAAAGTTCGGAAATCATTAGTATAATTATTAGAGCTGGAGAAACTTTCGTAAGTAGTGGCCAATAGTTCGACTATATTCTGATTTTCTGCGATTAATACACCATTATGTTCCAGGGGGCAAACAGCATGGCATGTACTACTTCCACTTATTTTTCTGATCTTTTTCCATACTTCGGACACGGGCGTAGAGCTCTTGATCGAGGTTACAAATTGCTTCCATGATGTTTTTTTTGCAGATTTAAATTGGTATCTGGATAAAGCTCTGAGACGTTTGAATTCTGTGAAATTAGCAATGGTTTTATGCCTTTTGTATCTGTTGAAAGCATTTTTAGCGTTTCTCAGAGTTGTTTCACATTCCTTATTCCACCAGGGCACCGTTGTATTTTTGTAGACATGTGTTGTCTTACCAATGATTGTATGAGCTGCGTTTAGAATGATATTTTCGAAATTAGTTAGTGCAGAATCGATATCTATGTCGGCATTGTATGTAGGTGTATTAGCTTCAATCAGATCTGACAAATCATTCCAGTTGGCTGCATTTATTTTCCATTTGGGTGAGGCTAATATATTGTTAGTTGTATAATCGATATTTTTGATTAATATAGGGTGGTGATCACTACCATATAGATCAGGAAGCGCCTGCCAAGATAGATCTGTATACAGGACATTATTGCAAAATGATAAATCAAGAACAGACGAATCACCTGTTGCGCTATTAAAACGTGTACTGGAACCGTCATTCAGTAGGCAAAAATTATAGTGGTTCAGAACATCAGCTATGATTCTACCTCTGTTGTTATTATATACGGAACCCCAGATTAAATTATGTCCATTAAAATCACCTAGAATCAGACGGGGCTCTGGAATTTGATCTATCAAAGAACATAAGTCATTAAAACTAACTGCTCCTTCTGGTAAATATATGTTACAAATATGTACGGTTGTTTTACCTTCTATTGCTACTGCAACTGCTTCAAGGGTGCTCGTAATTGGGATTTCTCTCATATGTATGTTCTTTGATAGATAAATAGCCACTCCTCCACTACTGCGAATTCTGTCATATCTATTCTTATATACGCATTGAAAATTCTTCATTTTGTAGTGAAAATCATTCTTGAAGTGAGTTTCTTGTAGGCATATGATATCCGGTGAGTGCTCGGCTAGGATAACTTGTAGCATCGCTAAGTGACAGTAGAGTCCATTTATATTCCATTGTAAAATTTTAGCGAATTTAATTAATTATTATTTTTGTAAATTATAATGTACATTTAGTCTCTGGAACTACTTTGAGATGAATCACTTTCGGAGTCCATGGTGTTGAAATTGATAAACTTCTTTATTTTCTGTTTGAGTTTGGTTATTCTGGCTTTTGTACTTCTTTCGGTTAGTATGTCATATATCTTGGTGAGCATGTCATCTAATGCCAGGAAATCCTGTGTATAGTCCATTATAATATCCAGTGGATTATGTACTCCATAGATATTGTGGAACATATCATTTATTTGTTCATAATTTAAGGGCAGACTGAGAACGTTCTTGTCTATGTAATCTTTGGCTGATAGAAAGAGGGCCTCTGGTATATCGGTTATTGCCGGTGCTATATTTTTTATTTTCTGTTTCTTTTTGGGAGCCTTAGTAGTATATTGTATTGGTTTAGGAAATGTGGGACTGGAATTTCGTGGATTTTCTGGGGTTGTTATTGGTGAAGGCGTATTGATACTTTCTATGGGTCTCTTGAGGGTTTGATTTGTTGATATATTTGGGTTAGTAGTCATTTCCTCAGTTGTTTCAGCATTAGATGCCAAAGAGTCGACTGTAGTTTGAGTGATGTTGCTGTCAGTTGCAGTGATTGTGTTTTGTTCTTGATTGGCCTCTGTAGATAGTGTTGGGCAGTGCATAGCCAAATGTCCTGTTCTTCGGCATCTGAAGCAGGCCATGTCATCTCGTGATAGGAATATACGATATGAAATATTTTCGTAGTTAATCACTACAGAGTCAGGAATGTCTGTATGCCCAGGTTTTATATAAATTTGTCGTCTGAAGCTCAGTATGTGGCTGAATTCTGGATTTGAGGTGCTTATTCTTAAAGATGTCATCGGTGATAGTGGAGTCATGCCTAATTTCACTATTTCGTTGATAATAATTTCATCTGGTACAGAAGGGCAGACGTTAGAGAACACAAGCCTTTCAGCTGGAGTAACTAGTTTTCTGGCTTTGATTTTATTGCCATTTACTGTTATTTCCCCAATGTTTTCCATGAAATTGTTCACCATTATTTTGTTCTGTAAGTAGACGCAAATTCTATTATTAGACATTTTCGATAGATGAGTGATGTTTTTTGCTGGCATTGTCATACCAAGAGCGACTAGATAATCTTGTATTAGAGCTCCTTCTAATGCACTGAAAATAATTGCTTGATCTTTATCTGGGTATATTTTTTGCGAGGCGACATTTGAGTAGCTTTTCTGTAGGTTAGATGTAGGTTTTGAAGTTGTTGGTGTGCTAGTCACAGAACTCCTGTACTCAGAAGTATTCTGTAATTCTACATTATCTGAAATTTCCATGTCTTAGTTATTTGGGTTCGATGCAAATGCGGCCCTGTTCAATGTTCATGCTTCAATAAGCAGATGTTCCGCAGGCAGATTTGAAGAGCGAAATTGTACCGTGTACGGAACTCGTTGTTTACGTTCAATAATGTATTATTATTATGATATTTGGGAGAATAACTTTCGGATATTGATATTTGTACTCACGATTACTTCCGTGATATAATCAATTTGTTATTTGTTTTAACACTTGAAAACTATAAACAAATTTCACTTGAAAAATAAGAACACTGTCTAGTCACCTAGAAGGATGTACTCGGAATGTGGATCTTAAAATTCCTTGTGCCGGTAAAATGGCATAACTTAAAGAAATCCACTGCTTTGCAATTCTATATAATTGATCAAAAACTGTGGAAAAGTTTTTGGAACGTTCCTTATGGCAGGCTTGGAGGAGATAGGGATTTTGCTGCGCTACCAAACTGATAAAAATGTGAGACTAAAACCGTAAGAAAAACATATAACGGAAATGCAACGCGCATGCGTCATTCTTTCCTTTTCTTTCTCCATCTGCCACGACATGTACATGAAATTCTTGCCTAAGCACGTGGTGTATACGCACATTATAAATTCATTTTACTAGTATATGAACAAGTTTATTTTCGTATAGTTTGTAAATCTTCAATACGATATCAATTATAGCAACAATGGCAAGTGAACTAACAAGTGACTTTAATGAAATTGACACTGATAATAGTGGAAAATTAATTAGCGAATTAAAATGAAATGAAATACGTAAGTATTAGTTTACAAATATAAGTTGATGTACATGGTTAATATTGTTCCTCCACGATCATCACAGAATTCGCCAATTCTGATATCAAATTTGATTACAGAATGCTGGAATTCTCTCTCTTGAGATTGAAGAAATATCTTGCAACACCTTCGCCCCCATGCAATTTAAATGTATTTTCTTTCTCTCCCTTGTAATAGAATAATATTCTCACACTGGCTAGCAATAATAACATTAGCCTTGACGCAGTTGATTGTCATCGTAGTGGCAAATTTGAGTAAGTGTCAAAATTATTGCTGTCACGTTTTCATTCGAAAATATAATAAGTAGCATGAATTTATTCTTCAGTGATTCAGAATCAGAGTGTGAAAATAGACCACCTGAAATTACAGATAGTGCTAATAATATACTGGAGAGTTTACTACCATAAAAATTAAAGAATGATTATGAAAAATATTACAAACAGATCATGTAATATAAATTATCTTTTGTTCGTTTTCATTTGAAATTTTTGATCGTGGAGAAAGTATAGTCTGCTACTCGGTTAGAATGAAAATTCGTGATGCTCGTGGTTCCTCACGCTCGCCTTCGGCTCGCGCTCGGAACTTTTCCACTCGCATCGAATTTTCATTCTAACCTTGTTACAGAATATACTATTATACAACTTACATGTGTACATAATATTTATTCTACACTCTCAATACACTGTTTATTTCATTTTTATTATTATTATATTAATAATTAGGTATATTATAATGTCGAATCCAAAAGAGCTTCGTTCCTACCTGGTGTCTCATGACACCACATCTTTTTTTTGTGTATGGAGAATAAAGACAATATCAATAGTATTGTCTGCGGCAACTTATTTAAGTTTCTTTTTGTTGATATGCATCTCAGTTTTAAGTTGATTTTTCAATTAATATAACATGCTTGATTCTCGGGCTACCCCCTGGACTAGATTAAAGTTGATAAGACCTGTTCACTATATACTAAACACATAAGATAAACCAGAAATTCTATTCGAAGATGTTAAGTATTAGTAGTATATCTAAAATACTTTCTGAATGCTAAATCTTCTCGAAAAAAGTACCTGATCCGATGACTGCACTGATTATTCAAGACAAAGATGAAAGCATCTCATATTTCGATGAAGTTTTCTTTAGTAAATATACATTCAGTATTGATTCATTAAAATTATATGTTATTTTATGGTAGGTATGAATATTATCATGGTCAATTGTAGGCAACGCTTCCGCCAGATGAAACATTATATCAGTTTTAAACTCTAATGTACTTGGTGGAAAAGGCCAACCATTAATAATCTAATAAAGATGTGCAGCGGGTAGCATTACAAGTCACTAATTTATAAGTAACCTTTTGTAATTAACAAACAGGAATGAGAAGAAAAGATAAGCTCGCTCAACTTTTACATTTTATTAAATGGAAATGGTAAGGAATTCACGGGCTTCGTTTAAGTAAACTTGTATTGAGTTTCATTTAACGGTCTCATATACTAAGTGGGGCTAGTATTTTAACTTGCGTTTCATGAAAACATCAATATCAACAATTCTATTTTCAAAACTTGCGTCAGTGTAGCTTCTCCATTTTCTATAACTTAATGGAAATCTGAAATCAGCTAAATTTTCAATTCATAGAAGACTCTCAACTTATCCAGTGTTGATTTATACATCATAACAAGGTAATTACCTCGGGCTATTGAGAGTAATGTCAAATAAAAGAAGCACCAATTTAAACTCATCCTAATCACAACCTTTTTAGATCAAATCACTAGAAAATTATTACGCTGTTTACTACGCAGATGGTATATAGGAAGAGTTATCGAGAAGATGGTTGAGAAAAATTTCATTTTCTTTGGTCCCAAGGTCCTTAAGGGCGCCCTAAGACCGTATTCGCATAAATACTCCTACATTATTTAAACAACTTTGAAAAAAAATTCAAATAACTTTTACATATTGTATATGCTATTGTTTATTTGAACAGTTTAACTATATATATAATTTTTAGGTTCATTATTAAATTTGTAAAATTTTTTGGAATTTATGAATTCCCTGAAATTTTTTGCAATTTTTTATAATTTTATACAATATGTTGCAACTTTTTTTTAAATTCTTCGTTTTATTATTTGAAATTTTTTTTTTGGCTATTTCTGAAATTTTTTGGAATTTTTGCAATTTTTTGCAATTTTATGCAATTTTATGCAATTTTTCGCAATTTTATGCAGTTTTTTTGCAATTTTTTCGCAATTATATGCAAGTTTTTGCAATTTTATGCAATGTTTTGCAATTTTATGCAATTTTTTGCAATTTTATGCAATTTTTTACAATTTTATTCAATTTAGTATTTTAGTGTAAGTACATGATTTCCTAGCGCGGTTAACCCCTCGGTAATTACGCTTGAGCAGAAAGAGGCTGAGCATTCTGTTTCACTATATTGTATATCGCAGAGGTTTCCAAACGTTTTCAAGTCTCGGCGCCCATGTCTAATTGACATTATTCCACGGCTAACATCATAGTAACTATTTTGGTGAGAATAGTTACTATGACTTATAGTAGAAGATTGAAGAAAATAGAACTTTTAATATATTTCCATCAATGAATATTTAACTTTAATAACATGAAACTAATAATTAATGAATAAGCTTACAAATCGTTGCATATTTTATCTTGACGTGGAATTAAACTATCACTATTCACGTTGATTTTCACTATGTGAGCATTTGCTTTTCATTAAAGCTACCGCAACGGAAAATCACCTTCGCACAGATACTTGATTAAATTGAATAAAAACCCGTTGAGCGTATCATCTTTTATTAAAATCCAAAATTCGGTCAACCCCATGCAAGTAAATTTGGCTTTCAAACTATTGTGGCATGATAACTAGATGAGAGTATCTTCTTTAGCTGAAGTTAATTCTGATGGAGCTCTAGTATTGAATGGATCTTAAATCCGTGCAAATCGATCGAAATTTTCATTCTAAAACCAGATAATCAGTTGTGATAAATGCACTTCAAGTACAGTTTCCATATCTTGAGGAAGCTGAAGTGCATTTCGCTTCAAAAACTCCTGCAATATTGAAAAAGATTCTCCGATATCATCTTCCTTCAATTTTTTTCTCCGTAAGTTAAGTTTTTTTATGAAAGCTGAGAGAAATTGAAAAAATTCAGCTTTTACTTATATTTTGAACAAAAAAGAGCTATTCGTTACCTGTGTGGGGCTCAGTTCCGTGATCACTGCAGACCGCTTTTCATTAACCTGAAAATTTTGACTCTATCTTGTTTATTCATACTTGAGACTGTATGCTTGATTCACAAAAAACATTCTACCTCATCTTTATGTATAAATTAAATCAGAAGGTATGAAAAAAGAAACCAATCCAGTATTCCCTCACCTATACCAAAGTCTAGCCTAACTAGAAATTCTATAATGTGTGAAAGCAAAAAAATGTATAACCATCTTCCACTAACTTAGAGAAATATACCTTGCCCAAAGAAGTTCAAAAAAAAAGTGAAAAATACACTTTTACGGAGAGCTTACTACAATTTGCAAGAATATTACAGTGACATACTCTAGTCGTTTTAATTTTGTCCTTCAGGTGTTCTTTATCATATCATATATCATATATTTATTTTAATTTTATGTAATTGTGACAATGAGATATTGTGTTTTATTTTATTTTATCAATATCCTATATCTTAGTTTCAATTTTATATCTGTGATATATTTTAATCTTTTTTAAGTTTCGACAATGTGATATCGTGTGAATATTGTGTTATTTGTTACTTTACTCCTATAAATTACATATTGGATTATTTGCCATTCTTTGTCAATAAGATTGTTATCTTCGACAATAAAGTATATTTTTGATTGATTGAAAAATCTTCAATATAATTTTAGACCTATCGCGAAAGGCGTCTCGACGTGTCATGTCCGATCATACCTTACGATCCAGAACTTGCAAGAATATTCTGCTAGAGATAAATTTACAAGGGTTCAAGTAAAAATAAACCTTCTCAATAATTTTAGCATCTCGCTTCATTTTTTTGTTGAGTTAGGCCAAATGTTTTGCGACGGCTGTATGAAATGACCACGGCGCCCTGGGGCGCCTCGCCTCACAGTTTGGGAAATTCTGGTATACCGCATGATAATTGTTTCATGGTATACTAACTCCAATTATTATTAGTGCTAAAATATGACTAGTTCAATGAAATATCTGTTTAAAGTGGAATAGAAGGAACCAGATATACTTCTTGAGATATTGCAGTTCATTGCTACTTAATATATTTTGAATAATTTATGTAGTTATTAAAAACCTTCATAATCTCTTTCAGATCAATGACTTTCATTTACTACAAGCTTGCCATTATTGTTTATCATCCATTTAACCTATTATGTGAAACACTACTCTTTTATTTGTGAAAATTTTTCATAAAGCGAAACAAGACTAAACAACTGAATCATTGGTCATAAAGTTTTACTTCAGGTATTCATTTTCCCACAATTGATGTCATTTGGCATAAAAAAAATTGGCAGTATTGTCCGTAACCATCTAAAGGTGGTGCTCCACCAAAGAAAAGTTGTCAACACGTGTTGGTGACGAAAGTTTCTGTAAATGTAGGTCTCCAGCAAAGAAACATTGCCAACTTTCGAGTTGTCAACACGTGTTGGTGAAAAAACTTTCTGTAAATGTAGGTTTCCACCAAAGAAAAATTGCCAACTTTTGTGCTGTCAACACGTGTTGGTAACAAAAGTTTTTGTAAATGTAGGTCTCCAACAAAGAAACATTGCCAACTTTTGTGTTGTCAACACGTGTTGGTGAAAAAACTTTCTGTAAATGTAGGTTTCCACCAAAGAAACCTTTTCCAACTTTTGTGTTGTCAACATGTGTTGGTGACAAAAGTTTGAGTAAATGTAGGTCTCCACCAAAGAAAAATTGCCAACTTTCGTGTTGTCAACACATGTTGGTGACAAAAGTTTATGTTAATGTAGGTCTCCACCACAGAAAAGCCAACTTTTGTGTTGTCAACAAAAGTTCGTATAAATGTAGATCTCTATCAAAGAAAAGTTGCCACATTTTATGATGTCAACACGTATTGGTGACAAAAGTTGGCAACTTTTCTTTGGTGGAGCACCACTTTATTGAAGTATTATGTCGAAGACTAGTCTTTTATTCATGAAAATCAAGATTAGATATATGAAACTATTGACAATAAAATTTCACATCAGATAAATATTTTATAATCCACATTATTTTTCATCAATTTATTGTTAAATCTTACAGAAATCTCAAATGTGTATGTATTTTATGCAAGTGTGAATAATATAAAACGTGGTTATATAATTCTAGTCAAACTATCATTTACTAAATGTTCAACTAATAATTGAGAAAATATAATACACAATTATTTTATGAAACCTGTCGTCAAATTCTGTACGGTTGAGATCAAGTTATACTATGGAATGTTTGATAAATCATCTACCTGATCATCTGCTTACTACTTCAGATCTAGAGCCTGTTTCATGAAGAAATTGTAATCAATATTTCAAATAAGAGTGTATAATTCAGCCGACGTAGCATAGTCGACTGCCGTCGAACATGCTAGGTCGTAAAAGTATAAAATTATAATTTCACGAGTCGAGCAAACAGTAGTAACATCTACATCTGAATTATATTGAAGTTGAATTTCAAGAAATGATTAATGTTTTTAGTCGATTTTTATCCCATAAAATACACACTATTGCAGTGTATCGAAGGAAAGCAGTCAGGTGCAAGAGAATTTTTTTCTTTACGTTTTAGACCTACAAGTCGACGATTTTCGAAACATTTTTGATGCCTGATATATAAATCTATATATATATATATATATATATATATATTTATATATATATATATATATATATAAATCTATATATATATATATATATATATATATATTTATATATATATATATATATTTATTCGAATTGTTGTTGCCTGTGAACTATTTCTAATCTCTTGAAAATTATTAGCAATAACAGGCTTGTTGAATCTTAAAGAACTCGATTTTATTAAAAAGTTGACGTTTCGCCACGACATTCGTGGCTTTATCAAAACTTTTAACAACAAGCCTGTTATTGCTAATTATTCTCAAGAGATTATATATATATATATATATATATATATATATATATATATATATATATATATATATATATATACAGTAGTAGGTAGTATATATTAGTTCGAAATGATATATTTCATAAAGTGAACAAGAAAAATTCTTTAATAATTTAAAAAATCATCAAACAACTTTCCAAGGGAGTTAGTTATACGTTTTCCGCAACGCAAAATCTGCATTCACAATCGAACGGTGAATTATAGAAATTGTCAAGTCACCCCGATTCAAAATCTGCATACAGCTGTTTCGATCTTATTAGATCACATCAGTGCAGCTTATTTGACTCGGAGTGAATTAACAAATTTCTAATTGTTCCCCAATACAAATCGTGGTCTGTAACAATGTCTGGATAACAACCCAGACCTCCCACCAAAGATATTGGGAACCAACAATTCACCACTTAGATCGAAAATTTTAAATTATTCAAAAATTTTTTTAAATTACTAAAGAATTTTCCTTGTTCACTTTATGTAATGTATGAAATTGACCATGGTCGACAAGAATGTTTTTCATAATTTGATTAATGATTTGATCGAAATGATATATTTGGCAGTCTTCTTAAGACCTCCTCAGTAGTGGCCAACAGCTGAGTAAGATGACATTCACCGGTTCAAGAATGAATTGGAACATAATAGTGTTTGATCTCATATAGCATATGGTAGGAAAATTTTTCGACAAAATTTTTTTTTTCTGATATGTTGATGAAGTTTCATTCAAATATGATCCAGAGACAGGATAATTATTATACGAATGCAGTTTTGATAATAAGCACTACAAATATATTATATGTGGATATTGTCTTATTTCAGACAAGAAACTATGTTAAGTGAATATTTCATTACAAATTATCTTTCACGAAGTGAAAAGAACAATTTCTAAATCTTTCATAAAGAATATTTTTTGGTTTTGCAATGTACTGTATCATATACATTAACCATACATTCGCTTCTCTTTCGTGAAAATTGTAAATTGTGAGCAATCGAGGAAAGAAAAAGTGCAGCATCTCATTTTCTGAAGTAAACTTCTTGTAACTTTCTATTAACGAACGTACTCAATTCTTTCATTTTCCCCTCAGGAAATCATCTCGACACTGAAGAAAACTGAGGAAAGTCGATCCTTCTGGTGGATAAATTGAAGCTGATGCCCTCTCTTCGCGGCACTCTCGTTATAAATGGCTGTAGGAGTTAGCGCGAAGTAATGAATACATTGTATAACATTATGGTCCGTATAATACACAAACTATCAAGTTTGGCTGTTAGCGACATCAATCTAGCGCCCTTCCAGCGCCAACTCACCCTATTCATAACGCGTCCGCCGGTAATAGCCGCTTAAACGTTCGCTAAGAGTGAGGGGGGGAATCTTCGACCTGATTCTTTGCTTAGTTTGCTAGCATATGATCGGTGTAATGAAGTTTAAATTCTGATCAAAATTTTTATTCGTATTTTCCCCGAAAATAATAGACTATCTCAGTGTACCGAAAGTCTGGTGCGGAAGTATTTTTTTTCCGTTTTACACTATCTAGACATCAATTTTCGAAGTTTTTTTGATGTCTATATATAGGTATATATATATATATATATATATATATATTATATATATATATATATATATATATATATATATATATATATATTATTATAATCTTTTGATTATTATTTACCTCCATTTATCTCCGTTTGCCAAAAAAACATTCATTCATTATATGTATATATATATATATATATATATATATATATATTTATATATATATATATATATATATATATATATATATATATATATATATATATATATATATATTTTTTTATTTTTATATATATATATATATATAGATAGATATATATATATATATATATATATATATATATATATAGAAAAAGGAGTATTGCCGTAAAATTGAAATGACAAAGTCTATGAGTTCTCGGCAAATAAAAAGGGGCCAACTAACGAAGAATCACAACCATTTCGTTAATAATGTCTATATTTCGGATATAGATTATATCCTTTCTCAGGACTCTACAAATATACATGATATTAAAACATAATAAAAAATCAACAATATTCACAACTTACAACTAACTAGGCTGGATGTAAATTAACCATAACAGTAAATGCAGAGTATGTTGAATATAAGAGTCATCAAAATAGTACTTAATAAAAATTGAAACAAAAAAAGAGAGCTGAATCTAAAATCGAAATTAACAACATAACCTTCCAACGTAACCGAAAGCAATAAAATGACAAATGTCAAGCAGGTTTCCAATATTACAGTAACCATAGATCAACGTCTCCGTGTAAGAGGTGTCACCTAGATAAACAAACAGAGGTTATAAATGTCGTATGAATAATATAAATATGAAGTCCACACTGAAGAACATCAACAAAGAACAGAAAAACAAAACTTTTGATAGACAAACCACGATGAATTTTAGACAAAGAAACACCTGGAGCAAAAAAAAGGCCCCTTTTTATTTGCCGAGAACTCATAGACTTTGTCATATATATATATATATATATATATATATATATATATATATATATATATATATATATATATATATATATATATATATATATATATATATATATATATATATATATATATATATATATATATATATATATATATATATATATATATATATATATATATAAATTTATATATATATATATATATATATATATATGAATGAATGTTTTTTTGGCAGACGGAGATAAATGGAGGTAAATACCAAATTTAATAATCAGTAGTAATAATATAAGTACTTCAAAATAATCAGGTTATACATCGATAACTAGTTGCATAATTACAAAGAGTGTCAGTTTGACAGTTTAAATAATCCGACCGCGAAGCCGGACGATTATTCTGTCAAACTGACACGATTTGTAATTATGCAGGAAGTATGAGAACCGTATTTATTTTGAAGTACGCATTGTATTTGATACGATTATTTGTTGAGTATATAAGTAAAAATTTCTGAATCGACTCATTTCTGAACAGTTTTGATAAACGTCAAAATTTGACGGTCTTCTTAGTTTTCGATTGGTAGAGCTACTCTATGTATAATCAGGTATTATCGAAATTATACAAGGCAACTTAACTGAATTGATCGTTCTGATAGGTTGAAAATCATACGAAAAAAATAATCAGCTATAATATCACAAGAGCATCGAAAATAATCGATTATACTTTCGAGTCACGAGACGTATTTTGCGAAACATCCATAAGAAAATACGCCGAGTGACGAGGTCAGTATAATCGATTATTTACGATTGCTCGGGTGGTATTCGTTACGATTATATAACGAATGAAAAATATTAATTTTTTTCGACAAACGTCAAAAAATCGTCAATATGTAAACGTTCACATCTTGACACGAGACGAAACACGAAAACGATTATATCACGTCCCCGAGGGAATATTCACTTATAAATACGCAGTGGTTATGCAAACTACACGGATTCTATTGGCTCACTTATTCATGAGTTATATGATCAGTTATAATCTCACAAGAGTATCGAAAAATATCGATTATACTTCCGAATCACGAGACGTATTTTGCGAAACATCCAGGGGAGCGCAGCTCGAGTGGTGTTTTAAGAAAATACGTCGAGTATCAAGGTCAGCATAATCGATTATTTTCGATTTCTCGAGTGGTATTCTTTACGATTATATAACGAATAAAAAATATTAATTTTTTTCGACAAACGTCAGAAAATCGTCAATATGAAAACATTCAAATTTGACACGAGGCGAAACGCCAAAACTATTACTTATATCACGTCCTCAAGGGTACATTCATTTATCAATACGCAGTAGTTATGCAAAATTCACGGATTCTATTGGCTTATTCATTCGTGAGTTATATAATCAGTTATAATATCACAAGAGTATCGAAAATAATCGATTATACTTCCGAATCACGAGACGTATTTTGCGAAACATCCACGAGAGCGCAGCTCGAGTGGTGTTTTAAGAAAATACGTCTAGTGACGAGGTCAGTACAACGATTATTTTCGATTGCTCGATTAGTATTCGTTACGATTATATAACGAATATAAAATAATAGTTTTTTTTGACAAACGTCAAAAAATCGTCAATATGAAAACATTCACATTTTGACACGATGCGAAATACCAAAACGATTATATCACGTCGTCAAGGGTATATTCACTTTTCGTAATCCCATACTGTTATTTCGATTCAACGGTATTCAGATGACAATTGAAAAGTCAGTGATAACGGCCGCCGGCCGTTATAATTTTATAACGGCTGGCGGCCGTTAAGAAATCACTTGTTCAAATATTTATTTCAAAACATCATTCTGCTTACAATAACAACATTGAAATCTTGGTTCACATCGAGTTGGGAGAATAAACCTCAGATTTTCATTTCGCATAGGCTAATAATACATCTTCATTAACCACCTTTACATTCTTGCTTTTACGCCACATTTCAAAATTTTCATATTCTTTTTGATATCGCTCTTGAGTTATTTTCGGCAGTTAATCAACACTCGCTGCACTGCACATGATTCTCCCAATATTTCTAAAGGAATTTGATTTCGTTCCTCAATTTCATCCATGGTCGTCGTTAAAGCGAACTTGAGAACACTAAAAACTGACGTTGTTTATAAAACTGTCAAACTGTTCCATGACAACAGAGTGCACGACGTTGGGATTTTTCTTTAGAATTGCGAGGTACGGGGTTTTTTCTTTCTTCGGAATCAAAATGTAATCTCTCAACGGGATTACGAAAAATTTTTAACGACACATGGCCGATACGCAAATAACGGATTCGGTTAGTTATAATTCTCGGCTGCGCCTCGGATTACAATATCCAACCTCATCCGTTATTTGCTACATATCGGCCTTGTTACGTTAATAACTATATCAATACGCAGTAGTTATGCAAAATTCACGGATTCCATTGGCTTATTTATACATGAGTTATATAATCCTAGATATTAACAAAAAACTATATAATTTGAAACAGTGTGGTTTTTACTGCTGGAAATAAATCATGTGCAATAAGCAGTATTATTTGGAAGAATATGGTTACCCTACAAAAAGAAAAATGAAGATGACATGAGCAGCAAGAGTTAAGCAACGGTGGTATTAAAATGCTATGAGAGATAAGTCCAGGAACAATAAATTTCTGAAAAAAGCTAAGTTCAGATTAATAAGAGCCTAAGTGTCATGAAAATTTTTCTATTACACAAGACAGCAAAACTTTATACACTAAGGGCCGAAACACATTAATGAAACGCGACGCGACAAAACGTGTGGACACTCGATGTGTAATGTGCACTTACCAACACGCGATGCCACACAACACATAAACAATTTTTGATCACAATTCTGTCAACAGTGACAGTTTATAAATGTATGATATGGATTACACCGAATTAGATGAAGATGTTGAAGGAGATGTGATGCAAATTTTGGGTTTATATATCTTACTAAAACCACAAAAGAAAAAGAGATTAAGAAAACTTTACTGGGTGCATGAAATGAATAAAAAAAGGAGTACTTTGGGATCCAAATTACTCCTATCCTATGATGTTCACCCAAAGTTTGGGTGAACATCATACTCTATACCCAGACCTACTCCAAGATAATGATAGATTTTATACATGTTTTCGGGTTACAAAAACACAATTTGAAGTAATTCATGATTTTATTAAAGATGACACATATAAGAAAACAACAACATTTGGCGAAGCCATAAGCACAAAGGAAAGACTCGCTATTTGTCTTAGGTAAGTATCTAATATAAGAATTTATTTTGAACTAATCCATTTCTCCATAACTAAAATCATCAAAACTTTCTCTCACATTTGAATCATTTGATTTTTCATTCTGCGACTCTTCAGCTTCTACTTCTTAAGTTTCATTTTGTACTGATAGTAAAGGTTCTTCATTTCTATAGCGATTCAAAATTGTATTTGACTTTCCTTGATTTGTATTTAGGTTACATTTAATAGGAGTCTTTTCAAAAGCATGCGTCTTTTTGTTAGGTACATTCATCAGTGTGTATTCCATTTTGGTCAAATTTCTGTCAAAATTCAATAAATTAGCGTTACTTGACAATTCCCGAACGAACGCGTGACATCGAGTGTTACCTAGAAACATAGATTGCGCAACACGTCGACTGGATCAGGTAGCGCTTGCCTGTATCGCATGGTGTCGAGTGTCCATAGTGTGATTCTGGTCATAGAAATTACTAAGATTTGATTTTATTCAACACGCGTCGCGTTTTGTCGGGGTTTACCACGTTTCAATAATGTGTTTCCGCCTTAATACTATTGTGAAATATGCTCAAGGGATTATGTTAATGAAAAATTGCCTATTCTCCTCAGAAATGAATAGCAGCATGGTCCATAGGTTTTTTTTGCTTTACTGATGGATCCCTCTGCACGAAAAGTGAAAGAAAGAGAACTGATGTGATCGACAGTAACATAAAAAAATATATAAGAATATAAATATAAAATATGACAATAGCAATATGACAACTGACCAGAGTGGCACTTAGCTCTTAAAGATGACAAATTTCACAAAAAGTGTTTTTCCTCAAATGTGGCACTTACCTCCCTTTGATAAAAAATCATTCAAATATATATATATATATATATATATATATATATACCTATTTATATATATATATATATATATATATATATATATATATATATATATATATATATATATATATATATATATATATATATATATATATATATATATAACTATTTATATATATAAATATATATATATATATATTTATATATATATATATATATATATATATATATATATATATAACTTTTTGATAATTATTAGCATTAACAGGATTGGTTAATCACGAGAAAACTCGATTTTATTAAAAAGTTGAGGTTTCGCCACGAAATTCGTGGCTTTTTCAAAACCTTTCAAAAAAAAGCCACGAATGTCGTGGCGTAACGTCAACTTTTTAATAAAATCGAGTTTTCTTGAGATTCACCAAGCCTGTTATTGCTAATAATTATCAAAAAGTTAAAAATAGTTCACAGGCAACAACAATTCAAATGAATAATTTATATTATATATATATATATATATATATAATATATATATATATATATATATATATGTATATATATATATATATATATATATATATATATATATATATATATATATATATATATATATATATATATATATATATATATATATATATAGATATATATATATATATAATATATATCATATAATATATATATATATATATATATATATATATATATATATATATTATATTTACATTTATAATAATGTAAATATGCATTTGAAATAAAAGCTTCGTGGGTCTTCTAAATTGAAGATTCTTGCTCGACTTCAGCTCACAAATGATATTTATGTATCTGAAAATTTATATTACTTTGAATTATATAATTGCTTTCTCGGTATAATCTACCGAACAAAATGAGTTAAATTTAAATTAATTTATTGATTTTTTCTACATATTAAAACAGCCAGTTCGAAATAACCAGCATCTTTTCAAGATGTCAAGTTGGGTGAGTATTTTGGCATTAAAATTTATATATGGTGAGATTTATTAACCACCAACTACTAACCACAGTAAATTGGCCAAAAATTTTCACAAGTCGTTAATATTTGGATAAAGTTGAAAGCAATGGAATTACAGGCTAATGACAATGAAATTGGGACATTATGAATTATTACAAAAAAAATCAACTGTGACAATAATTTTAAAGATTCAGTAGTTTATTTCTCACCTCATAAAGTGAATATCTAGTGTGAAGAAGAAGAAAAAAAGAATTTTATCAGAGCATGAACTCTGCGCTGCTTATTTAATTATGTGGTTTATTCTTTATGGATCAATTTTCATTTGTTTTTCTTTTTATTGTTTAGCCATCATGGAATAATTTTAATTTTAGGAATTTATATTATTTCAGTATCACATACAGGTTATAGTAATATACCTCTGTGATGTTATTGGTTTATGCTCCGAAATAAACTTCATTATTATTATTATTATATTATACAGTTGCGAAATTCAACAGAAAATGAATTACCGAAAAAAGAAAAACTACTTAAATTTAACATATTATAATAATATTGTGTATTCAAGACTATGGATGAAAGTTATGCCAACTTACAATTAATCGTTTAGGTAGCAATAAATGTCCTTTCAGTAAGGAATTTGTTTTATATAGAACGAATAGGATTCCATGATATCATTCACCATATATTTCCAATAAAATTGGAAGATAAGTTACCATATGGATAGAAATTATAAAATATTTTCTAAGTTTTACTATATTTTTAGTTCATATTTTAAACTTCGAGGAAAACTATTTCAACTCTCCAAAAATCATATGCAAAATTCTAGCACAAAATCTATGTCCATGATCTCTTGAAAATGTGCCAGCCGATTAACACTCCCATCACTTCACATTATTCGATGAAACCCGAATAATATAGAAACGAAGTGGTATAATTATCAGCGAGTGCCCATATGTCACTATTAATTGTTAAATATTGTTTATCCCTGCTGAAATAACGGAGGCTGACAGGAGTAATTAATCTGCGTTATTTCTGGAGAGGATAAGGAGGATAGACATCCCAGGGGAGTCATCCGGACACGTTGGAGATGGACCTGCATGCGCCCAGAAATCCCCATCCAGTGGGATTCAGCTGCATCGGAAGGTATACGAGCTGAAAATCACGAGAGTTTAGTTAGAGTGAAACGATCTCGAAGAAACACATTAATAGTTAATCAAGCTACATGATTAATCATAATTCAATATGTTGTAGAAAATGATAAAACTGTATGATCTTTCACTTTATTTTCTAAAATTTTTTTTATTACTAAACTGACTATTTATACATGGAAAATCATTTTATAATAAATAATTATTTCATGTTGTTAATTTCATTAGTTCAATTGAATAAAATTTAAATCTAGTGTATTATCATTATGTTTAACACTAATTTTCCACTAATTATTAGTCACAGAAATTTATTGAATAATTTTTTTTTAAACGTGAGAAATTGATATGCTAACGGATTGTTTTCAATAAATTTTTAGATTTTGAAAAATATTCATATAAAGTAAAATAAAAATTATTATTGCGAATAAGTTTCTATGCAGAATATTTTTAAAATCTGAAAAATTTCCATATTTCTGATCTACATAATAGACAATTCATAATAATTTTATCAGTAAATATTACTGTGAAAATATTATATGTACCTACTGATAATTGCACAAAGATATGAAATTAGTTACATACTTAAAAGAATCTGAAAATACAATGTTACTGAACAAGAATTGTATTTTTCAGTTATTTGAAATATATTCTTTGAGTTCTTTGGTTCTCCATACTATAAAGATGCTGTCAATTGGATGAGACACCATAGGTACTATTCATCTGATATTCAGTTCCACTAGATGAGAATTTGATGATGATATTGATATTGTGAAATTGAATTTACTAAGAAAAAATTTTTAGCATTCTCACTAAACCTTATCTTTATCGAAGTATTTATAAAATTATTTCCACAAAATACCACATACCAAGAACTAAGATATCACATGCGCCTTGTGGGGCGGAGGTAAAGTGACCTTTGTTTCAGGCGTGCTGGGTTCGAATCTTGGGTTAGGTATGGAGGTTTGTGGATTTCTATGAGTTTCAGTGAGTAAAAGATTACTCAGTTGGGTAATGTACATGACACATCAAAAAAGAAAATATCTAATAGTATCCGTTCAGCTTTAACAGTGAAGGAATTACAGACTTAATGAAAAGTTAAATATAAAGTGAACTAGGAAAATTCTTCAGTAATTTGAAAAATTATTAAACAACTTTTCAAGAAAGCTGGTTATATGTATTCCGCGATGCGAATTCTATATTCACTAATCGAACGGTGAATTATACAGTGTGACCCATTTTTAATGGAAACACCCCTGTAAAATTTGAAGTCGTGAACCGATTTCAACCACTTTTTTCTTGAACTGTCGAGTACTAAAAGGTCTACCTTGGGACAAAATTTGACATGTTCATTCCAATTTTCAGGGCATACTACGATATTTTTTCTTAGTAGCAATTCGGTTTTTTTTATTAGCGATTTTTTTATTGAAAAGATTACCACTCCACTCGATTCAGCTTGCTCCTAAATAGGTTTGACCAAAATTTCATGAAAAATATTCATTCATAACATGGTTTTTTTATTTTTAGTGGATGGTGGAACAAAGGCGAGTAGTCGCCTGTGTTCCATCATCTACCCACATGGGTTCGTAAGCTAGTAAATTACCCAGCTGATTATAGTGTACGTAGATCAATTATAGACAATCACAACACCCATAACTTATCCAGGATTCGAACACGGTACCGTCTGTACCCTAGACAATTTTCCAACCATCTGGACCACAGCCGGCTATAACAATGTTATGAGAACTCAATATTCGAAATCTCACACTTAACAATCACAAAAAGAACAGCTAATATCAACAGATAGCCATAGAAATATTTCTTTTATGATTTCAACAATAAAATAGCGTAAATATTTTCACGGAAAAATAACGAAATTACACTCAAGTTTTTACGCAAATCAACTAAAACTAAGACCTAATAGATTTTTCAATTTAAATCGTAGTTGTCATTGAAATGATTGAGCGTAAGAGAGAAAATTGAAATTATACGCATTTCGGGAGATGACTTTAGAAGTGCATCAGGAGAGGTTTGTAGAGTATTTATCTGATGGCCCTTTATTCTTGAAATCATTGAAAAAGTATTCCTATGGCTATCTGTTGATATTGGTGTTTTTTTGTGTGACTATTTAGTATGAGTTTTCGAATTTTGAGTTCTCATAACTTTGTTATGTATGAAAATTTTTTTATGAAATTTTGGTCATACTTATTTAGGGACACGCTGAATCCAGTGGCGAGGCAATTTTTTCAATAAAAAAAATCGCTAATGAAAAATCCCTAATTTCGACTAAGAAAAAATATCATATTATGCCCTGAAAATTGGCATAAACATGTCTTATTATGCCCCGAGGTAGAACCTTCAGTACTTAACATTTCAAAAAAAATATGGGGTGTTACAGGGGTGTTTTCATCAAAAATGAGTCACACTGTATAAAACGTCAAGTCACCCCGACTAAAAATCTGCATACAGCTGATTCGATCTTATTAGATCTCATCAGTGCAGCTATTTGAGTCGGAGTTTATTGACAAATTTGTTTTAGAGAAAACTATTATGAACTTCTTCAACAGTAAATATTTTCTTTATTGGTATAGATACTTTGATGACGTAATTGTTTGCTATACTGGTACAGATAGACAATTGGATAATTTCATTTCTTATATTATATCCATACACCCCCGTATTAAATTTTTTCTAGAAACTGAAATGAATAATTCTATTAATTACTTAGATTTAACTTTTACCAGAAGAAGCAACAAACACGAATTTTCAATTTTTCATAAACCATCTCATACAGATATTACAATTCATAATACATCACTACACCTAATTTCACATAAATTAGCCGCTTATGATTGTATGATTCATAGGCTTTTCAAAATTCCGTTGTCCGAAGCTAATTTTCGAAAGGAATTGAATATAATTAAACAAATGGCAGCAAATAATGGTTATTCACCCAAAATGATTGACAGTCTCATTCAGAAGAAAAAATACAAAATGACAATTTCAGAAGTTTACCCACATATATCCGAGAAAAATACAGTCTATAACAGTTTAACATACTTGGGTAAACCTTCCAAAAACCTGAAATTGTTTCTTCATAAACAAAACTTCAAAGTTTCATATGAAACCAATAATAGCATTGGAAAGTTCATTAAAAACAACAAATCAAAAATTCATAGAGATGATCGTACGGGTGTTTATAGACTCAACTGTAACGATTGTGAAAAATTCTATAACAGGACGTACAATTAGAAATTTCAAAACTCGAATACACTTTCACCAACGTAGATATATTAAGCAGAAAACGGACACTAATTATGCGTGTCATCTTATTCAAGAAAACCATACCTTTAATCACAATTATAATATATTACAGTTAGAAAATAGTCTCCACAAAATCAACTGTTGGAATTCCTATACATCAATAAATATAAAAATTCCGGAAACCTAGTTAACGACCAGATTGAATTAAACCCTTCTCCTCTTCTTAATCTGTTCAATGTATCTACCAATAGCTCTGAATGAATTGCTTATTGTTATTTAGTTTCTCTTAGAACCCGCCCGTGTTATGTTCAATTTTTCGTATAAATAGATTGTTTTGTAATACCATAATTTAGTACGAGAAGAGGTCAATGTTACGACGAAACGCGTTTACTCATTAAATTATATTCAAACCTGTGAAAAGTTAGTTTTTTGTTTCTTTATGGAGTTATAATAAATTTGTAATTGTTTCCCAATACGAATCGCGGTCACGGATGCTATCAGGATATTAACTCAAAGCGCCCTTCACCATAATTATTGGAAATCAACAATTCACCGCTTGGATTGAGAATGCAGAATTCCGTTGCGAGAACACATACTGCCTGACATGAAATGTCTACTCTGTAACTGTGGCGTATATGATTCCAAAACACGCTAACATAGCGTTTATAAAAACTCTGGACATACTCACGAGAACGCACTATGTAAATACTTGTGGCGATTTTCGCAATATTTAAACTCAAATCATGGGAAATATACAAGTTGACTATGGTCAATTTGATATATTACATGAAGTGAACGAGGAATATTCTTCAATAATTTAAAATATTATTACACAACTTTCCAAGGGAGCTTGTTATTCCAAGACAAGAATTCTACGTCTCCTGAATCAAAATCTGCATACAAGATTCGATTTTGAAAAGTTAAATAAAATTATTCGCTACTTCTTGGGTTTTCCCGTATATAACGATTCCCATACATACGTGGATAGAAAGTTCAAACGAAAAACTGTGAACGTAGATGGCATTTCACGATCACCGAAATCGAGTTGTTGGACATGAGCGATAATTCCCTAATGATCTAGTCCATCCGTCAGATCAGCCTGAGTGGCCAGACTACGTTGTCAGGGCAGACACGATAGATTGAGTTGAAACAGGAGCCCGGGAGGCAGTAGATATTTGCTTGAATTATGTGAAAAAACTTAGTATAATGGGAAATTTTACGCAAATTTTAAGTAGGTAAGTAAAGTAAGTTTATTAATATAGGTATCCTAATATACAATATATATAAATGTTACATTTTAACAATAATAACATTTTAGTAGAAAATTTGCTAAGAAAAAACATGAAATGACAACAAAAAACGAAACAAACGAAAACAAATGAACATTAAATTATTTTACATATTTTATAGGTCCCCAAACAAGTGAAATGGTGCAGACGTGGTAAATAAACCCCAAAATGATTTAAATATATTTTGATTTTAGGTAACCTATAAGTAATTTTTTTAAATGTATGATAGAACTGCAACTTATTATGTCTTTTGGAAGCTTGTTGTATTCAATGGGTCCTAGGTGGAATAGTGAATTCATTGAACTCGTGTAGTTTGTTCTTGTCACATAAAAATTCATGTTTTCCCTTGTAGGATTATCATGAATTTCATTTTGATAAATTATGAATTGGTTGAAGTAGGTAGGAAGTTTTCCTGCTATTATTTTGAAAATAAAAATCATAGAACAATAAAAAAATTTGTTCTAACTTTATAGAATCGTTGAAAATAATATGCTCTTTTGAATAAGATATCCATATCAATTAGGCCAAGCTACAGAGATTTTTTCATGTAAAAAGTGTTAGAAGAAATCCAGCTGCGCCATTATTTGTAAAATAGTTCCGTATGATGTAGTGATATGTTTTTCAATGGACTTTATTATTTATATCTTTGTTATCAACAATTTTATGCAAGAAAGCGCGTTTTTTTTAGTTTTTTGCTTGTAAAGTTGAAACTATCAGGGTAATCGTGATAGTGTCAATAGACTCATTGTAGAAAATGAAAAGACGAAATAAATGAGAGGTCGGACGACTCGATCAGACCCTTAGTTTGAGAGAAAATTGGAAAAAACCGTCCAAAATGCAGTTTTTTCAAAAATTTTTTACTCGGTTATTTTTGAGTTGTAGCGTAGGTCCTTCGGCCAGTATTAGTTATTGATATAAACTTCATTTGTGCGAAGATCAGAAACTGTCCGATGCATAGTTTTTGATCTGTGGCCATTTGATTATGTTACTATGCAATTTTCCAGCAGACCTGAATGCGACAGGTATGGTCCGATTTCAATTTACTAAAAAGATTTTGAAAGTAGAATTCTCATAGTTCAGAACGTTCATCTTGGTTTTTCATAAAAACGCTGAAAAATATGTTAAAAATAAAGCTGAACATGATGAAAAACGGCCGAGCGCGTGAGAGTAGTTGAAGAGTGGGGGTTTGCAATTATTATCTGACAACGTTTAGAATTTACTGTCATGTTCAAAATGCCGACGCTTTCGAATGTCATACTTCTCCTTGCCTGCTGCTCTACCCCCACTCTTCAACTATTCTCACGCGTTTTTCGTCATGTTCAGCTGTGTAAAAGCACTATTTTTTCAAATGAATATTCTCTAATGTATGGTTGTTGATATAGTTGATAGTTTTTCAGTAGAACTGACTACCAAAGACTCATACGAGGATATTTACACCAAAAAATAAGTGATTTTGTGAAAATAAATCAACTTCAAAATTCAATGTTTAAAAAAGTAACAACAATTGAGAGCTTCACTCTCTTTCAAAATCTTCTTTACTCAAAGATCTTTCTGGAAAAGGAAAGGAAACACGCGTGTTTCATTCCTCCCTGAAGTATGTGTCAGGGAGTCGGGCAGCTTGAGTTTGGGACTAACTCCTTCAGCCAGATCAGAGGATACACTTGTATGTACAAGTGCATTAGGGATAGGTGAGACGGGATATTTATGAAACAAAGCAAGTGTGGGTATGTTCAGAGGATTAATATTGGCCCAGTATTCGTCTTATAAGTTTGCAATCAGTGACTTACATTACCATGAGGAAACCTGTGAGAAAAACTCATGGCAGACCAGTCGGCCACGGGGTTTGAACCCGAGACCTCCCAAATACTAGCCAGCGTACGCTAAGTACTCGACTAACTAGCTTGGTGATCTTTCTGACGGTATGCTACACATTGATAAAAAAAAATATTTCTGCTTCAAATTGCGGATACTCCATCAGAAAGACGAAAATCGTCCGGACTTAGTGAGGAAAGCAATTTTATTTTCATGATCGATGATTTGAGCACAAGTTAAAATACTAACAAATGGGCTTGAAACTGAGTCATTACCCAATCATATTTAGAATCTTTAAATTTCATTGGACGTACACAACACCCAAAAGAAAGGTGGGATTCGAACCCACAATCCTCGGTTTACAAGCGATACACCCTACCGCTGGGCTACCGAGGCCTCCAGTTACTTACTTGTTGAAGCAGAAATATTTCTCTTTATTGTTCGAACAAAATGTGATTTTATGATTGTTTATCTGAACAGAAGTTAAACTACTTACGATAGTGTAATACCTACCTGCCTCTCTTGTTACACATTTTGTTCGAAAAAAAATATTTCAACAAGAAAAATTTTTTTTGGCAAACTATACAGTTTCTGCAGATTGCGTTAGATAGTTGAATTTGGTACATGAATTGAGTTCATGTTGAAATACGATACTTTGTTCAATTCGCATATCGACTTGCTTCGTCATCATAATAAATTACTATTATACTACTCATCTTTTACTATATTCATTCTAAAAACCAATAATACATTTCATCATCATGTGGTATCTCACCTAGTATTTTCCTTGAAACGCTGAATGAATCTGATATAGGAAATATAGATATAAAATTTGAAACAGAAACGTCTGAAAAGTGAATGGTTTTTTAAATTAATTCAAAATATCCGATAAAACAGGTGTTCAGTCAAAACGGCGGCTAGCTCCCGGACTGCTCGCACAGCAAACACAGAGTACGAATTAAATCTGATAAATGGAGCGGTGACACGACTGACTGATCCGACAATACAAACACTCAAATACCTAGTAAATTCACATCCGGTGTCTGCTTTCGGGCTGCCGCGAACTCAGCTGATGGATGAATCTGCAAACAGTGCATCCGGCGTACCCTTCGACCCGTCGCTGAGAGCGGGGAGTCATCCCCAGCACCGGGACAGTCGAGCAATACTCCGGGAGCGACCTGTTGCAGAGGCTTTCCGAAGGGGATGCGGCTTTTCCATCAACCGACTCAATTAGTATGAAAAAACTGAAAACACTGAGATAATTTCGGTAGGACATCTTTGTAAAGAATTATGTTTCAGTATGAATAATTAGTTCATAGGATACGGGCATTATATATATATATATATATATATATATATATATATATATAAATTTATATATTTATATTTATATATTAATATATATATATATATATATGGCCGTTTCTTTTATCATGTGGTAACATTGCTATATTCTAAACCGTAACAGATATAGGGACGATTAAATGAGAAAAAAGGTAACTATTATGATGAGCAGTAAACTGGTCAAAAAAAATGTACGAAGACTTTCGCCGTTCCCGAGTTATACAGGGGAAACTGAAAATGGCGTTTTTGGTTTTTTACGAATAGAATTGGTATTTCAGGAAATATGAAAAAATGGAAGAGAAAATTTTTATTGTATTCAAAATGCACTATAACCATGTAAGAATAAATCTTAGATTGAACATTTCGTCTCAATACGGCCACCATCAACTTTTTTTTTCGAATACGGACCTGTCTTTTTTATTGCAAATATTGATGAAGCGATAAAATCACAATTTAGTGGTATATCACAATTGATATTTTTATAGCGTTTCATTCAAAATAAGAATCATCAGTGACAACAATTTTCAATTACGGCCCTCTGTAAATAGTTTTGATTTCTTCAAAACTTGTTCAACTGTTATCATACTTCAGACATTAGCCAATAATTTCGATAGATACCCCATCACAATGAACATTTTAATTTTTGTATTACAGTAATACTTGTTTCGAGGCTGATTTCTCTTGAATGAATTTTTATACGTTTCAATCCTCACAATTCAGAGGTATATCACAATTGATATTGTTATAGCGTTTCATTCAAAATTACTAGCATCATCAGTGACCACAATCAAACAGAAAAAAATTTAGTTTATAATGAATTTTTGAGGGAAAATAAAAACACTACAAACAACGAATTCCACGTGAGAAACTACATTATAAATGCTCGAATTGACGACCTCTTTGTTAAATGCACATACGTTGTCTGACCATACAATTTTTGCGTCAATTTATTAGCATGTTGGGTGTAATGCTGTCACATGCATCTATTATATTTTGTTTGAGATGGTCGATCTGTACTATGTGTCGAAAAAACTTTCTCCTTTATGTATCCCCAGACAAAAAAATCTAATAGATTAAAGTCTGGAGATCGAGCTGGCCTGGCAATAGGTCCATTGTTTCCAATCCATTTTGTTGGGAATATTGCCTCTAAATGTTCCCTTACTGTTGCTGCATTATGGCGAGCGGCACCGTCTTGTTGAAAATGTTGTATTTCACGGCGAATATTCAGTGGCAATTCATGTAAGTATTCATCAAACTCATTAGATAAAAGATTTAAATACATTCCACTATTCAAATTCTCATTGTAAAAGAAAGGACCTAGTACCTTTGTTCCCAAAATTCCCAACCAAACATTTATTCCGAATCTTTCCTGGAAGTTGGTTTCTCTATGTAAATGTTCATTTGTATTTTTCCACCTATAATGGATGTTTCTGATAAACCAGCCATTATTGGTAAATTTTGATTCTTCCGTCCATATTATTTTTTTACAAATATTTCCTACTTCCCTATTTCTACGTCTTAACCAATTCGCAAATCGTAATCTCCTTTCGTAATCCCTTTCATTGATGTGATCAACTTTGCGTATCTTGTAGCATTTGTATTTGTTCTGTTTAAAAATATTTCTGATTGATTTCACAGAAATCCCTAGTTCGTGGGCCATTTCTCCTAAAGAACAATCTTGATGAGAAATATTTTTATAACTGACCAATCCTAAATTAAAAAAAAAAATGTTTTCACTTTTTTATTGTTTATGAGGAAATATTTGCTCACCTAAAACATTTATTCGGTTCGTCATACTTCCAGTAACAACACATTTTCTAGTTTTATTTCTGTCAAATGCACCATAGTCTCTCAAATTTCTTTCTAATCGTCTGAACATTTGAATATTTGGCATACGACGATTCGAGTATAGCTCACCATACATATTTTTTTTTTTTTAGAAAGACATGTGCTTCGATTACAAAGACCATATGCACAACGGAACAATTTAGAGACTGCCAAAAGAGGGTTTCTATTTGATTTCGCATATGTAAATAGCATATCAGTCCTTTCGTCATTTGAATACATCTTTAATATTATGTAACCCAGAGCATAAACGTCTGACAGTTCTTAACAGATATCAACAACTCATTTATTTTTCCTGCCATAGAAAACAAGCCGACGTGTTTGAAATGGCGAATGAAGTCAGATGCTACTCAATTGTACTAAATTCAACACAACAATCGTATTTGGACCAGAAACGAATATTTTCGTTACCTACTTCTAGGATTGAGAATTATAAAAATATTCCGTATTGAAATGGATTCAGGAGAAATCAGCCTCGAAACAAGTATTACTGTATAATACAAAAATTTCCAGAAATGGGAAATACGAATGTTCGTTATGTTAGAGTATCTTCTCATGAAAATTATTGGCTAATGTTTGAAGTATGCTAATAGTTGAATAAGTTTTGGAGAAATCAAATCCATTCACAAAAGAACTAAGGACAGGACCGTAATTAAAAATTGTTGTCTCTGATGATGCTCGTTATTTTGAATGAAACTCTTTGAAAATATCAAGTGTTATATACCACTGAATTGTGATTTTATCGCTTTATCAATATTTGCAATAATAAAGGTCCGTATTCGAAAAAAAAAATGATGGTGGCCGTGTTGAGACGAAACGTTCAATCTAAGATTTATTCTTACATGGTTATAGTACATTTTGAATATAATAAAAACTTTCTGTTCCATTTTCTCATATTTCCTGAAATAACAATTCTATTCGTAAAAAACCAAAAACGCCATTTTCAGTTTCCCCTGTATAACTCGGGAACGGCGAGAGTCTCCGTAGATTTTTTCTGATCAATTTACTGCTCACCATAATAGTAACCTTTTTTCCTATTTAATCGTCCCCATATCTGTCATGGTTTAGAATATAGCAATGTTACCACATGATAAAAGAAACGGCCTGTATACATGAATGGAGAACATAAACCGCAACAACACTGAAAGTATACTTCAAAGAATATCCAGTTTATTACCTTGAAGAAGTCGATTTTAGTAGGTCAACAAATTGATGATTTTTATTTTCATATATTTTTTTATATTTATATTGTATACTATATTGATATATGTTGTATACTGTGTATATGTAGTATGACACGACTGTGATGCAGTTGAAATAAAATTATTATTATTATTAGTATTATTATTATATATATATATATATATATATATATATATATATATATATATATATATATATATATATATATATAATTATTTATTTGAATTGTTGTTGCCTGTGAACTATTTTGAACTTTTTGATAATTATTAGCCATAACAGGCTTGGTGAATCTCCAAAATCTCGATTTTATTAAGAAGTTAACGTTTTGCCACGACATTCGTGGCTTTCTCAAAACTTTTGAAATATTGAAATTTCTTTGACGTTAATTTATTTGAAAAAATTTGAATAGTTAAAAAGGACTACTATGTTTCATCAAAAATTTTTTTCGGCTGTGGCCGTTCTCTGTTATTTATTACGTGCTATTCAGTCCAATATTAACATTCAAATCTGTTATTATTAGATGGTTAGGGAAACCACAGAAACCTTTACCCACGTAATGTTCGAAATGGGTTCAAATTATTTTGATTTTGAAAAGTCAAAGAATAGGGTACTATTTATCTTTTTTTCAAAAAATTTTTATTACGGCTGTGGCCCTCTTCAGTTATTAATTACTTGCTATTTAGTCCAATATCAACAGCCAGGTCTGTTGATATTAGATGGAAAGGGAACCACAGAAACCTTCACCCACGTAATATACAAAATAAGTTTAAAATATTCGATTGTTGGTTTTGTCTTTAAAAAGACATTACTTGTAATTTTTGAGATTCACCAAGCCTGTTATTGATAATAATTCAATATTCCTTGACTTTTCAACATCAAAATAATTTGAACCTATTTCGAACATTACGTGGGTAAATGTTTCTGTGGTTTCCCTTACCATCTAATAATAACAGATTTGAATGTTAATATAAGACTGAATAGCACGTAATAAATAACAGAGAACGGCCACAGCCGAAAAATTTTTAAGTTATATGTATATATATATATATATATATATATATATATATATATATATATATATATATATATATATATATATATATATATTATATATATATATATATATATATATATAAATCACTTAGATCATTAGCCCTTCCCTCCAAATAAATTTCAAATTTTTTAATTTAGGAAAGTATTGCCTGCTTCCTCCGCCATTATGTTGTGAATTAGAATTTTTCTGGACGCAGATTATATTGACACATCATAGTCAGGAACCTTCGCATATGCGCTTACAATAATTCACTATAATCTTATTGTTATAGGATGGATAGTATGAAAGCGCATAGAAAATGAATACTAAGAATGACTTTCATATATTAGATTTACTTTTATCTGTACAAATATTATTCTCTGCCAGTGTTTTTCATACTGTGAAGAAATAATGTTGAATAATGATTCTCACTCAAGAAACCTTCGCTGAATATTTTTTTTTCAATTTTTGTAAATTTTAACACCAAATTAATTTCAATCTCTCACAAGTTTTGTGAGTATTGTGAATTTCGGGACGAAACAATAGCTGTTTAAGGATGCCGTTTTTCAGTCGCCTGTTATTACTAAAAGAGGACTGATATATATATTTAAATCATATATATATATATATATATATATATATATATATATATATATATATATATATATATATATATATATATATATATATATATATATATATATATAATCTCTTTATATTTATTAGCAATAACAGGTGTGTTGTATCTCAAAAAACCCGATTTTATTAAAAAGTTGACGTTTCGCCACGACATTTGTGGCTTTATCAAAAGTTTTGAAAAGATTGAAATTTCAATAAGAGTTCCCAAACTCGATGGCCTTTTAGAAGTATCTAGAAAAAAAAAGAGTTTTGAAATTGGGGCTACGCGTATAGGAGATTATGATCTACAATTGGAAAATATTATCATCATTGCAACGTTGCCAGATCTACGAGTAACTTATGCTAGCTATGTTATTTTGAATGGCACACTATGTATATTTTAACATTTTTGAATTATATATATATATATATATATATATATATATATATATATATATATATATATATATATATATATATATATATATATATATATATATATATATATATATATATATATATATTATATTTTCTCCAAATGAGATTTTCAGTGTTTTTACAAGCGAAACATTATCCAAAATAATTTATTCACAGCAACACCAAATACAATAAATAGGTTTGGAATTAAAGTGAGAATTGCTTTGAGTCTTGAACAATGAAGGGCCTATGATGACCAGTAAATTAAAAATATTCAGAATACTTCGAAACTTCTGTGAATATGGATGAATCATATACTAAAGATCAAACAGAAAATAACATTCATTGGCAAAAACTCAAAAAAAAAATTTCACAATTAACAAGTATCAACATGGATTTAATAACGAAAATTCTAAGGTACGTGTTTTTTATACATTGCCAATGTCATTATCACTTATCCATTTGAGTATGAATGAAACTTTGTAATTCTGGAAGTAAAGTATAGGTATTGATATTACTTGCATGAACTTGTTGATATTCCTTTTACATAATGGAAGATACATGTCACACATTTTGCTGATTTCTATAAAAAAAACAGAATAAGTTAATTGATGAACGCATTGCTATATTATCTACCATCGCCATCATTAAAATTTTCGAAATATGACAGCACTTTCCTCGTTATCTTAAATTATTGATAAAATCTTTAGTCTGAATGACGGAAATTGAAGTTGACATATCCACTTGGTCTCTCTCGGTGACGACATATGTTTACAGCCGCTAATAGCACCCGTAATGAAATTAAAGCGTAAAAGGTCCGCTGAGCTACGGCAGAAGCGATCAACGTAACTTTCTTGTTGCATTAACGGAAATATAACGTAAAACGTTGAGAGAAGAGTATAATTCGCCACTTCCACGAAGAAGGACTTGAATTCATGACGAGAGGAGTTTCGATATAAAGTAATGAATAACCATGATAAAAAATAGTTCGGCTTTTATTCGCAAATATTTTCATCTATATTTCCCAATTTTCATGGAATGGATTAGTGGATATTTATTTATAGAATAGTGAGTAAAATATGTCAATCATGGAAACAAAATAAATTAAAGCTACACATCTATTTAGTGAGTGTTTTCAGCTTACGTTCAATAAACTTACTTAAATTGGAACGAATACAGGAAATATAGAGTAAAAAGGTAGTTTATTTGAAAGTAGTTATTCGAAACAGTTGACAAATTTAGTTTACCAAATTTCATGACAGTGGGACAAATCTCCAAAATAACAAGTCCTTAAACTAAACAAAAATTGCATACAACGAAAAACACGTAGGCAGCAGAGCTCTGTCACTATCTTACTGCTTTGAAGGGAGTTTAGTGTTACAGAAATTCATCAGAAATCGCTTTTTTAGCTCCACGAGTCCTCCATCAAAACCCTGTTTTTCACGGCAATAATTAGAATATGTTGAATATGTTTTATTTCTCAATGTTACTGTTTTTCACGGCAATGATTAGAATATGTTGAAAATTTTTTTTTTTTTCGAAAATATTCTTTGAATATTGTTTTGAACGATCGACTAGTCTGACTTAGGCATATAAAGTCCTTTACACACAAGACAAATCAACTTGTAAACTCCTCAATTTTCAAATTCGAGAGAGATCTTCACCATTGAATAAAAATCCTGGGAGTTTTGTTTTAGTTTTAAAAACAATTTTGAGATAAACCTTTAGTAATTAAGTATATATATATATATATATATATATATATATATATATATATATATATATCTATATATATATAATCATATATATATATATATATTATATATATATATATATATATATATATATATATATATATAATATATAAAATGAAGTGAACTAGACATTTATTCGAAACTAATCAAACAAACCTCCTAGCGGAGCTGGTTATACGAGTTCAAGAAACATTGAAATGCCTCCATATTACCTTGACGGTGTATGTTAGAATCATTAAGTTGTTTATCACAATCAATGGAAATGATAGACAGTCTGTTTCGCCCTTATTTGGGGCTCATCAGTATCATCCATCCATCGAAAGTGATAACCAACCAAATATTTCTAACGGCGTTATATTTTCCTTCCAGTGACTATATGGCATATAAATATGACACAGCGCCACCAGTCGGAAACAAATGAACCACATCTTACAGATAGATGAACACATTTCCTGCCACCTTCGGGAGTCAGGACGTACGAGTTCGCGTTGCCGAAATGTTTTCATCTATCTGTAAGATGTGGTATATATTATATATATATATATATATATATATATATATATATATATATATATATATATATATATATATATATATATATATATATATATATATATATATATATATATATATATATATATATATATATATATATATATATATATATATATATATATATATATATATATATATATATATATATATATATATATATATATATATATATATATATATATATATATATTTATATTCATATATAACTTTTCATCAGACATCATAAAAATATCGAATATCGTGGTTGTCCAAGAGGACTAAAATGGATTTAAAACCTCTCACTGTTAATTCTTGATGGAGTAAAATAGTCCATTATTTTCAGACAATATATGACATAATTTTATTGAACTAAATTTAATTTTAATATGTTTTGAATTTAATTTCTTTGAATTAACAAATATTTTGAGTTACACAATTTCAGGAAGTTGTGAATAAAGTTTCAGTGGTGAACACATTGATATTTTCTGGAAGTTCAATTTATAGTTGGTGATTAGATACAGATACCTATTTCAGAGATTAATTCTTTCATTTATCATGAGTGTAATAATTTATTAAGTAACTTCTCAATAATTTAATAATTGAATAAAGTCAGATTTGTTTAGGAAAGGTTTTTTTAAAATGATATCTTTTTTTATATAATATAATTTTCTCATTGCCATGACGTTTTCTGGAATGCCTTCAAAATAATATCTATTGTCCTAATTGAACATTATTGTCCATATTCATTCACACCATCAGAATAATCAACATACCAAGCGCTCAAGTTCAGTTATGAAGTTGTTAGTAGGAGCTACAATTAGCGGGTTATGTTATCATGCCAATTATTCCAAACATACCTACCGCAAACAAACTCAATAATGCATCAACCCTCTCATATTTAATTTCTTTTTTTGTTTTATTCTCAGTTTACATTGGCCAGAATGTCGAATTCGTTAAATATAGCACAATAATTCTCTGTAATTGGAAAACTCTTAATAAAAGACTAATAGCCCGAAGCATATATGTTGAGTAAAACACTTAAATTAGTTACTGATATTTAAAATAAAAACACTTGGCTTCAAGTTTCACAAATATATTTGTGAAACTTGAAGCCAAGTGTTTTTATTTTAAATATCAGTATTTAATCATGTTTCACCAAGTGATAAGCGAAACTTCAATATTAGTTACTTAAATTAGTATATTCACTCAACATATGTATTTCGGCCTGTTACATTATCAAGAGTTTTCTAACCATTTGAAAACCCTTGAGTCGTATAGCCCGAAAATTATAGGTTAGTAAATATACGAATTTTAATGAAATCAAGCAGTGTTGATATATATTTGATTTCAACGGTACAAAATTAAACATTATTTTGTGAAAATTTATGTGTTCTAATAGTTAGGTTATAAAGTGATAAAAGTGTGGATGTTCTATATAAAAACTAGAACCCTTCTACTAACAGATTTTTCTTCGACTAAACCTCGAAATATTGGATCTGAAATTTCAGTTATAAGATCTTCACGACACTTCTCTATCGGTCTCTATCCTCATCGGAGTAGGAGTGGGTAATATACACTCTATTTGAATGAGTGGGTTTACCAGAATAGTTGATCTGACCCAATCTCCACTTAGAACTTGGTGAACTGGCAAAGAGATCTTGAAATGTGGTGGAAACCTCTGCAGGGGACATATCCACTTTCTCACAATAAAGGTCAATTTTCTCCATCAACACTCATGATAAGACTAGTTTCACCAATTTGGGATGATAAGAAGTTCGGATCTCATAAGCCTTTGCTATGGAAGTAAACGCATTCACGTTTTTATTTGTTAATATTATTTTTCGTACGTTTTCTTTTGATAGGTGAACAACTTTTGAAAAGAGATCTTATAAAGGCGATAGTTAGCTAAAAGAATATGATTGAACTAAAAATTCAAAATATCATTTTATAGTTTGTTAAAATAGTCATACGTGTGTTACTTGAAGTCCCTAAAAGAACGAAAGCAGAAGAAAGGAAAAATTTCTACATCCTTTAAAGTTTGTTTCTTAATAAATTCTTGCATGAATCTTCCCAACGATCACTATTAATTTCTTAAATTGCAAGAACGATATTTAACAGTCTAGTTATTTGAGGCTTACATGTGTTTCGATATTTGTTTTGAAACTGAAATTTTTAGCAGGTTTTCACTTTGAAAACCTGCTTATTCAAATGGGTGCGATTAGCAAAGTTGGACCTAGGACCAAGATAGTTTTTCGTTTCATTACTTTTTATGATGCTTGGCACCCAAAACTCAATTTCATATATATAATTATATATATATATATAAATATATATATATATATATATATATATATATATATATATATATATATATATATATATATATATATATATATATATATATATGTATGTTCATATGTATGTATAAGCTTATGTATTTAAGCGTTGTTAACACGAAAAAGGACGCAATTTTGAAGCAATAGGGTTGAAAGTTTTTAAATAGGTAGTTTCGTATGATATCTTGGATAGGATTGGTTTTAGTTCGAATTGGTTATGGGGTTGACCCCCTGGGGGAAAATAAATCTTGTTTACACCATAGAAGGCGCAATTTTATAGCTATAAGGTTGAATTTGTATAGAGGTAGTTTTGTATGATATCTTGAATGGGATTGGTTTTTGTTCAAATTGGTTGGGAGGGTTGAGCCCTCGGGGGAACAAAAAACCTTGTTTACACGATAGAGGTCGAAATTTTGGAGTAATAGGGTTAAAAGTATGTAAGAAGGTTTTTTTTGAAAGATATCTTGGATGGAATTGGTTTTTGGTTCAAATTGGTTGTAGGGATGACCCCCTGGGAGAAGAAATAAATAATGTTCACATGATAAAGGGCGTAATTTTAGAGCAAAAGATTGAAAGTTTGTGAGTAGTTAGTTTCGTATGATATATTGGATAGGATTGGTTTTGTTACGAGTTGTTAGGGGGGTTCACCCCCTAGGAGGGGAAATGAATCTTATTTACACTATAGAAGGCACATGTACTTTGTATGTAGGTTGTTTCGTATGATATTTATTTCGATATGAATTAGTTGGTGGGTTGACCCCCCGAAGGAGGAAATAAATATTGTTCACATGATAGAGGGCGTAATTTTCTTTGTTTTTAGGATTTGGAACAAGAATCATAATTGAATGATTTTTTAAACTGGATACGTTTCGAAAACCTGCTTCTCTAATTCAGCTCGCTGCGATAGAGTTTTTTTCACCTTCATTGATAACTTACTGTTGAAGTGTCCAAATTATATCTCTTTATTTGAAAAAAGATGACAAAGTTTACATAACAATAATTTTCTGAAATAAAGAAATTGAAATTTTTCATTTTTCAAGGAAGAATGTTAGGGAATTCGACTTCTGCGTCACTCACAATGAAACCACTTCGTCTGTTTCGCTCTTCAACAAGCTCATCAGTAGTGTTTTGTCTATCGATCTAGTGGTCAGCGACATCGAATCCTCATAACCACCTCCTAGCTTCTAAGACCAGCATTAAAGACATAGGAACAAATTATTGCGCTATACCTATGTGTATGAAGTGACATGAGGTTACAACGTTTGGCGTTTCTGTTTATCCTAGAGTAGGATACCCATCGGTTTCCGATGGAATGAGCTATGATTTGTTCGCTTTCAATGCTCCCTTAGAAACCATGGGGAAGTTAGTTGAATTTGATGTTGTTGCTCACTCGTTCGATGAAGAGGACGCTACATGAGCTCGTTGAAGAGCGAAAAAGATTTTTTTTATGTGGCACCGATGTCGAATATTCTAACATTCTCCCTTGAAGGAAAATCTAAATTTCATGTTGTCGAAGGTTAATTTGATTAATCGTCAATTTTTCAAATGAATTTCCCAACGTATGACGTATTTTTATCTTATATATATATATATATATATATATATATATATATATATATATATATATATATATATATATATATATATAGATAATAAAGTCTATGAGTTCTCGGCAAATAAAAATGTTTTATTAAGTACTGTTGGTGACTCTTATATTCAACATACACTGCATTTTCTGTTATGGTTTAATTTACATCCAGCCTTCTTAGTTGTAAGTTGTGAATATTTTAATTTTTTAATTATGTTCTAATAACATGTATATTTGTAGTGTCCTGTGGAAGGATATAATCTATATCCGAAATATAGACATTATTAACGAAATGGTTGTGATTCTTCGTTAGTTGGCCCCCTTTTTATTTGCCGAGAACTCATAGACTTTATTATCTAAATTTTACGGCAATACTCTTTTTTCTATATTATATATATATATATATATATATATATATATATATATATATATATATATATATATATATATATGAGCTTTAATTTGATGTTTAGTTTGTGTGCAATGCGTTCGATCAACATGAATAACATAAACAATTAACATTCTAGGTACTTTGTAGTGAGAAACGTTCAATGGAAAGGAACACGACACGATTTTCCTTATACCGAGCTTTACAAGAATACGATCGACAAGGAGATAAGCCATCCAGTGTTGGGATACAGGAACAGATAAGATTGATTAAGTAAATTAAAGCGAGGCGGACTGAGCTCGCCACAGTCATCAGTTGAAAGCAGGTGATTGTATCGAAGTCGCGATTCTTGAGAGTACAATGCTGTATCTGATGGCGTCTTAGTAAAGGTGACATATATCTCTCTGTAAGATTTTTCCGGGTTAGTCTGATGCAGGAATTATGTTGTTACTCTAGGAGAATTGCATTATTTGTGACGAATATCGGCAAAAAACAATGAAGAAAATATATAATAATAAAATATTTTATTATTAATCAATTTCTGGTTGTGGATATTTTTAAATAAATTAAAACCCTACAATTGCAGATTTTCTGATTGTAGATGCGTACTGGTCCAATGTTGGGCTTCATCAGTGTTCAATTTTAAATGAAATTATGCTCTAGGCTCGAATTTTAGTTGTACCTATTTAGTCCTTCATTTCATTTGAAATATAATGAATATTATATACTAATAGAAGTTTAGATGCGTTTATCTCATGTGTCGTATAATACACAAGCGTTTTCTTTTAACTGTCTCTTAAAATCGACAAGTGCTCTATCGTACCTAAAGAACATTCAGTTAAAAAGTTTGAATTTGATAACACAAGTACAAACATTAGACTGAAATCCTTATGATCAATTCTGGAAATTTTATTGAATACAATAAAAATGTTAAGGTTGTCTAGCTGTCAGTTCAAATTCCAGGATAAGTTATCTAATGCTGTTTCTCGAATATTTGATTCGATATTTTTAAATAGAACTACTATTATTTTGCAAACTATGTATAATTTGTTTCATATCAGCCAAAAACTTCCGAAGGGATCTTTATTTATATTCATAGAAAACATTGAGTTTGAAGTTAACATAGTGACGTCGAGTTCTCATTCCTTATAGTCGTAGTATGAAATATCTACGAGAGCGCTGCAACTTTCCAATTTCTCAACCCATTAAGACTATCAGGAGGATCAGTGTAGGTTTACAAAACCTTAAAACTTTCAAGAAAAAATGATATCTTCGCATTAAAAATTGCGAAAAACTATCACGATTTTTTACTCTGTCACTCAATATGGAGGAGCTGCGCTGTTCGGCAGAATCTCAAAAACCATGTAGAAATATAATATCTCTACATTAAAATAGATCAACTTAATCTACATACCAAATTTCACTTAGTCTGCAAAAGCTGTGTAGAAACAATAAAAAACCACGAAAAAAAGGTAACGGTTAAAAAAATATGTTTGAAATATCTAAAAGAATTTCTATACTTAATCCGCGTACGAATTTTCAACCCTATATCTCAATTTTTAGGTGTTGGGGGGTGCCAAAATCTTTAAACCTGGGTTCTCAGCTCTATGCAGACTTCAGAAAGCACTAGAAGGCTTAATTACGAGCATGTTGTTCATAACTTATTTTCATATCTTTTTCGCTCATGCACCTTTCCGCCACTCCACTCTCCAAGATTGGAGATGCCAAAATTTTTCCTGAATTTACCCAAGCTTTGATAGTTTTGTTCTGCCTCGTAAACAACTCCAAACCAAATATCAGATCAGTGGTTCTGATGAGGGCCGAAGTAGATAACAAAATGTGCCGGGAAAAGAATAAATATTTTTTATATATATATATATATATATATATATATATATATATATATATATATATATATATATATATATATATATATACATTCATTCGAATCGTTGTTGCCTGTGAACTATTTCTAATCTTTTGATAATTATTAGCAATAACAGGCTTGTCGAATCTCAAAAAACTCGATTTTATGAAAAAGTTGACGTTTCGCCACGACATTCGTGGCTTCATCAAAAGTTTTGATGAAGCCACGAATGTCGTGGCGAAACGTCAACTTTATAATAAAATCGAGTTTTTTGAGATTCATATATCCTGTTATTGCTAATAATTCTCAAAAGATTATATATATATATATATATATATATATATATATATATATATATATATATATATACTTAAAAATTCGGGGAATATAAGACTAAGATTATAGGTAACTCCTGGCATAGTAGTTATCTCGAAATATAAATCGACATTATTGAAATCTCTTCACGAGTCAGCTAAGTGAAGCAGCTATATAATTAAAAACATTCATTATACTCGACAATGGTTCTTGGCTGAATACTTAGTTAATAAAACGCCTCGCAACTCATAACAAAATAGGAACGAGCGCAACTTATAATTCCATTCTTTACCTCCGGAATGTTTCCAGAAGTCACAAATCCATCACCGTACTTTCTCAAACTACTACATTATACGTTATAATGGCCATTTCAACTCATCAAAATAAAGGAAATCCAGCTTATACAAGACTATCAAAGTGACATGAAGGTGTGCAACAAATATATTTTATGTTCTCCTGAACTATAATTACGGGTCAATAAATAACAAAGTCACTAGAAATGCAAATAAATCAAGAAAGAGAGGGTGTTACCCCAGTACTCGCACCGCTGCAGTGCAATAGTGAATAACTCAAAAGGAAATGACAGAAAAATATCTAGTTGTGTATAGGTGGTAATTATCTTGCCTGTAATCCTTTGAACTATGTGGAACAATCAATCAATTACTGGCTAATTTATAAGTTTCATTATTGGATTGGTATTGAAGTTCCAGAGTGGGAGGTTCCGATGAGAAATGAATTATCGAGGCGTTAAACCTACTAAGAACGAGTGTGAGATTCAATCGATGAAGATAGAATAGAAACAGGGTGGAAAGACCGTAAGTTCATTAGACTAGAAATTCTGATATTGAAATGATATAACAGGGGTAACAAGAAAAAATCCAAATTGGCCATAATTTCATACTTAACAAATGATTGTAAATTTTCCTGTATATTTTCAGCAAACCTGAAATCTATTAACTAGATCGTCTCAGGGGTTTCCACTTTCTCATTTTGGATTCCTATACTCAACTATCTGATTACCAAAAAATTTCTGATGAACACTCCTGTGCCCTGGCTCTTTAGCTTGGAGAACAAAGTTGTTAATGTGAGTACTGGACGGTGATAAACTCCTAGGCTGTTAAACTACTGCTTGAATTGTAGCTCTGGAACTAAGACTAGAATTATAGTCCCAGAATAAGGACTCGAAATTTTACCCCCAGAATAAGGACTCGAATTGTAACTCCGGAATGAGAAGTCAAATGTAACCCCGGGATAGGGAGGACTGCAAAAATATTCAACAGTGTAAGGTAGGTGTTCTTGATAACGTAATTCTCACTCAAATCATGGGTTTCTGTCTGGATCAAGTAATTATAAATTCACAGTTTGGATTATTTCAAAAAAGGTGGAAAGTTAACTTCGAAAAATAATTATGAATTAACAAAATTCATCACAAAACAATTTATAGTTGAACTTCCTGAATTTTACTCTATAATGAATTGAAAATAGATATAAGAAATACTGACGTTAAAAAATCCACTGAATTATCCCAAAAATTATCGAATCGAGAATTCGTCGCAAATAAGATAAGAGAATAAATACCTACGCAAAAATATACAGAGGAATAAATGTGAACTTGAAAATCACATGCAAGATGAAACAAAAAATATGCAAAAGAAAATATATAAATAGGCAAATCATAAATAATATGCAATTGATTCAAGTTGTATTGATGTATTTGGAAAAGAATTATAGCGTCATCTGAAGTCATTAAATAATAACTTAACGTGATATGTCTTCCTTATGCACAATAACTTCACAAAGAGCTGAAATTAACACAACCAGAATCTTCTAGTAGATCAAAAATCTGTAAAGCACTTTCTTAAACTCAAAATGTATTTCAAATTTTCAAAGCACCATCAAAGGTATATTGAAATCGAAAGGTATTTTAAGTACGAAATAAAGTATTCTTAGTCAAGCTTTGTTTTCTTTTAAGCTATTTTCATTTTGTACTGACTGTACTCAGACTGTTATAACAACAAGGAAGATCTGGATGTATTTCATCCCACTCGGCATTAAATCAAGAGTTGATAGACACCCATGAAGCTATGATTTGAGTAACATATCCCTCGACATAGTTGTACATCCCTTGTCAAGTGGAATTGCTCTTGACATTTCTTAGGAAGTAACTCCCTCTTAGTAACATTTCTCTTACCGATAATCTCTCTCACAATGTCAAAAATTATTTCATATATGGGAGAAACTCGACCTAACTCATCATTTTTCAACAGACAGTTTCACCAAATGGCTCTAGATTGGCATAACTTGAAAATTCAAAATTATTTCACTTTTTTCTCAATTTCTCAGCAGAAATTTCAATGTCAACATCTTTCTTTTTCCATACTTGGAGTGGAGTCTGTTACCAAGACACCATTACCTCACTATTCTATATGTTCATGAAAGTATTAATATAGGTATATCAAACAAATATATATATATATATATTTGTATATATTTTTCAAGAAATTTTTCTGGTATATTTCTTCCAACATTATTCTTTATATTCGGATACTGAATTACGAAACGTAGTGTGAGTGATTTACATTTTAATGAAAATATTTTTAATAACTTATAGCAATACTATTACGAAAACACATGTTTGATTTTAGAGGTTATTATATTTGACTCTATGACTCGGCGTTTCACCACATCTTCAGATAGAATAAAATACAGAAATCTTGGTACCTTAGTTTTACATACAATTTTTAGCACCTAGGGAAAAACGATTACAACAAGATATAAAATTAGGGTGGAGGGTAGCTAATCGTTCCAGAAAACTTTCTCGAATATATATATTTAATACCTACCTGATGTAAGTATTAAATATATTCAGGAGTGTCAGAAGTCAATTTGTTCGTTCAGTAACAGATTAGAATTCTTATACCTGTTTATTTCTAGGGCTTTCCAAAAGTTTGATTTCAATCCTCTATTCTTTCTACGTGAAATATGAAAATCTTCATTAAATGAATGATTCTCATCCAGCAAACTAGATAACTAGAATCTCTCTTTTGTTTACGAAGCAGCGCTCATGTTGTCTAATTCTTTTTCCGAAATTTCTATGTGTTCTACCTATATACATTTTATTACAATCACCAGATGATAATTTATAGACACTCAATTTTGAGAGTTTATCCATTTTTGATTTATTGTTTTTTATAAATTGGCCTAAAGAATTGTTTGTACGGTAAGTGATATTGAAATTATAATGTGAAAAAATTAATGTTAGTTTTTCCTTAGGGTTATGTATACAAGATGAAATATTGAATTCATATATTATACAGATCATCTTTGGATAGCGGAGAAACTTGTTTGATTGCTAAAATGAAACTTTTTCAATTTATAATACTGTCAATTAATTTTGGATTATATGCATTATTGGTAGCAATCTTTTTAATGATGTTCAATACTTTATCAGAGTTTAGTAGTCGGTGGACTATACTATTATAAACTGCTGTTTTATGCTGAAATGGATGATCTTGTTGTAATCGTTTTTCCGAAGGTACTAAAAATTTTATGTGAAACTAAGATACCAAAATTTATCCAAGTAACGGCCACATCAATTCAAAGGAAAAATAAAGTACCTATAAAACAAAAACAAAACTCGAATTTACTACGTTAATTATCACAACAATATTTTGGATTGATTGGGCCGATACTTGGTGTAAATTAATGAACATATTAAAACAATGGTTAAAAATAACAATTTACACATTTATTATAAGAAATAACGCATGACGCACGTTTCGGTGGAACTTCACCTTCTTCAGATGCTAATGGCAAACTAACTATGATTCTCTGTTATATCGAAAACAAGAAATGACAAATTATGTAGAAGGGGTAAATACAAAGATGGTTACAAATAATTATTAGAAAAGGAAAAACCAATTCTGAACTGCTAGTCAGGTAGTTCGGTAATTTTGAAAAGATTAAGAAGGGGGCTTGAAGTATGATCGATTTGGCTATTCAATAGGAGACCGGAATGCTTGTATTTATTTATCTGTAATGATTCTAGAAAATTAAGTTTCATTCCTTACTTTCAGTATTTAATATTTTAAAATCGAAATTGAATGTGTGATTTTCTTGGATTAAATGGTTTGCATAATGTGAATCCGACTTCTGATTAACAAAGCTACGTTTGTGTTCTGAAATTCTAGTTTGAAAACTTCTGAAAGTTCTACCAATGTAAAACTTATCACAATCGCCACAATTAATTTTATAAACGCCTGATTTATTATCTTTATGAACTTTGGATTTATTATTTTTTATATGATATCCTAAATTATTACCGGTACGATAAGCAATGTTAATGTTGTGGTTAGATAAGAGAGATTTAAGTTTTTTACTTGAATTTCCGATGAAAGTGAGGCTGTTGTATTTGATATTATTTTTAGTTAGGGGGTACACCTGGTCAATCGCATTTTTGAAAAACTTTTTATCTATCATATTGTCTATAATATTGGGATCATAATTATTATTTACGGCAATTTGTTTAATTATATTTTTCTCGATGTTAAAATTGGCATTTGAAAGTGGAATATTTACTAAACGATGTACCATACTATTGAAAGCTGCCATTTTGTGTTGGAAAGGATGTAGGGAAGTACTATGTATGACGCTATCAGTATGCGATGGTTTGCGAAAAATTGAAAAATTATGTTTGTTATCTACTTTTGTTAATTTCAAATCCAAATAGTTAATCGAGTTATCTTTTTCCATCTCTAAAGTGAATTTTATATTAGGGTGTAAAGTATTAATGAATGTTTGAAAGCAGTCTAGTTGTCTAAGAGTACCAGTGAAACAACAAATAATATCATCCACATATCTAAACCAATAAACGAATTGTCGACTAACAGGATGATTATGAATTAACTATTCCAAATTATCCATGAATACTTCAGCCAACAAAGGGCTCAGCGGGTTTCCCATAATTAAGCCTTCAGTACTGCTGTAAATCTTATCATTGAAACTAAACTGTTCCAGGCATAATTCCAAAAGTGACAATATATCTGATTTTATGAAAGGATTAACAAGATTGCTATTAAGTAACTTTTCTATTAGGGTTAAAAGAACCTTGGGTGGTATACTTGGAAAAAGATTAACTACATCCCAGGACATAAATTTAGAATTAAGTGGCAATTGAATATTTTCAATTTTATTGACTAAATCGTAAGAGTTTTTGATAGAGAATTTAGGCTGAAATTTACAATAATTTTGAATTATTTCTATTAGAAACTGCGACAAAAACACTGAAGGTGCTGTAGTGAATGACACTACTGGTCTGATTGGATAGCCTGGTTTGTGTAATTTAATTAAAGAGTAAAGTTGTGGTACCAAAGGATTTGAAACAATGAGTTTATACTTGTCTTTATTTTGTATAAGAATGTTAATGTTATCGATAGCTAATTTTAAATTTTTCTGAAAATTTACTGGTTGGATCATGTTTTAGTAACTTATAATTACCGGGAGTTCAAAAAAATCTAAAGTTTTACAGTAAAATAATCACACTTATTCAAAGCGATAACTGTTATTACCTTTGTCAGCTTTGGTGAAAATGATATCATTAGAGAGTGTTTTTTGTTTGATTGATTTTACAATGGACATTTCTGATAAATTGGCGTTGTATTTGTTATACTCATTTTTAATAATATTAGAAGCTAGGTGTTTTACAAGTGGAATATCAGGCAAATTTCTAACAGCTATTTCAGTATCTACGCCGAGTTGTTCGAAGTGACGTGTTGAATGAGTTGGTTGTATATTGTGTTTGAAACCTTTTTGCAATAAATTCACTTCCTTACTATCGAAATTAGTATTAGATAAATTAGTGAATTTTTCGAAAAACTGATGTTGTGAAAATTTAGTTGGTTTTTTCTTTTTTTCTGATATCGGCTTGCTACCACGAAGGTAATTCAATTTTATTTGCTGTTTGATGAATTTTTTATGAATAATATTGTTAACTGAAAATCGAGTTTGTGAATCAAACAAATCAAATTCTACATTATGCAACCTATAAACTACCTGACTAGCAGTTCAGAATTGGTTTTTCCTTTTCTAATAATTATTTGTAACCATCTTTGTATTTACCCCTTCTACATAATTTGTCATTTCTTGTTTTCGATATAACAGAGAATCATAGTTAGTTTGCCATTAGCATCTGAAGAAGGTGAAGTTCCACCGAAACATGCGTCATGCGTTATTTCTTATAATAAATGTGTAAATTGTTATTTTTAACCATTGTTTTAATATATCACAAAAATACTTTGAAAAATATAACACTGCGATTGCAATTTCGGTCACTAGACCTTCAATGTGCATATTGAGTTAAGAACTGAATATACATAATTATAGATTTGCGCTTGCGGGTGGGAAAGAATTATTGCAGGTACCTAAATAGGCAAGAGAAACACATTTCGAGAAGAGCTACTAGAAGTAGATTTCCCAAATTGGTACAATAAAATGTTCTTAGAAAAATCATTTTTGTTTGAATACACTAAATATAGGAGAATATCAAATCAATCTGGCAGCAAGATATCTTTTCAGTATAATTTAGTTTAAAAATTTCTTATGATTCTAAGTAAGTAAGTTTGGTTCCTTTCGGTAATTTGTGCATAATTTGAAAGTTATCTATTTGTGAAAACGGTAGGTGTTTTTCAAGGCAATGATTTGAAAACGTTCAATCCATTTTTCTCTCAAAAAAGATTGTTGATGTTCTTCAAATCTTGTCTTGAACGATCGACCAGTCTGACCTATATACACTCCTTTACATACAGGACAAATCAACCAATAAACTCATAAACTTTCAAATTTTGAAGTGATATCTTTGGCATTGAATACAAATCCTGAGAGTTTCGTCTTAGGTTTGAAAGCAATTTTGATGATACATTTAGATATGAAATTAGCAATTTTTTCTGTTAGAGAATCAAAATACCGAGAGGAACCAAACTTACTTACTTAAAATCATTAGAAATTTTTAAATTCAATCATAATACAAAAGATATTTTGCTGGACGACCAGATTTCATTGTACCAATTTGGCAAATCCACTTCGATTAGCCCTTCTTGAAATGTGTTTCTCTTGTCTCTTAGGTACCTGAAATAATTCTTTCTCACCCGTAAGCACAAATCTATAATTAAGTATTCAGTTCTTAACTCAATCTGCCCGATGATGGTCTAGTGACCGAAATTGCAATCGCAGTGTTATATTTTCCAAAGTATTTTTGTGATAATAAAAATAGTAAATTCAAGTTTTGTTTTTGTTCATCACGTTAAATTATCACGTAGTAACGACGGATTCCATCAACTATTTGAAATACTTATAGCATTGACATACAATATTCCATTACATATTTATTCTACAAACACAACATTAAAAACACAATCAACTGATCCTAGATTCATAGCATTGCTTTGTAGCTTTTTGTTACGGAATTTCTTTTCCTCCACATTGCTGGACATATCAAGGAATTCCGGACCCTCCTCTCTATTCTCGGACCTTGGAAAGTATCCATCAGCCGTCAGCGCGAAGTAAGATATTGCAAATCGAACGGTGCAGCGATATCATCGCCGTCGAGGCACCAGGCATAAATAGCCGATATCTGAAGGAGAGAGGATGGTTCTTATAAATAGTGGGAGTCAAAGAAAGATTTATAAATAGCATTACGGGTAATTTATGCTCGATGCGATTGGGCGGGCCCCCGTTTTGACATTTGCGGGATTTATGTTGAAGCTGTGATGGAAGGCGTGTATTGTTCTCAGATACCGGCAGATCGGGATGGGGAGGTAGGTAGTGCATGCCATGGTAGAGGTGTTTCTAGTAAAACATCTACGCGGAAGAGGTTTCATTTAGGTAGAAGGTATAGAAATATATATTACTTAGTTTGCCTATGAAGCCACTCATGTAAATGTAAACCAAACTGGTCGAGAACTCTGTATAACTGACAATACCTAATTGATTGATCACATTAATGTAAACAAAACTTCATTGTTTGATTCACTATATTCCGTTAAACATAACAATTGTTTCGCCAAACGCAGTGGCTTCACCAGACAAGTAATTCAAACTAATTTTACACATAAAATATCTTACGAATCTAGAAATGGGAAATAGAACAGGAAATAGTAATGGGGTGGGAAAAAAAATTAATTGGCACGTAGATAAAAGTATAAAGTGGGTAAACATAATAGGTACGAAGATTCAATATTTCACTGAAATAAATTTAACAGAGGAGAATTATTAATATCTAATTGATTATTCAATAAACTATTGGAAATTTTTCTAATATTGATTTCAAGGGCTTCTAATAGGGTAAGTTTATAACCTCTTTTTTCTGTATCTAATATTTCAAATTCACCATTGAAGCTATGATTACGTTCCAGCAGGTGTGATGAATATGTCGAATCTGTTTTTTCCTTATCGTAACTTTTTTTATGTTCAGATATTTTAACTCCGATGTTTCTGCCGGTTTGGACAACATATACCATATAGACCGGGAGATGGTGACATAAAATATATTAGGTAATTTGTACCAGTATGGCGGTTCTTCAGGGGTCTAATTACGTAAAGGCAAAAAGGAAAATGATGTGTGAGTGTCGAACGATTTGTTCCACAAAAATGCTTGTATTTTCAGATACCTATTCGAAAAACAAAGAAGTAGGCGGTAGCGTAATGCCATACTTCTCGGGTGTGACTTACAGCCCGCCATACCGACGAGAATAGATTAATTTAAATAAAACAATTCAACCATTTGTACCAGGCTAATTTTTGCATAGCTAATCATCGTCGAGTCGCCATTCACGAAAATCACCTTGCCATACTTTTCCGACAGTTCTCAATGGCCGCCATACCACTGCAAAAGAGTAATTTTTTTTTCGCCAAACGATTTATACCACCCTGAAACTTTTTTTAACAGTACTCTGTATGATCATAATTAGGAGTCTGATAAGGCCATACCTGTGGGAGGTGGCGAATGTGAACAATATTCTTTCAAAATCCTAAGATTTCATTCGTAATTCGAACGATTTGTACCAGTATTGTGCCACTTTTTTCCTCTTCTAGAAGTATGGAAAATATAATAATGGTCACATTGTATTGTATAATTTCCAAAAATCCAAATGCCATACTGGTACAAATCGTCAAAAAAATTTTTTTTTCACCTTTTAGCTCAAGTCCGACAGTCGTCCGCCCCATGGTTACAATCTTTAATAATTTTTTTTAGGTACAATTGCATCCAAACGAAGGGAATACAATGATGCCATGATGTAAAAAATGATTTTACAGTCGTATTTTTGAAACGTGTCAAATAAATAAGTATTTCAAGTATGGCAGCAGTTTTTCCCCCTACTAGAAGTATGGGAAAAATATATTAATGGTCACATGCTATCAAATACTTTCCAAAAATTCAAATGCAATACTGGTGGAAATCTATGGCGAAAAAAAATGTTCCTCCTACTGGAATTATGGGAAAAATAATAACGGTCACATTTTGTCTAATACTTTCCAAAAATTCAAATGCAATACTGGTACAAATCGTTTAGCGAAAAAAAAATCACTGCTTTGCAGTGGTATGGCGGCCATTGGGAACTGTCGGAAAAGTATGGCAAGGTGATTTTCGTGAATGGCTACTCGATGAAGATTAGCTATGCAAAAATTAGCCTGGTACTAATGGTTGAATTGTTTCATTCAAATCAATGTATTCGCGTCGGTATGGCGGGCTGTAAGTCACATCCGAGAAGTATGGCATTACGCTACTTCTTTTTTTTTTCTACTATCTGAAAATAAAAGCATTTTTGTGGAACATATCATTCGACACTCGTTATTTATCCCACGCGTTCGATTAACGCCTACGCGCGATTGGTCCGCCGGTACCAGCGCTATGACCATCATTTTCCTTTTTGCCTTTACGTAATTAGACCCCTGAAGAACCGCCATACTGGTACAAATGACCTTATATTTTGTGTCACCATCTCCCGGTCTAATAGGACATGAACCACAAGTTAGCGTATAAATACTTAATTTATTTCTAATATGTTCACCTATTGAATATAGGTATCAGTATTTTCCATTTCTAGATTCGTTAGATATTCCATTTGTAAAATTAGTTTGAATTCCTCGTCTGATGAAGCCACTGTGTTTGGCGAGACAATTGTTATGTTTAACAAATTATAGTGAAATTCAAAAACCAAAGTCTCATTTACATGATAACTGAAAATGTCGATAAACGACACATTCTCATTTTCTAAAATGGTGTAATTGAAATTTCATCAAAGATTATATCAATTCAGAAACATTCGTTATCTCTTGTCCTGCAACAAATAGTATTCACTTTATTATTGAAACGAAGTAACTTATAATATGTTACACTCCTGATATGCTCCCTGATCACTCCCAAACGATTCAGAAAGTTGAAGAGAACATACAACCTTAGTTATGGAGCTCTGCTGTTCAACCTTCTTTTATTCTTTTATGCGTGTAGTTTATATTGTATAACTGTATATCTATTCAGAAGTATTTTGAAAGTATTACATCTTTATTGTTACATATTAAGGAGCACTTTATATAACATATTTGAATAAATATTAAGATAATTCATTTATGACGAAACATGTAGTGTTCAGTGGATTGTCTACGTAATCGTATTGACAAGTATTTGTCAATTTACAAAATTCTATGTAGATTACACAATTCATCTATATATTATCATGAAAATAGTTCAGTAATTCCATCTCCAAGTCAAGTGAAACGTATTTAAAATGCTTTGCCTAAACATATGATGTTCTGTCTTTATAATTATCATTTACCTGTTCAGAGGTTCATTCCACTACTCCATTCACGAACTGTAAAAACACATCATTAGAAAACTATCATCTTCCTAAATTATCTCGAATTTAGAACGCATCAGTTGGCTATGTATCGTATCGTGTAACGTCAAATCGCTCAGCAAATTGATCCTTGACAAACCCTTCAGTTAGTACATCAATAGAAGAGAAGCTCGATACGAAAATCCTTGTCATGTTTGTGCAAAATCTCGTATGCATATTGTTTCAAATGGCGTAATTGTATAGCATTTCTGAAGCGAATGTGGCGTGATTGCTGATACTGTCATATTGATCTGTCCTTTTCAGTGACGGGTGTCAAGTTGAAACTCGCATTGTTAATTGCATTTGTAGGAATCATGAGTAAATAGATGATGAAGTCTGCAAATCAAGGATATATGAATATTATCATACTCACAGGTATATACCTATATCTCATACGTGAAAATGAAGATAGAGAAGCATAAACGTATACTTCTCCATACTGGTTTCAATAAAAGAACAAATTGCTTTGGATAATTGAGATATCCTATTCTGGAATGATTGGAGCATGTTAGTTCCTTGTTTGAATAAATTTGCATGTGATAATATATTTTGGTTCAATTTTTTAATGTACCCTTTTGCATTGCAGACAGTTTCACTTACTTTAGAGTTAACAATTTTTTTCAAAGCCTTAATATGAGATTTCATCAAGTTCTTTCCAAGCTTCTCTCAGCGAATACTAATATATAATTTGTTGGCTATAAAACATTTTCGATGTACCTATGTTAGAAGTATCATTGGACAAAAGATGTAGTTCTGAGATAGGTACAGCAGTCTTCAATGAGAAGTTGCCTGAGAAAACCCAAACATACCTTGATGTGAAGAGATTGATAGGCATGAAAACTGTCAAGATGCAGATTTTCTGCAGGAAATCATATGAAATCTGCTCATTCCGGAATACTCGGTACTTAAATATAAAAATGAAGATGGCCCTTTTTTAGAGAAGATGCGTTTTTTGTCCTATGTATAAGTATAGTGTTAAGCTTAAGGATTCAAGATATAAATAAAATTTCTTAGAAAATACCATTTCCAGATAAATTTGTGATGCGAAAAAAGATTCAGATTTTTGGTTCGAGCACATAAGAAAAGCTTCGTTTGAGTCAAAGGCCTTTTACAATTGAAACTCTACTAGCAGAAACAGCAACTTCAAGGAAGCATGTTGCAGATTAAGAATAAAATGCTAGGATATAACATAATCACTGAAATTTTTTTACAGTTTTGCAGCTGTGTTTTATTGATGTTCAAATAATTATACAAGTAGCTTCAATTTAATTGCACTGAAGATAAAGCACCTCAGCTTCATTCTTTTTAGTTCTTCATGCATATTTCTATATGAGTTCTTCTCTTTCATTCATGTGGGTTCACCAATATGTCGAGTAAGATTTAGACTAGTAAAAAGTTGGACTGCCCTACAATATGTGATTTCATTGAATAATTGCAACCACTGGTTATTGTAAATATGAAAATTACTAAAAATTGTAAAGTTCATCAAACTCATAAAATACACAATTTATTTGAATAAAGGCGAAATAACAGCAAATATTATTATTCTTAAAGTCACCAAACTGACTTCAACACAATGAATCTAGTTAATCACACTAAAAATCTTATACCTTTCAAATACTCATCAATTATAAAAAAGTGACATTTTTTATTTTGTCCACTCACGTTCGAATATTGTAAACGACATTTCGATCCTAAATATTAGATAGCCTTAGAAATAAATCAATTTATAGCGGTCATTTGGCTTTTTTAATATGATCATTTACTCCATCTTCCAGGCTCTTCATTAAGCGAAGTGAAGTAATAGAGGCTTCAGAAGTTCAGGACGGTGATTGAAGATGGGCGCGGGTCGAGCAAGACACGGATTGAGAAGATACGCTGCCTCGTTTGATTCGGACAAATGGCTTGGTGAAGCTTGCGTAATTAAGACATCATACGATAGGGAATGAGGTTTTAGGCCATTTGTGAGAATACGAGGAAAAGTCACTGAATAACAGCTTGGGGGAGAATGTTATCGGTACCAATGATATGGCTTTTAATTTCAATATCAGCAAATCATAACAGATAATGAATATTTCGAATTAAACTATCATTTTATTTAAATTCGATGGCAAGCCCAAGTCTTATTTTTAATATTAAAACAATGGTTAAAAATAACAATTTACACATTTATTATAAAAAATAACGCATGACGCACGTTTCGGTGGAACTTCACCTTCTTCAGATGCTAATGGCAATCTAACTATGATTCTCTGTTATATCGAAAACAAGAAATGACAAATTATGTAGAAGGGGTAAATACAAAGATGGTTACAAATAATTATTAGAAAAGGAAAAACCCATTCTGAACTGCTAGTCAGGTAGTTCGGTGATTTTGAAAAGATTAAGAAGGGGGCTTGAAGTATGATCGATTTGGCTATTCAATAGGAGACCGGAATGCTTGTATTTATTTATCTGTAATGATTCTAAAAAATTAAGTTTAATTCCTTTACTTTCAGTATTTAATATTTTAAAATCCAAATTCAATGTGTGATTTTCTTGGATTAAATGGTTTGCATAATGTGAATCCGACTTCTGATTAACAAAGCTACGCTTGTGTTCTGAAATTCTAGTTTGAAAACTTCTGAAAGTTCTACCAATGTAAAACTTATCACAATCGCCACAATTAATTTTATAAACTCCCGATTTATTATCTTTATGAACTTTGGATTTATTATTTTTTATATGATTTCCTAAATTATTACCGGTACGATAAGCAATGTTAATGTTGTGCTTAGATAAGAGAGATTTAAGTTTTCTACTTGAATTTCCGATAAAAGTGAGGCTGTTGTATTTGATATTATTTTTAGTAAGGGGGTACACCTGGTTAATCGCATTTTTGAAAAACTTTTTATCTATCATATTGTCTATAATATTGGGATCATAATTATTATTTACGGCAATTTGTTTAATTATATTTTTCTCGAAATTATATTTTTCTCGATGTTAAAATTGGCATTTGAAAGTGGAATATTTACTAAACGATGTACCATACTATTGAAAGCTGCCATTTTGTGTTGGAAAGGATGTAGGGAAGTACTATGTATGACGCTATCAGTGTGCGATGGTTTGCATTATTTTTAATCTCAATGAGTTTCTATGATATGCTATACTATGTAATTATTGATAATAACACATATGTTAGAAAGTTGTTACTAAAACTTCTATCAAATATATGTCTTTTCTGTCTCAAAGAAACTAACAGTTTAACGCTGATTCCAAACGGCCAATATAGGCTCGAACATATGTACAAATTTTTGAACCACAAAATTTCAACGAACATAAACTATACCCGAGGGCCAGGTGGGACTCGAGACCACGATACTCAGTAATATTTATTATCATGCAAAAGTCATAAACTATATCTAGTAGCCAATTTATAATACAATTTATTTGATAGGTAGTCACATAATTAAATTGAATCCCTGATTTTAATCCAGATCATCATTCAAGCAGATTTAAATTGAGAACTTAATTATATATGTTTCATCATTTGTCAGCGATTTCAAAAATTGCTTGTGTACTTTCCAGCTGCTTTATTTCTCTCAGTTTTTAGATGCCAAAATTTTGACTGAATTTAGTTTGATAGTTTCGTTCTGCTGTTCTGCCTCAAGAATAACACCAGACATCAAATTTGCGCTCATTCGGTCTGATGGGGGCTTGCTGAAGATACCATTATATACCTTGAAAAAGGATATTTCTGATATATATATATATCTATATATATATATATATTTATATTTATATATATATATATATATATATATATATATATATATATATATATATATATATATATATATATATATATATATATATATAATTATATATATATATATATATATATAGGTATATATATATATATATATATATATATATATATATATATATATATAAATATATATATATATATATATATATATATATATATATATATATATATATATATAGATATAAAATTACCTTGTGGCACCATTGTATTTATGTATTGACAACGTGGCGCCCGTATAAGCAATGTGGCACCCGACTTTGGGTGCCAGATGGTTTTTATCGTTTGAAGCCGTCATATAGTTCATTAGGTATTGCTGAACCATATACCAAAAAATAAGGTGGGTGCCACATTTACACTGGAAAACTTTGAACATACAATTTAGTTCAATGGATTTGAAATAGATGGCGCTCTGTTATATACAAATTGTATGTCGGACATAATTGATGTCATTTAGGCCCATTGTAATTACACCTCTAAGTGGCACCCGTAATATGGCAACGCTGAGCGGACGTGTTATCAGACTAATTCGTGCTTATCTTACAAGAATGCTGAGGCAAGTAAGACTAAAAATCAAGTGAGCTCGGATCAAGCTAAACAGATTTTGATTTTCGCATTCATGCCTTGAATTTGTTATGTGTAATTGATACCCAGATTTGTTGGCTAGGTCTGAGAGAATTTAAAAAATATTGGAGATAGTTGAATTGGGATGGAATGGAAAGGTTAAGTACCGTATTAATTATTCATATGTGAAAATGTAGCAGGTTAAAAAATCGATGTTAACATATTGTAAGGACGAGCTGTATTTTTTTTTCGAAAACATGAGTTTGCGTACGCATTATTTTCAATATACAGGGTGTTGAATATTTTCAATTGTTAATCTGCCATTTTGCACTATACCGAGACGAGTTTTTTCTACAATGTTATAAAAACGCATTTATGTACAGGCTGTCTACATTTCTATTTATTATTACAGGGTTCTCGGTTATTGATTGAAGATAAAAGCTTGCGGTTTGCTATAATTTTGAGTGAATAACCTGTATATACAAGGTGGCCCTGATTTGAATACAGTATATGAAGATATAAAAAAGCTATATCAGATTGATTGGAAAAAATTGAATAATAGCAATTATGAACCTTTTGATGTTGAGTTTATAAAAACGCACTTATGTACAGGCGGCCTACATTTCTATTTATTATTACGGGGTTCTCGGTTATTGATTGAAGATAAAAGCTTGCCGTTTGCTATAATTTTGAGTGAATAACCTGTATATACAAGGTGGCCCTGATTTGAATACAATAAGTTTATGAAGATATGAAAAAACTTGATTGAAAAAAATTGAATAATAGCAACTTTAAACCTTTTAAAGTTGGGTTTGATTTTTGGCATCGGTTTTACGTTAAAAATATTCAATATCATACCTACGCGGACGCCAGCAGTGAAAGCAAAAAAATTGTACAGAACATCTGAAGTAGTCTCAAGGAAACTAAGGACAATTTTCATTTTCTATAAAAAATACTGATGAAACAGTAACTGAATTAAAATATATATAAAATCCTTTTTTTGCCACTATTAAATTGACTGATGAAGGTTTGCTGAGTACTTTTAGAAAAATTACAGTGTGATTCTTTGAAATCTTTTTATAAAACAAAATTAATTTATAAAAATACATTATATATTATACCTTAATATTTCATTTTCAAATTATCGCATATAGAAGCAATTTTTTGATGTAATACAGGTTTTTATTTTCTATACAGACTACAGTACTTATAAATTTTAATAAATATAAAGAAGTGTTTTTTGCCGCTTTGTCGTGAAATGAATTTTATTGTTGAAATGTCTCTTCTAATTTTAGTGAATTGGGTTTCTTTTTTTGTTTCACTCAAATTTTCGAGTAAACAAAATTGATGATATGTGATTGTATAGTTTTAAAAAAATATAATTACCCACTTATCTCACCTTTGACTTCAATTTAATAAAAAATCCTAATAAAATACAGGATTTTGAAATATATATGTATATTCCATAGCTTTCGCATTCTTAACTTTTGAATTTTTTTCTCCAGAAATTGTATATTGGACAAAAAACATAATAAAATCAATTTACCCAGATATTACGAAATATTATGATATTAATTTTAATTTCGTGAGGCTTAACATTTTCTTTGAAAAAATATTCACTGTTATTGCCGGAATAACTTCACTGGCAAAAATTAAAAAACTTTTTTCCGCACCATGAAATGACCAGAATACGCATAGCTAACATATCTGATATAAATGTATAAGGTGGTCTACAAAATAAACTGTATCCTCAAAATTTCAACACCCTGTGTATATGTACCTACATAAGTAAACCTTCATATTGTAAAAAACAATGTAGATTCAATGAGTTTAAAATTTACTCGAATGTTTCTACTGGCAAAACAACGAATAAACTGAAATATCAACTTTCAAAGTGACAACATAAATCCGACAACCTCGCAGGGTGCCTCTTTTACCGGTATTAATAATAAATTATATATAAAGGGTGCCACATTGAAATGCATTATTTGGGTGCCACAAATACAATACATCAAATATACGATATACACTGGGTGCTGCATAGACATTGATTATAGAGGGTGCCATTTAATACAAAACATATATATATATATATATATATAAAGATATATATATATATATATATATATATATATATATATATATATATATAAATATATATTTATATATATATAATTATATATATTTAGATTAATATATTAATATAATAATATATATATATATATATTAATATATATATATATATATATATATATATATATATATATATATATATATATATATATATATATATATATATATATATATATATATATATATATATATATATATATATATATATATATATATATATATATATATATATATATATATATATATATATATATATATATATATATATATATATATATATATATATATATATATATATATATATATATATATATATGTATATACCTACAATGAGGTTCGAAAAGTTTCCACCATATAGATAACTTTTTATTTTTCATTCGTCAGAAAATTTTATTCTTCATGGAAATTGGTGCATTGCGGGAAACTTGGATTTGAGATATTATTTCTGAACGCTGTAAAAGAGAGAACAAAATATAGAAATTTCGATCAAGAGTTAACTAAGTAATCATTTTCTCGACATTATTAAAAAAGTTCATTTAGAAAATTTGAAAACAGTATTCAGAATTGAAATCACAGCCACCTACGCAACACAACAAAAATCAATTTTTTATGGTTCTATAAATAGTACTAGTATCTCATATACACCTTTGACGCCTCCCTCATATTGCTATAGTTATATTGCAATGTGAAATTTAGTCGAATTTATTATTTGAACTAGTATTTCGGTGGTTGTTGAAAATGGTTTATATTTTGACTAGTTTTTTGGTGCAAATTGGATATTTCGCTCTGAATGTATGTCCATAACAACTATCAGTGATATCAGTACGATTTATTGACAAAAAATAGTTTATTTAATCAATAAATGCTGAATAATTAAGTGATACCAATCTGTAAGTTCACGATCACTTTAATTATAGTGTTACCTTAAAGGGTGATCCTAACTTACATATGTATTGAACATAAATAAAAACCAAATTACAAAAACATTCAGAAACTTGAATTATCAACTAGTAAATTCTTAATATTTCACATATCTTCCTTCCAACGCTAAATATTTTATTAATGGAGCACAAAATCCCTCTGGTAATGATTTTTTCTAAAAAAATTTTTTTTTTTTCATCGCGTAGGTGGCTGTGAATTGAAATCTGAGTATTGTTTTCAAATTCAAACTACTTTTTAATTAACCTTCTTTACTATTATCGAAAATAAGAGTAATTTAATCTCTAAGAAAATTTCTATTTTTTGTTCTCCCCTGTACACCGTTCAGAAATTTAGAATTTTGACTTCTTAAATCCAAGTTTGCCGCAATGCACCAATTGTTATAAGAAATAAAATTTTTTATCGACGGATATTCAAGAAGTTTCCCACATGTTGCATGATTTTTGAAACTCACTGTATATATAAACCATTTCCGCACCTTACTATTGACTTTCGATACAGTACAATAATCGATTATTTTCGGGGAAAATGCTACTTGAAATTTTGTTTCACTCAACCGTAGTTTGTCCACCCCTGTTTGGAATGGTTCAAATTAGTTCGCATTTTACTATTCACAATTCACAGAGAGATTGAGATTATTGCAAATTTCGTTAGGTCACGTATGAAACAATCTCAAAGTTGGACGGTAGAACTTGAGAAGGAGCGAAAATCAATAAGGAAAACAAACATTTTCCTCGAACGTGTCTTCGGATCACTCCCGTTTCCCGCTTGCCGAATCTCGGTACGGTGGCATGCAGAATTGCAGACCGAATAACTCACGGTCGTTTAGATTAAATCTGAGAAGCGGAGAATAACCTGACTCTGGCTGTATTTACTATCGACGCGTTTGCTACTTGTTTCGCCAAATTACCCAAGATCACAAGCGCCTCATGAAGTCAGTGAGGGGCCTACGAATAACTGCGATTTTAGTTCCTTCATTCAACACTGAATCGGATTTGCATAACATAGGGTGTTATAAATTCGTTATGAATACATTCAGTTTAGTAACGTAAACTTTTCACAGGTGGACATAATAGTTATTTATTGTATTAGTGTTTTAAAAATTATGTATTATGTAATATGAATTTATAGCAAGAATATTGTACAAAATTTCAATTACTTTCATCTATGTATAAAAGTATTCGGCAAAAGGCATTTTTGAAAATGAAAATGCACCTGCTACTATGTTTACTAATCAAGTTTTTTATGTTACCTTTCGCATGGCTACTGTCGAAACTTTTTCAAACAAATCCAAAAATATAAGCGTATTTCAAAATGAGCGATTCTGATGGAAGTTTACCCTCTGATATAGAAGCAGCGGCAATCGAAGCGATGTCAAGTTTAGTTCCGACAAAATCCAAAGTGCGGTATGAGTTGGAGTAACAGAAGTTTTAAGAATGATGCAAAGCTAACAGAATATAGAGGTTTCTGAGAAAATCCTTTTGGGTTATTTTTCCGGAAAGCAACGCTCCCATAAACCATCTACACTACGGATTCACTACTCAATGTTGAGAACTAGGATTTCAGTCAAGAAAAATCAAGATATAAGCAGATTTTCTCAACTAATCGGATTTTTGAAAAGAAGTTCAGAGGGTTCCAAAGCCAAAAAGTTCAAAGTTTTTTAAAACTAAGACGTATGTAAGTATCTTAGTAGTGCAGATGATGAAACACATTTACTTATATAGGTTGTTATGATAATCGGCATTTTTGGAGCTTGTCGGACGAAGAACTATCTAAGTTGATGTTGTATCATATTGAATACAATGATTTGTATATAAAAGTTGTGATTCCATGCTCGAAAACCAAAATTATCCGGGAATTTGTTACAACAGAAGGAAATATGACAGGTGTCAACTGATTAAGTATTTTTCGCAAATATGCTAAACTTCGTCCTCTT
>JARQZK010000012.1:1112500-1197045 GCA_030704885.1 Cynegetis impunctata | reverse complement strand
ATCTAATAAGATCAAAACAACTGCATGCAGATTTTGAGTAGGAGTGACTTGACGCGTCGCGGAATATATATACCAAGCTACCGTGGAAGATAATTTGATAATTTTCAAATTATTAAAGAATTTTCCTTCTTCACTTTATGTGATTCACTATGGGCAACTAGTATATTTTTCATGATTTGTATGATGCATATTGCGAATATCGCAAGAAGTATTTACGGAGCGCGCTCTCGTGAGTATATCCAGTTTATTAAACACTATGTTAGTGTGCTCTGGAATTTCATGTGCCACTGTTGCAAAGTAGACATCTTCATGTCAGGAATTATTTGTTCTCTCGGCGGAATTCTGCATTTTCAATATGTCAATTCAGTCCGAGTCAAATAAGCTGCACCGAAGAGATCTAATAAGATCAAAACAGCTATATGCAGATCTTATGTCAGTGTGACTTGACATTTTCTATAATTCACTGTTGCATTGTGAATGCAGATTTCGTATGGCGGAATACATATAATCAGCCCCCAAGGAAGATTGTTTGATAACTTTTAAATCATTAAAGAATTTTCCTTGTTCACTTTATGTAAAATTGACTATGGTCTACTAGTATATTTTTGCATATGGTTATGATATTTGTCCAAGAATGCTATATTTTCCATCTATTAATACGCCAAAATATTTTATCAGTTTTACTTACTTAGCAATGGAGAAGTTTCCATTTTTTTTAATAGATTGATTATAAAAATTTAAGTAAAATAAAACAAAAACCTGAAAGAATCAGTGAAATATCTCTAGAAATAAAAAAGTTATGGGACTTTGAAGTTGTGCCTGTAAGAATAATTTCGTTCCACAGGCGCTTTATCGTGTGACGTCATTCGACCTAGACGACACAGCGCGTATTCGACCAGTACCTACTAATTTATTGTTGTATAGTAACTTGCGCCGTTCGAATCGTATTTTATGAAAACCTATATACGAAAGAAGTACCGTCGACTTCAAGTAAATCATCTTCGTTACAATCTTTTGAAATGATTGAGTGTGATAAAATGGAGTTAAATGAAACGGAGGATCCGCTACCAGAGGACATTACTTTTACAGAATCAGATTATCATCCAAATAGAAGGAGAAACCAAGGAGTTCAAGTCAATATCAAAACTTCACAGTAAAATTAATCAATGCAAACAATCACAAGAAATGAAGTGCGAAAGGAACAGGAAATAAGTGCTCCCAAATCGTTTATGAATCTCCTCAGCACTGTCCATCAAGACTATCCTCACTTAGCAGTTCTCCTTCAAAAGCATCAATATTTTCGCAGAACAGTACAAGTTCAGCTAGTTCTTTCTCAAATACAATCAAGCCACAATATCGCAACGACATAAACAAAATAACAAAAAACTTTATTTTTTATATGGGGTTGCCAGAAGAATTTTTTTTTCTTTCTCACGAAGCTAATATTTGAAAGGGTTGCTAGTCTAGTAAGAGATATTTTAATATCATTGAAGAAAACTCGTTCAGACGATTCCTATGTGCGTCTGGCTATAGATTTTGATATATGTAAAAGCTCAGTTAGTGAAATATTCAATAAAACTTTTCCCCTTATAGCTGACCGCATGAAACAGTTAATATATTTTCCACCTATCGAAGAAATTTGTAAAAAAATACCGATATCTTTTAGGAAGAAATCAACTACAGTGAGTATTTTGCACTGTATTGAAATAAGAATCGAAAAATCTTCAAACGCAATGAAATAGGTTTTGATGTGGCCAGAGTATATACATTGTAATACAATGAAATGTTTGATTTCATAAACATCAATTTTTTGAGATGTCTAAAAATCTGCATGAGCAATGTAAAGAAAGCCTTTCACTTCGTCGCGAAGTGCATTTTTAGTTGTACTGGATCTTCATATTTCGCTGTATATTTTACATTGTTGATGTTTTTTTCATGGTTTAAGTTTTCAGCGGACATTTAATTTTCAATAGTAGCAGAGCTGTGACGAGCACTGAAGAATAGTGCTTCGAGCACTAAGCACTTGAAAAAAAAATCTCCCGGTCTCGAGCACTAAGCACTTATTTTTACAGATCAAGGCTTGCGATTACTAAGCACTTTGTGAAAGTAATTTGACATTTCGAGCACTAAGCCCTAAGTACTTTTCTAGGAATTGTTGAAATTGAGGTTATTTTAATCGGTAAAGAAATCGTAAGCTGGCATATGAGTATGAGATTATTGAACGGGTGAGAAGAGATGCACAGGGTGTTACAAATTCGATGCTCAATATGAGCTGGTACAGAACTATACAGGATGTTTCATAGGTAAATAATGAACATACCTACGATAACCTGAGCTACAGCTATCCTAGGCGAGTCCAAAAAATCGATATATGATAGGTCTAATCAATTCCATAACCGAGTTTATGTATTCGCCAAAAATTTCAATTCCTCATAACTTTTGAACCAACCAGCATAGTCGGTTGATATTTGGAACGTATGATTCACTTCCACAGGTCGACCGATTTATATTTAAATTTCCAGAATATGCCAGGTCCGTATTTGAAAATTATGGGACTTCTTCCAAGCGGAGATTCAACACCCTGTATATTAAAATTTTGGGATTTGGTTGGGATATTTGAGAAGAGCAGAAAATTTTCAAAGGAGTTCAGTAGATTTCATTGTCTCGCACGTCATTTTGGTCGAAGAGAGGTTCAGGGAAAGATCCAATTGAATATTGGAATTCCACTAAATTCTCAGAAAAAAACGTTCATTGTACGGAGGGGAACTTACGTCCCTCGGGATTGAAATCTGTTGCCCTCTGTAGCTAACATCCTTATAATTCCCTTGATACATAAATAACTATAAGCATAGGCATTCTCACACGCCATTTTTGATCAATTTCATAAAGATCATAGATACATTTAAATTTAAATAATAAAAAAGATATGCTTCTGTAATCTGTGACCTACGAACATTGATATTAGCTAAATGACACAGATTTTATTGAAAATAGGATAAGAAAGGACCGCCTGTGTAGAATCTTAGTATTAGTATTTAATCACCTGAGTAATGATTGATATATCAAATAGGAGAAACCCTTATGGAAAGCACAGTATTGAAAGATTCATTATTTCATATTAAAAATCCCATGCTTATTATTCATATTTCATCAGAATATAGGTACTGAAAAAACTATGCGATTTAGATAGTTGAGTTTGGCTCAGGGCTTAGTGCTTAGTAATCCGCAGAAGTGCTTGGGAGCACTTTTGGGATTACTAAGCACAAAGCCTTTTGTTGAAGGACTTCAATTACTAAGCACTAAGCACTGCTTTTGAAGAGGGCTCGGAAGCACAGTGCTCGGGAGCACAAAAGGGCTTCGAGTGCTTTCACGAGCACAAAGCACAATGCTTTGGCACAGCTCTGAATAGTAGATATGTTCTTCTGTTATGCCTTCTTCCAGTAACATGAAATAAAAATTAAACAAACGGCTGTTTAACGTAAATAAACACGAACGAAGCAAGAGCCCTGGTGCGACTTTGAAACTAATACAGTAGAACCCCGATTATCCGTGCTCCACGGGACCGGACGAGGCACGGATAAGTGAAAAGCACGGATAATCCGAACATTCATTTATTACATGTTACATACATACATATTATGTATGTATATATTTATACTCAAAATATGACAGAAAAAAAAAGATCCCATCAGTTCAAACTAAGTTTATATGTATTGCATAAAAAGATAACAGAACAAAAAATATAATTCTACATAAGGTAAAAAAGTAAACTACACAAAATAAGAAAAATAAAAACTCTACATCATAGGTACATAATGTTAATTTGCGTTTAAATAAAGCGGATATGGTATTTTATGTAGCTATGCGTTTGGAAAAAAGTCAGTCACCTTGGTCTGTGTTAAAATTGTTCGATCTTTTTTAATTGTCTGACGTATTCTGCGCAAGTTCAAAATGTCGGTAAGGTCCAAAGATTTTCGTTGCTCAAAATAATCTAGTAGAACGTTGGCAGCTTCTTCAGCCTCTCGGTTAGAAACTCTTTTGATTGATACCGTCCCATCATTTTCTTCGTCTTGACTATCATTTTCGGATGAATCAGATTGTGACATACCGGGCTGATTCAAAACTTGTACGACAATATCGTCGTCATTGAAGAGTTGATAACCTGGCTCATTTTTGTCACACTGAATCCATCTTTCAACTTCGGTTTCGTCAACTTCTTCGAACTCATCGGCGCTGCTCACTAATTCAGTTAACAATTCAGTTATGGTCGCTTCTTCCTCCTCAGATTCCACGATGCTTTCATCTTCCTCTAGCCTCATTATTTTGTAAAAATCACTTTTGAAATTTATTTCTTTCACTCCATTCCATGCATTTGCCACTGTAAAAATTGCGTCTTTGATCGTAAACGATTTCCAAAACGTCATTAGATCAACTTCATCCAACAAATTCATCATAACTTCTTTCCGGTAGAGGCGTTTTATTGTCTCAATAACACCTTGGTCCATTGGTTGGACAATGGAAGTGACATTGGGTGGGAAAAAAAGAACAAAAAAGTTTCCATCGTCAGATCTTAGGACTGCCTCATTCGGATGAGAACGAGCATTATCCAGAAGAAGAAGTGCCTTTTGTGGCAACTTTTCCTGCTTCAAATAAGACTTTACCTCAGGAATAAACTTTTATGAAACCAATCTTGAAATATATCACAAGTTATCCAAGCAGCTTGCTGGTTATAATAGTGAACTGGGAGATTGTGCAATTTCATGTTTTTAAAAGTCCAGAAATTGGTACGCCCTCTGATCCCTTCTGCAAAATCCACTTGGAAAGTGCTTCATCGAGTTCTTGAAAAGTTGATCCTTTCAATGATTTCCGTGTAGAAATGTTTTTAAAAGAGTCTGACTGCGTTATAAAATTTTGTAGTTTCTATTTGTTTTTATTGATATCGCGTATTGTTTGTTTGCCAACTTCATAGACTCGTGATAATGTTGCTACACTTTCGCCCTTTTCAAGTTTATTTAAAAGCTCTAGTTTTTGTTCAATCGTTAAAACATTTCTTTAGCGTTTAACACTGGTTGTTGCCATTTTAAAAAGAAACGCACGCGTTCAGATTATAGCAGTGTAGTCACTCGTCTTTAGCACGCAACTAAATAAATTAAACCTGAAACATGTTCTGTACTTCCCCGAGTTCGAGCACTGGGATTACCCGACCGATCGATAGTATTGTATCCATGCGTCTCTCTCGCGGCTCAATGCGTCTCTCTCGCGGCGCGCCATATAGAGTGTTTTGGTCGAGTGATTTCCGGTGAACGCTATTTCGATAGAACTTCAAAGACACAATTTCGATGATGGGAAATCATAGCACGGATAATCCGCAGCCCGGGTAATCCGCGCACGGTTAATCGGGGTTCTACTGTACTTGAATGATTCGTGGTGCGGCGCCGGCGATCTTGGATAGGTCGAATGACGTCACTGGCAAACCAGAGACCATACACGTTCCCTACTAAAATAGGAAATTTCAACAATCCATTTCTAAGTCATTTATTGATGGATTTCAAAAAAAATTTTCAGTGATCTATTAGTTTTGGTCTATATTTTAATAGTATTGCGTTAAATATAATATTTTTAATAGCATAAAACTTCTCCATTGAGCAATAGGATTTGAAGTTACCATAAAATTTACTGTAAAAGGGTAAGGTCATGTTCAACATGTTTTATCTGTTCCTTAATTTTGTGTCAGACTAGTATCATCCGCATACACCTTAATATTGCCGATTAGTGGTAATTGAGGAATAGAGTTAATATAAATTAAAAACAAAGGCAGTTATTTTATTATTACTATAATATTCGTTGATTAAAAAAATTTAAAACATAATGATGTTAGTTATTTTGAAACGTGTTATTTGATCTCACCTGTGGGGTATATTGTGATGCATTCTCTGTACGGAATTCTTCCGTAGCAAATCCTTACTCTGTGAGCATGGTGACTGCACCAGCTTCTGCATCGCCATCTTCGTTTTCGGTGTTACCACGTCCGACTTGTGCCTATTTACCTTTGACATCTCTCTGGAACAGTCGTCGTTGATTTTCTGCGAATTTTCCGCTTTTAATCTGAAGATATCCTCCTGAAGCGTCTTGTTGGCAGCTCTCTCCTTCTGCAGCTGGAGCTCCAGATCTTTGTAGTTCATCGGTAGCGATGCGGGCGGCACGTTTTCCTTCTTGGAGTGCCCGAAGAGAGTGAAAGTCTTCTTCTTATTTTGATTTTCGTCGATCTGAAGAAGTTATACAATTCGTAAAACATTCACCTGAAGGATGGATTCTTATACTCACTTTGGTCTGCAAGTAGTCGATTAGTTTTATCTGTTGTTTTATTGTAGCCTCCGATTTCACTTCACGTTCTCTGTAATATGACGATTTTTCTTGCAATAAGGAATCCAACTCATACACCTTGTTCTTGAGAAGCTTGTTGTTTTCCTGAAAACCAGTATTAAATATATCATTGAAAATGTAGATATATAACTCGGAATTTTCTTCCGAAAAAAAAGCTTTCAGCATTGATTTGTATTGCCCACCAACATTTATATAGTAAAGTACATTTTATATGGCATGGTATTTTGAATAAATTTAAATAAAAAGTTGAAGTTCCCAATATAAATTAGAAAAATCGAAAGTTGTCTTATTTTAGTTATTGAAACACGATGGTTTTGCGTTCGAGGAAATGCATCCGAACATGAAATTCATTTTGATGAACCTACTCTATGTAAAATTTGTCATATGGGCGGTCGAATGAAAGCCACGCCCACCGGTATTTATTTATACCCACCTTCAACTCATTCACTTGATGATTCAGCTTATAGTTGATTTCCCTGCACTTGTGAATCTGAGTTATATACTCCGATACCTCCTCTTTCAGCTGCCTGTTCTCCAACACGAAATCCTCGATTTGTCTTTCGAAAGATCTACCCGATATTTCGAGATCCGTTATTTTCTCTTCGGCGACGGTCAGTTCTTCCGACAACTGGTTCGAATATTGCTTGTATTCCGTTGACTGTTTTTTGTAGGCCTCGTTTTCCTCCCTCAACGAATCGATTTCTTCGTGTAGTCGTTGAATTTTCGTTTCGGCGACGAGCTTGAAGGATTTCTCCTCGTTGGCCAACTTCTTCGCCTGTTGAATTTCCTTCTTTGCCGCGCACAACTCCGAAATCAACTTTTCCGTATTCGTGTTCAGTGTTTTTTCTTTTTCCTTGGAGGCGTAATGCATTTTTTCGAATTCAATCACTTGACTTTCTAACAAAATGCATGCCTCACGAAGTGCTCCCAAATTCTGTGGAAAAGGCAAACATACATTTCATAGTGAAAACTCCGAACGTTAACATATTTAGACAATAAGACATCACAAAACTGCACACCATTACGACATAAATTGGCGCTGATAAATTTGTACTATCAGAACTCTCAATGGAAAGACCATAAATTGACTGTCACAGTATGTATGTCTGTATACTATGGAACAAGTACACTGAAAGGTATGAATGATGGATGGTCCTTAAAAAGAAAAGAATAGTGAACATGAACTTTTATGATATATAGGTACTAAATTAATTTTAATTTTAAGGTAGATCATCTTAGACCTAGCTTATGATCTTTTATATTATCATAATATTATAATGTTATTTGAGGATTAATGAGAAAGGTAGTATCTAGGCCACCCTAACTAGAAATGAGTGAACACTGTCAAAGGTAAATGGTCTAGCTAAGGCGGCGTAATGGTTTCCTCAATTCCTAGTGATGTTTTTCTGCCAGAGCCAGTGCAAATCTTGGTGTTTTCTGATATATTGAAATATGCCTCTCAAGAAAACGCTTATCAGCTGGCCTAGTATGTGCTTTTTTAAAAACAAAAGGTATTAAGAGAAAAAAGAATCTGTAAGTGAGGAATTGGATATCAAAAAACGAGACTATGAAGGAATGCACGCTTAGTTACTGATAGAATTATGCACAAAAGTCACTGCATCATACGAAAACTTTTACAGTAGATGCAAAAATGGCTATGAATATATTCTGGCAATAATGAAACACATTTACAAAAATCTATCTCTTCTTCAGAATGGCTGGCAATAATAATCATTATTAATAATAATACTTTCATGATAATGAATATATAATATATATATATATATATATATATATATATATTTTATATATTTATATAATATATATATATATATATATATATATATATATATATATATATATATATATATATATATATATATATATATATATATATATATATATATATATATATATATATATATATATATATATATAGATATATATGTTTATATATATATATATATATATATATTTATTTATTCGAATTGTTGTTGCCTGTGATTTATTTTTAATCTTTTGATAATTATTAGCAATAACAGGCTGGTTGAATCTTAAAATACTCGATTTAATTTATAAGTTGACGTATCACTATGAATGTCATAGTGAAACGTCAACTTATTAATTAAATCGAATTTTTTAAGATTCAACCAGCCTGTTATTGCTAATAATTATCAAAAGATTATAAATATATATATATATATATATATATATATATATATATATATATATATATATATATATATATATATATATATACATATAAATATATAAATATATATATATATATATATATATATATATATATATATATATATATATATATATATACATATATATATATATATATATATATATATATATATATATATATATATATATATATATATATATATATATATATATATATATTTATTTATTTATTTATTCTTACACAACTTATACAATTATTATCACTACCAACACAAATTCAGGCAATTAATTATAAGTAAACACAAGAAACAATCCATGAAAGAACTATACTATATAATACTAAACTATAAGGTCAGGAACAATAAAGTAATGAAAACGTTTAAGTTCATGCACCTAAGTGACTGAACACTTGTGTTGTGCAATTCCAAAAACAGATTACAGTGATGTGGACACTTTTCAGACATGTTTGAGCAAAACATCTCAGCAATTTATCATTTAATACTTATCATACTTATTTTAAAATTTTTATAAAATCTATGTAATTTCGAAAAATAAATTTTTTTTATTCAACTGAAAAACTTTTTAGTCCAGTCATAAGCCTAATTTCTATTGGTAAGAGATTGCATGCTTTGGGCAAGGTGTGAATGAAAAATCGATGACAAATTTCCTTCTTGAATCTTTGGGTCGACAGAAACCCACCAGCACATCCACGGGTTTGATATATCAAACGACTACAATTCCGGAAAAGTTTGTTTTTGAAGGCATGTACACATAAACTATGAAAGTATAGTGTCAGGATATTGCACACATCTTCAGTATAAAGTAGACTGGTGTGATATCTCCTTTGTTTCTTAAATATAATTATTAGTATAAAGTTTTGAGTAATAAATAGTTTCTTCAATGAGTTCCTGTACATACCTCCCCATAATAATAATAATAATAATAATAATAATAATAATAATAATAATAATAATAGGATTTTATTCTCATAGTATTACAATAACTTATAATAAAAGAAAACAGGTCAGAAATAATCGAACATATCAAATTTAAGTTCTACAGGCATCAAAGTAATCCTGAAGACAGTAGGGCTCCATTTTAATCAAAAATCTGCGGATCGCCTCTTCAAAAGGTCGCAGCCGAGAGATCGAGCGGAACTCGCGCGGTAGTGCATTGTGAATTTTCATGCACATGTATGATGCACAGTGTTGTGAGGTAGTTAAAGCGAGCCGAGGCAGGAGATAGGAATGAGTGCGCCTAGTGTTATTATGATTTTCAAAATCAGTGAATAGTTCACTATGGCCGCGGATGAACATAAGGCACCTGAACAAGTAAAAGCCCGGAACTGTGAGAATGTTATTTTCCCTGAAAATGCCCCTACAGGAAGATACAAAGATATATATATATATATATATATATATATATATATATATATATATATATATATATATATATATATATATATATATATATATATATATGTATTCTGGGTCTACCTAGAGCACTTGAGTCTATTTAGCCTGACGAATATATCAAGACTAATCTAGTAGACTTCCACTGTGTATGCCGTAGACTCATCTGTGTTTAGTTAGAGCTAAGAGCAATCTCCGCTAGAACAATCTAGCAGTTATGTACACTTGAGATCAACGTAGAACATTCTAGCTATGCCTACTATGTCGAACTAGGACATAATATTTACAATGTGGAGGCACCTAACGTCCAAATGAGAAATCAAAACAACAGATTTTCAACAATTACTCACCATCTGGAAATTCTGATTCTCCCTCTTAATCTTTTCAAGTTGGGTCTGAAGTTCTACCTTCTCCCTACTCAAGATCTCCACTTTTCCCCCAATTATTTCTTTCCCTTTATTGGCTAGATTGAGCTGATTCTTCAGATCCTCCAATTCTGAACACAAACGTTTGATTTTCTCTTCTTTCTCAATACTCAAAGACTTAAATTCCTCCGTTATAGTTTTTGATTGTTCGTTAATTTTCTTCTCGGCGTTCAGCCTTTCTTGCAGCCTTTTTTCCGACTCCTTCAATTTGATCAAGTCCACGGACACGGACTCGTTAATCGAACTCAGCTCGAGTAGCGCCAATTCCTGAATTTTCTTATTCTCCTCCATTTTACTTTTCTGCAACTCGAGTTGTTGGCCGAGCTCCTTATTTCGCTCGGTCGATTCTTTTAGTTCTCGTTCCAGTATTCTCTTATCTATTTTGGCATTGTTCAAGTCCTTTTCCATTTTCCAATATTTGGTTCTCAGTTCTCTGAGTTCTTGAGTTTCGGAAATGTTATTTTCTGCCTCCTAATGAAAATTATAATAATCAAACAATTGAATATAAGAAAGTTATAATGGGTACACTATTTTGGGGTCACTATTTTGGGTCCTCTATTCTTTATTTTGTATGTTAGTCACGCTCTTGATGCAATGCAAAAGGATACAATTATATCATATGCAGATGATACAAGTGTTGTTACCACCAAATACACCTGGCTTGAAACACAAGATAAAATTGATGAGCATCTTGATAGGGTTGTTACATATTTAGCGTTACATATATTTTCACTGAATACTTAAAAAACGGTGTATAATTATATCACATTTGAAAATTTATGTGATAACATTCCAAAAGACATTAAAAAAAAATAAGTAAATAAACATTAAAAGAAAAATTCAAGTTGTAAATACTTTGACTGTCAATTGGTGTGGGATGCGTATTTGGAGTATATTATCAAAAAAACTAAAAACCTAATTTTCATTTTTGGTAGACTTGAGATCATGAGATCTGACATGCTAAGATTGATTTAAACGTGTTATTCATAGTATTATTGGTCAAAGAATATTTCTTGGCGTAGAACCTATAACAAAAACTTAAATTTATTGCAAACATTGCAGAATAAGCTTCTCCAAATTATCAATTAAAATGTCCTTGTACAGGGAATATGTATGAAATTTACAATATGTGAATTATATGGTTTTAATAAATACATAAATAAATTATGTACATCCTGGGTAGTTTACATACCTGAATCTGTTTCTTCAATGAATTGGTCTTTTCTCTCTCCTTTTGTAATTCAATTTCCAATTCGCCGATCTTCCTCAATTCCTTTTCTAAATTTCTCATTTTTTCAGTCAACGTTTCTTTTTCAAGTCTCAGTTTTTCTATATTTCTATTTTCTAATTCCAAATGGGTACAGCGATTCTCTAGATCTTTCAAAATTTTCTTGCCATCATCAATTTTCACCTTTAAACTTTGATTTTCATCCTTGTATGAATCTAACATGCCGGTTTCTTCCTCCAATTGAGTAATCTATAGGAGAAATTAATGCTTCAAAATTCTTTGGAGAGATATTTTAACACAAAAAATCTTATCTTCTACGAAAAAATAAAATTCCAAATTGATATATTATCCACTCAAATTTGACAGCGTTTAAATCTCAAGAATTTACAATATTATAACTTTGAAACTAACCACAAACTAATAACAAACGAAAATAACTATATAATTATATAGTACAATTTTTAATAAAATAGCCAAAAAGTACAAATACAATGTTGCAAATTGGGTAGAAAATAGTGTTCCTTTCTTTGGTTCTCACCTTCAAATTGAGGTCTCTTATCATGACCTCCGCATCGTCAACTTGACAGTTCAGATTATTATAATTGTCCTCTGAAACCTTAAGCTTAAGCGCTAAAGCACTTTCTTTGTCTTTCAGCTTGGAAATGCGCCTTTCTAAAGTCGATTTCTGATAAAGCTGCTCGTTCAACCTGCCCTGAAGGTCAGCGATCGTGTCTTGAGTCTCGGAGGTTACTTTGTCCAGGCGAGATTCGAGACCTATAACGCTACGTCTGCTGAGATTCTCGACTGTTTCCATGGACCTCTTATGCTTGGCCTCCATTTTGAGAGCATGTTGAACCTGAAAAAAAAGGATGTTATAAAAATTACAGAAATTCATTTAATGGTTATTACTTTTGAGACAGTTGTTAATATTTATTTTGAAAAAATATCGATATCCAAATAATTCTGCTTAATAACAAGCACAAATAAAATTTTTTTTAATATCCTCATTTTTATTCAAATTATGAAAATGTCCTTAAAACCAATTGCTGACTTTCCTGACTTCATATTTGGTATTTTCAGATGCATGTTAACTATTTGTATTGTCACCTAAGGATTAACTAAAAATTTTTTGATGGCTTCAGCAAGCAAGTAATACAAGTGTAATCTTTGACTGATATAACAAATACCTTCTAGAATACTTTACTATACACTACCGCTAGAGAAATATAATGGTAATAATTTGCTTTTATTAACCAGACAATTATTATTTTATATTATACAAGAAATTGAATAAAGCGAAAAAAATGTTTTATTTCAATTATTTGCTAGTTAGTCCATTTGTGTTGATATTATAGCTTACGTTTTTTTAATATTCCTGGTTGTTTTTGAATGTTTCCATTGAATGCTTATATAATGTTCATTTTTTATACTTTTCTATGCTATATCTCAACTTTTATTACCTCAAGAAATTATTGTATATTAAATTACTGATTTTTATACATGCATGTGTTAAAATCTATAATGATGAATATTAATCGAGTCTATTATTATTGGAAGTATATTCCTTTACGCGGCTTGCGGTAGGATTTGACTGATCTAAATCGTCACGTAAAGATTGACAAATAATATGGGGCTTCATCGCAATACATGAACAGATGGTTGTCGGCATGGTATGGAAGATAATATTGAAATAGGACGTGATTTATGGCATTGACGAGATGCGAAGATTTCGGACTTCCCACAGAAAACGTTTTCTGGATTTGTACACAATTCGAACTCGAGAATGTTTATTTATTACATAAATTACAGAGACAATAGTGAAAAAATATTCTCAGCGTCTAAAACCGTATAGAAAGACAAAAAAAATCGAAAGAGTGCGAAAAAGAATAAGTGAGGAACTTTGTTCCTGAAATATCAATCGCACACTTTTTTTAAATTTATGATATTTAGTCCTTTTACATTCTTAAGTTTTTTATATAATGGCAATATTTTCGACGCATACCGAAGTTGGATAGTACACACGTTATTGTCGATTATACTGTAAGAAATGTTTTTTTTTTATAAAGTAGTAAGCTACTTGAATTAAATATATTTGAAGTCAACAATAGGCTCTTCGAATTTCTGTCTTGTTTTCTATAAACAATAAACTTTTCTCTTACCTGCTCTTCCAGCATTTGGTTGGTTTCGCTCAGCTGACGAATCTTTTCTTCCTGCTGTTCAATAGTCAGAGATAGAGAATCTACTTTACGCTTCTCTTCAGTTTCCCATTTCAACTTTGCTGCCTTGATAAGGTCCAAGGCCCTCTTCTCTAATTCTGTTCGGTCTCGTCGTTCTAACTCCAGGGTCCTCCTAAGAGCCTGTCAATTATTCAAAGTTTGATTATTCCACATTAAATTGCTTCAAGAAGTGAAAAACTTACGGCACATTCGGCGATATTATTAGCTATATCTTTTTCCAAACGATCTCTTACGCTCTCAACGCTCCCCAACTTTCTCGCCTTCTCTTCCAATTTCTTTGTCAAACTTTCTTTCTCCTTTCCAGCGTCCTCGTTTCTGGCCAATTTCTTTCTGAGGTTTTCCACTTCACCCTTTAAGTTTTCCACAATTTCGTCCTTTACTTTCCTTGCGTCAAAACTGGATTCCATTGTACCTTCAATATCGGGAGTGTAGGTGAATCCGACAAACGGCAAGTTTCTGCCGGAAAATTGAGTTTTTTTCTTGAAATTTTCCATACACGGGGCTTTTTTACGAGCTGGTACGTCGGAAAAATTGCTGGTATCATCAAATGAACTTATTTTTGGAACAAATGGGGGAATTTGTTCCCTGAGGGTGTCAAAGTGAACATTCTTGAAGATGGCATGATTAAGAATGTCAGCCAGAGATAATCTGAAACATTTAACAAGAACTAACTTTTCATGTGCACAGCTCTCATCATAATAAAAGCTTGCAATGGTGTATAAAATATTTGACACATAAGGACTAGGAGGAAAAAGAAATTTACATTTTGTTTTAAATATGAGTTAAAGATAGTTATCCTGATATCTGTAATAAGGATTTTGCTATTGAAATACTTTTTATTGCATAACTAATTGATTGGGCCGAAACTTGCATACTTTTTGTTTCATATAAAGCAGGAATGATTGTAAATTACTCCTGAAATTGAAGTTGCTTACAATAAACAATATCAGTATATATGAAGCACCTTTTTCACCTTGGTGCAAACCAATTTTAGAATCAATTTTACTTTATAACTGAGTATACTAAAACTAATGACAGATACCTACTGCTAAATTCAATAATCTAAGCTTACCATTACCACTGTTCAGAATGTATAACTTAGCTTGCTCAATATATAAGCCAAAATAACATTTTTCTTTAAAAAAAAAAAGAAGGGTTTATTGTCTAACAGGAGTAATCCCAAGCAGCATCAAAGTAGCGACCTTTTATTTAGATACTTTTAGTAATTCTGTAGTTATTATCACTATAATAAGGAACTTAAAAGTTGCAGTACTTATAAGTAGCTTTTCAAGTTTCTGGAACGTGACTGTTACTATGTAAAATAACTTTGAAGTCGCAAAGACTTTAAAGTTATATTCGCTAGTCCCAATAACTTAGTCTTGTTACTACTATATCACTTCAAAGCTTTTATTACTCTATAGTAGCGTTAAAAGTAACTATGACGTCCTTGCTACTTTTGAATTTCCGTCAAAGTTATGGAACTATGTAGTAATATTTAAGGTTAAATTAAATATTTCGCTACTCACGAAAACAACTTCACAGTAATTTTTAATTACAACAAAGTTTACTTAAAAAATAACTTTAAAGTAACGGTCAATCTTTAGAGACTTCTTGGTGTTCGAATAGTATGTTGTTGTTTTGTGAAGTGAATATGTCAGCTGTGAGAAAAAAAAAAGTTATGGATCAGTTCTAGGATCTCCCTTTCGCTGTACTCCAAGTGTTGGGGATGAAACAATACTCTGTTTTTCTCCCACTTATGAGGAACAACCGTGAAATATATGAGAGGCTTTTCTTGTGTGGCCACAATTTTAAACATCCACATTGTTTCTTTTCATTTATCACATGCAAATGTACAGTTCGAAAAACATTCAGCACGCACTAATCGCTATAAAGCACTTATTAATTATAGGTTAAAGTTCCAAGGGTAAGAGTGGCTTCAGGAACTTTGTGGTTGTTTTGTAGACAAATTTTCTACTTAATGGTGATAATGACTTTAAAGTGATAAAAGACTAGTGGCCGCTACTTACAATGAAGTGACAAATCCTTCAAACACACAATGTGACGTAAATATTACTCTAAAGTAATTTCTGTAAAATGCGCCATATTTACTGACCAAATGTAGGACGCCATTATATTTATTTCAATTTCCTTATAGTAGTACAAGTATGGAATCGTCAAAAAGCCAGAAAAAATATAAATTGAAGTGAAACTGAACTCATATAATTAGTAAAAATGTTATAAAAAGATATTTTATCAATTTCATGAATTTTTATCACTGCCTTCCTGAAAAAAAAAAACGTCGGAAAAGGTATTTTGAGAGGCCGCATTGTTTTTATGAATCTATCAATATCACATTTCACAGAATTTTTCAAATCGTTTTGAATTTCTTTATACTCGGAGCTCGTAAATCAGCCAAGTTTTGTATACCTATACAAGTGATAATATCTATATAACCATGAAAATATTATTTCCATTCAGTTGAGGAGGCTGAATAATGATGGAAGATGTCATTATTAAACTCTTTCTACATATGCAAAACAAAGAAAAGGCGAAGCAGACGCCAAAGTAAAGTAGGCGGGGACAAATATTATAAAGTAACGGTGACCACCCCGCAATGTAGTTGGAACGTGAGTGCGACGTAGCGGTATAAGTTGGGGGTGGTATTATTCACGTAGTAATCACCTTCAAATTGTACCCCAAATTGGTCGTAGGAACGTGATAGGGCCGTAGCAATAACGTTCCCGTCGCAAGTAACTATAACTTCAGAGTTACCCATAATAGTCGCAGGGTGGTACCAACGACTAAAAATGCTGCTTGGGATCCCAATTATAAGACAGATATAATATAATTGTGATTGGTGACCAGTTATTAGGTATCAACCTCTCATAATAACTTATCCTAAACAATACATACCTCTGTTTCTGGTCAGTAACTAAACTCTTGATAAAATTCACATAACCTTGGGAAAGCATCACATCCGGTGGAAATTTCAAACTATGTTTATGATTCATAATTTTTGAATAAACAGTAGATATGTCTTGTCCACTAAATGGAGTGTTTCCAATTGTTAATTCATAAGCAAGGATTCCAACAGACCAAAAATCACATAATACCTAAAACAACCTTATGAGTTTTATTATTACCCCATATTTCACATGATTTTACCCCATATTTAGTAATTTTTCCTAGTTTGTTTTCCAAAGATTCCAATATTTCGGGTGCTACATAATCTGGAGTTCCTACAGGGGGACCTTCATCCACTAATCCCTTCGAATCAAGTTTAGCAGCACTACCAAAGTCAGCTAATTTCACATGACCACATCGATCCAACAGAATATTATCAGGTTTAATATCACGATGCACATAACCCATTAAGTGAAGATCTTTTAGCCCCAAAATCTATAATATATTATGAAAATTTTGTACTAACAATTTTATATCAGTTTTATGAGAAAATAAGGATAATTATTGGTAATTATTTACCACATTCTATATACAATTATCACTTTCATTGTTATAACATTACTCACAATTTCTGCCAAGTAAAAAGCTGCTGCACTTTCAGGTAATGTTCCTCCTTGCTTATTTAAAAGGCCTAACAGATCACCCCCTGGATGAAACTCCATTACAAAAAATAAATGAGTACTGTCTTGAAATGCATACTGTAACGCTGTAAGCCAAGGACTTTGGGTAAAAGCCATTATATTTCTCTCTTCAATAAATGAAGTTCTCTTTAGATCTAGACTATCACACTTTCGTATACTTTTCATGGCATATATATCCTTTGTGTTCTTTTCCAACACCACATGAACATCTCCAAAATTACCACGACCTATACAATTCTTCACTTCAAAATCTGTTAAATTTATCCGCGATTTTTTCAAATTTTCCATTGTTTTCTTGTGACTTCGGACAAAAAACTGAATATTCTTGTCTTGTTTTTGCAAATTTTCAATAGAGCATTCATCGTAAAGTGCTTGAAGCGAATCGAGAAGCCCTTCTCGACTAATAATACCTTGAGTGTTAGTTTTTGTGCCTTTTCCATTTATTTCAGAGTTCAATCGAGCCACTCGAACACTTATAGGATCGCTTGCGGACTCCATTTCCAATAATAAATTATTTAATCACGTAAGGCACTTGCTTATTCACGTATATTTATTTAGCACATTTTGTTGGCAAATATACAGACTTTCAAAAATTTCAAACTTGTTCCCTTCCGATGGAAAAACCGTTAGACTTCTTCAAAATGACAAATACGTTCCACCTTTTTTTCCATTGAAATCCTATCACATTTGTATTTTCAACCAGCATTACAAATGATCTACTTCAATTTAATGAACAATTCATCTACTGCAGTCGTTTTCTTAGGTTTGTTCAGACAAATATATTTTTAACCAGCAATTGCAAATAACCTATTTTGTTCTAGTGAAGGTACCTACCATCCTATCAACACCAATTAATTATTGGGTATTCCTAACTGTAAAATGTATATAAGAAGTTTACTTTCTTTAAAAAATGAGACACCGAATAACTCCAAAGGAATATATTAAAAGAAATTGGCTGCTAGCTGCAATAGTATCTTGCATATTTTTAGCTGGAATATATCCAAAGCTCGGGTCTAAAGAAGGTATGTCTAATGTAATAAAGAGGAAAAGATCATTAATATTTTCTTTTTAGGGCCATTGAAAACAGAGTATTCGGTGAAATATGGAGCTGTAACACTAATATTTTTTATAAGTGGACTGACACTGAAAACAGATAGTATTTTTCATACATTCCGGCAATATAAGCTGCATTTATTTATACAAAGTTTCACATTCATTTTAATTCCTTTAGTGACTCAAGTATATGTTAAATTTTTGGCTGTGTTTGGGATAAATGCTTGGATACTAAGAGGGTAATTGAAGTTATTTATTATAGAAACAAATTTAAAACAATGGAATTTTTCAGGTTGATTACTGTAGCATGCATGCCACCACCAGTTTCCAGCGCTGTTATTTTGACTAGAACAGCAAAGGGTAACGAAACAGCAGCAATTTTCAACTCAGTGCTAGGTTCTTTTCTGGGAATCATTGTAACACCTATAATTTTGTTGTTTAATTTAGGTTCAACTACAATAGTACCCTTATTGGGAACCATAATACAACTTACAACAAGTGTATTGATTCCCTTGTTCATTGGCCAATTGATAAGAAATTTCACAAGTTTTAAGGAATATAAGTTTCCGCTAAGTACAATTGGACAAACTGCTCTTTTATTTGTGATATATACAACTTTTTGTGATACTTTTTTGGTTCCAGAAACTGGTCTGAGCGCCCTTGATGTTTTACTTACTGTATTGACAGTTTTATTTCTACAGATTATGCTCATGATTTTCTCTTTTTTCATGTCCCAATATTTTAAACGCGATTTCAAAAGATCAGATATAGTTTGCATAATTTTTTGTTCAACACACAAATCACTCACATTGGGTATACCAATTTTGAGGATTATGTTTCATGGTTATTCCCATTTGAGTCAGATAAGTTTACCATTACTAGTATATCACCCTACACAAATCATTTTGGGTGGTTTAGTTGTGAGTCAGCTTAAAGACTGGATTTATTCTGAAGGAGGAAAGAAACCTCCAGTGTAAACTCAACTTGATATCAATTTAAAATATGTATACAATGAATCTGAGAGTGAAAAATCATACTTGCAATTTACATATATGGAATGTTGTTTTTTAATTGAATCAAGTTAAACAGAAGTTAGCAACAAGAATCTATGTTGATGTGGCTTAACTATTCTAAAATGGATATATAAGAACTCCATATTTTAATAAAATAATATTCTTTGTTGCGAATGATATGACCTACATAAGTAAATTATAGAACATGCTCTTGGGAACTATTATAGCGATCATTGTTTTTATAGCGAAATAATTTCCTTCAAATATAATAAAGTTGATAAATGTTGTAAATATAACAGTATATTTATTTATCCTAATTATGTTTTCATTCAGTTTCTATATTATCACATACCCTGATAACCTCTGGAAACTTAATTAACTTTTCATACAAATTACTATAAGCATTAAGGTCATTCTCGTTCAATGATTGCACTTTTAAAGGTACGTACTCTATACTGGCACTGACTATATTATATCCACATTTTTCTAAGCCCTGTGTGACTGATTTAAAGTTTGTGCTTCCACAAGTAAACTGTAATATATTATCTTCAATTTCAGTTACTTCTTCAGCACCTACTTCAATGGCATCATCTGTCGCTTTTTCTAATATTTGTTCTTTTTTCTTTGAAGAATCAATTTGTATTTCTGCTTCTATTACACCTTTCTCTTCAAATATATTATTAGCAATTCCATCACAGTATTTGGAGCTAAAATTATTTGATATTTCAGAAAGAAAAAAATCATTATACAAGGGAAAAATCAGCTCTTTGTATTTTGGTTTCATTCTTCTTAATAATAATTTTTTTAAATGATTTCATACCATAGAAATCCCCTATTGGATGTCTAATACTAACAATAAGTGATTGTACCATATGAATCTCTTATTTTATCTATACAAATATCTGATTGTTTGACATACCCATTTTTTCTCAAAATTGTCGCAATGCTTTGCTTCAGTGGATGTAATGAGTCAGTATAAATTTCACAAATAAGGAAACAACTCCCTGGTCCCCTGAAACAGTGATATTTAGTATTCAAACAAAACAAGAGAATAGAATCTTACTTAATTTCCAAAATATGAATCTTACATTGCCTTTTATCTGTTTGTGTACTTTTCAAAACACTTTGTATAGTAGCCGCAGGCATGTTAGCACGTTTGGCTTGTGCTATTATTTGTTCTAACTTCAAATTTGCGTTTGGATCAACAGAACCACCCTCTAAAAATTAGCAGCAATGAATAAACATTATATTTTACGTAACTGTTTCAATTACCTTGAACTGCGATTTTGATTTGCTTAGATAATTTAGTGAACAACGATGCTCTTTCTGCATCTTTTAACCCTTTAATATGTCTTATATTAGCCCATTTGGAATGTCCAGCAAATCTTTTAGAAGTAGCATTTAGTTCATGGTAAAAGTTCAAAACTCTCGTCAGGTTTTTCATACTGCTGAACATTTTGCCTTTCTTGTTAAAATCTTTGTTTCCCTAACTAAAGTGTTTTTTGATACTACCAGTTAAATTTTGAGGTTATCCTTTCATCCGACACTAACTTGGAACTACTTGTTTCTTCTTCTTCTTCTCTCAAAGCGAATTAATATTTTTTTTTTTAGATGGAGGTTTGAAATTTGGTATGTGGATTGAGTTGATGTTGAGCTGCGTTTCATCAATGGTTTCAACTTTTTTCCTCAACCACGATGCATTTCGCGAATTTTGTTTCATGTAGGTCATAACTCACGCAGATGAAGTTTGCAGCACGAACTGCAAGCGAGTGCTGTAATTCATCAAGTGAGTTATGACCATTACCGCAAGTTGAATACTATACTTTATCTACTCCTATTGAATAATATATTCATTATTCAACTGCGTTCTAGCAATTAATAGTTTCCATTACCAAACAGCGTGAGTAATAATACTGCTAAACTCACTATATAGTCTACTAAGATCCCAAGTAAGATCGACCGTCACTCATCTGCTAATGTCACTTGAATAATTCTGACTTTTTCAAATTAAGTTAATACTACATAATTCTTGTGAATTTGTATTTGTATCTTAGTATTTATTGTTATAGTCGTAGATGAAATAAATTATTTTCTACTTTATCATTCGGTTTTCTTTTTGGGCGTGATTTTTCAAAAATCGCATCTTGACGCGATGCATTTCGCGCGGTAAATACTTCTGGAGCTCTGCTGCTCACGAGTGCAATTTGTGCAGGCACGTGATAAAAGTAACTTTCACAAAATTGATGCAAGTCAGTTATTTTTTAATTGCTTTTCGATTTTTAACAACTGAACTAGGAAAAATCGCTACGATTAAAAAGTTATCCGATTGTTCAACTGTCGAAAAAGATAAGTTGTCCTGAATGTCTATAAAATAATTGGGGACAATATAAGAAAGCATTATTCTTCATAAATAAATGACAAAAATCAATCTTTTCAAAATTACCGAACTACCTGACTAGCAGTTCAGAATTGGTTTTTCCTATTCTGATAATTATTTGTAACCATCTTTCTATTTACCCCTTCTACACAATTTGTCATCTCTTTACTTCTTGTTTTAGATATAACAGAGAAACATAGTTAGTTTGCCATTAGCATCTGAAGTTCCACCGAAACGTTCGTCATGCGTTATTTCGTTTAATAAATGTGTAAATTGTTATTATTAACCATTTTTTTAATATACTTAGTTTAGCTAGCTTATCATTTCAGAGAATTATGAACGACAGAGAAGAAAAAATCAGTCGCGCTTTTCAAGCAGTTAAAGAAGGGATGCCAAAATTGAAAGCAACGAAATTGTTTGGAGCTCCTAGGGCAACAATACAATTTCGCTTGAGTGAAAAATTCAAGAAACCTAGTTAAGGACCGGCCACCTATTTAACTACAGAAGAAGAAAAAACGATAGTAAAGTGATTTAATCAGTAAATGTTAATGTGAGATTATTCTTCAGATGGATCAACACACCTGTCAGGATGACGTACTGCAAAGTGTTTTATTCTGTCGTGTAACCGAAAAACACCATTTCGTGACGGACTACCAAGTAAAGGGTGGTACAGAGCTTTTATCAAGAGACACCCCGAGCTCTGTCTAGGAACAACTGAGGCTGTCATGCAAGCAAGCTCATGTAAAGGAATATCAGGAATTGGTTCAAGACAATAGAGGAAGAATTGGAAAGTGAAAGCGCTCGACATATTTTAGAAGACTGCATCAGAATTTTCAATTGAGACGAAACAAATTTTTCTTTGTTCCAAAAAAGAAGGTTATTGCTACTAAAGAAACACGGAATATTTACGAGGTAGACCAAGGAGCAGCCAAAGCATCACTGACAGTAATGTTCACTTTTTGTGCAAATGATGATCTCTCTCCTCCAATGATTATATAACCATACAAGAGAATATCTAAAACCACCAAAAGAAATTCTCGCGTCATTACCCAAAAAATGGGGTGTCGGATATTCAGTTAATTGTTGGATGAAACTATCAAAGTGGTTTTAGGACGGGGCGATCAACTGTGGACCAAATATTTGTGCTACGTCAAATACTGGAAAGGACACTTGAATACAATATCGATACTTACCACATGTTTGTCGATTTCAAAGCAGCGTACGATAGCATTTTAAGAATTCAACTATACGAAGCGTTAAAGGATATTGGTACACCTGAAAAACTAAGAAATCTAATCAAAATGACTATGTGAAAGGTAGTTAATCATGTCAAGCTACAGAATAACGTGACAAGTAGAGACTTCGAAACCAAAAACGGACTCAGACATGGTGATGATCAGCCTATCTACTTTTCAATGTTGCCCTGGAAAAGGTGGTAAGAGAGTCACGCATATATACATCTGGAAACATCTTCTACAAATGCATTCAATTGCTGGCGTACGCTAATGACGTCGACATCGTGTCCTGATCACTTAGAGAACTAAACGTGTCTTCTGTCAAACTATCGAAGGCTGCCGATAAGATGGGTCTCAAAGATAGCGAATCTAAAACCAAACTCGTGGTTTCATCGACGAGACCACGTCAAAGAAATATTGGTCAAAACCACACAATCAATGACCAAAACTTTGAGGTTGCACATGAATTTATTTATCTGGGTTCCCTCGTAAACTCCGAAAATAACCAGAGTGTGGAGATTCAGAGGCGCATAATGCTTGCAAACCGAATCTACTACGGACTCAGTAAACAACTAAGAAGTCCAAACCTAAGTAGAAATAGCAAGCTGCACCTGTATAGAACTCTCATTTAACCAGTACCTACTGATCTACTGCTCAGAGGCATGGACTCTAACGAAACAGGACGCCGATCTACTATCAATTTTTGAAAGAAAAGTACTAAGAACCATATTTAAAGGAGTTTACGTGGAAGGAATTTGGAGAAGAAGATACAATCACGAACTATATGAGTTGTACTACAAATCTGGTGGCATGGATGTTGTTAATACCATTAAAACTGGGCGTCTTCGGTGGGCAGGGCACAAAGTAAGAGCGGCAGACAACAGCTTGCCAAAACGCATATTAAACTCAAAACCAGAGAGCACCAGACGACCAGGTCGACCCAAGCTCAGATGGGAGGATAGCGTCCAGAGTGATGCCAAAAAATTAGGGGCATCAAAAATTGCGAAAGCCAAGACCCAACCAGGGTTGTTGCGCTACTGATTGATTGATTTGTTGGATGAAAACTTCTCTTTTTTTACGAATACATAGCGAATATTTTTGATCCATACATTGTTGAAAGGTATGTGAAGAAACCGGTTTTTCTATTTGTAGATGGTCAGAAGACTCATCTCACATTGCAGGTGTCCCAGTTATGTAAGACATTGGAAATAATATTGATTGCACTATTCCCCAATGCTACAAGATGTTGCTGCCTTTAAACCTCTGAAAACTGGTTGGCAAAATGGAAATCTTGATTGGAGATGCAATCATTCGTTGTTGCACTTCAATAAAGCAAATTTCGCCCCATTGCTTGGGGACGTAGTTCAAAAGTATGTCAAAAGCTCGACAATCATTAAAAGTTTCGAAGCTACGGGTTTACTTCCATGGAACTCTGAATCTATTGACTTCATGAAATGTTTGGGAGTATGTGTGTAAGTATGCGATACAAACTCAAAACTATTTCCAAAATATGGAATTTCTTCAAAGCAGAACGAATAAAAATTCAAGAATCTTCAACATTTGATATTTTAAAGCTACCTTTTGTGATAGAAGCAGAGGGTAGCATGTCGGTGACGGATTCCGATGAAAAATTTGATGAAACAGTATTGCAACATTCATATTGATAAAGAACTCGAGGAAGAATGGGTAATTTATGAAAAATAGTGGATTGCACTACAAAGGCAGAAAGTTTGAGATTCCTACACTGCGCACCATGGCGCGCAGTGCAGGGCTCTTAAACTTTCTGCCCGTGTGGTGTATACTATTTTTCTTGCTACCTGGTTGGAAGTACGTACTGTCGGTCCCGTTTTCACGACAGAAACGGTAAAAAAATCAACATTCTGCAGAATATTGAAATTTCCTCTTACGCACATAAATAACCAGTAACTGAAGAAACCAAACAAAAAACTGAAATAGAAAATACTAAGAATGAATTTTCAGGAAGACGAACAGAGTGAAAAAGTTGTGCCAAGAACAAATCGGAAAATAACATATTACAGGAAGTATCGATGGAAAAAAGAAATGCAAGCACTAATGAAACTAAAAATATTAAGGAATATGAAACTAAAGACGATAAGAAAACCATCGATGTTACGCTTAGTTCGAACGTTGATGAGAAACACGCAAGAAATTTCTTTAATTGAGAAAATTTTTTTTTTACTGAAAGCATATGTTATTCTTGTGCAGACCTGATATCTTTCAAGAAAATGGGACGAAAGTGTGCAAGTACTATACATATTAATAACTGTTCAAACGAGTCTGTTTTTTGTTCATTATTTTTGTGTGGAAAATGTAACTGATTTTTGTCTAGCCTAATAATAAAATTGTTCTCTTAATTACCTGTTCTATTTATCCTAAAATAAAAGTGCCAACTACTGTGATTTTAGGTGCCAACCACTCTGTAATCCTACAGTCAGCTACTTTTATTCACATAAAAGGCTTAAGATGATAAAAGATAAATTTAAGCGTTTCAATGAAAATGTAAGGTATTTTTTCAGCAGATTTGATGGATTTCTTTCTGATAAAAGTCATTCAAAGCCAAAAACAATATATCCAAGCTATAATAGTGCCAACTACGCCACTGTCGTCTTTACCCTAGTTTTAGGAATACTATCTAAACTTCAACTTGAAATAATTTCAAGCACATAAACAAATGTTTTTTATTAGATATTGATCACTGAAAGCCATTTCTATAGTTTTTGCCAATTTAATTAAACCAATAAATCGATTTGTTTTTTATATGAAATATTTTTTGTCAAGTTCTTAGTTTTTTCTAATTTGCAAAAAACGATATTTTTAAAATTATTTTCAGTATTTTTGATCTCTTCTACGTGAATCTATTTTCATACCAGAAATTATTTTCTTCATTGAGTTAATTTTTTAAAACTCAATATTAACTCGGAATTACGTAGGATGAATAGGGTCAATAAAATTTTATATTTACAAATGAACTGAAAAGATTTATTTAAGGAACAAAATTTCAAGTTTACATTGTTCATTCAGACAGATGCCAACATGGCATAAGAATAACGTTAAACTTTGACAGATAACTTAAAATTTTAAAATTTAGTTAACTTTTGAATTACTGCAAAGCTTAACTTTATTTTACAAAATTTTCGAATTAAGTTAAATTTAGAAATATACTTAGCAAAAAACTAAGTAAAAAATTGAAGAAAGAAACGTGGTGCCAAATATTTCCGGATGCAATCTAATTCTATGATAGAAAAATTTGAAAAAAACGAAACACTAAGTATGTAAGGCACCTAAGTTGAAGTACTTCCCGTTCACGATTTACCAAATTGAAACCGACACTTTTTGGTTAAATCGTGCCAGTTTTCACACCGTACTTCTAAACACAAAAATGTCAGCCCGAAAATGACATTTAAATGACTCGCAATTATAGTGACAGATGACATGCGAGAGACAAACTAGAAACAAAATATTGAAAGATTAGTTCAAATAGTTCTATTCAAAGTTCGGAGAAATTTAAATATTGAAGACGATTATTTGGTCAGTTTTGAGCGAAACAGATAAAATAATGTATTGAAGTGAATACTTAATTTGGAGTTATTTTTCAGTTAACCTAGATGAGATAAGAGAAGAGAGAAAATTTGATCTCCGTTGCTTATTTCAATCTAATAAAAAAAAATGTTTTTTCGTCATTCCTTTTAATTTCATATTTTCCAAAAAATTGTCTATTGAAAGAGACATTGTTTTCACGTCCGCCAGAATATTATCGTAGCATTTCTATACCGAGTTTTTTTCAATGACGTCATGCTAATTTTAGGACTTGGGCTACGATCGATACTTGCCTTATTCTGATCAACAAGCTACAACAAGTTTGATTTCTCAAACTTAAATTAAAACAATCATTTACTATGGAATGAAACAAGAATGTGCTTAAATCCTCTCACGTGATTATGGCAGACCATTCTTACACCTAGTAAAGCCAAAAATGTTCGCATTCTATTAAATATCAATTTCATGAAGAGGCTATTCAAATAACATTGAATATTTCAAATTCACTCAAATTGTTTTAGTGAATTTGATTATATTGCATGTAATTTAAAAAAAATTAAAATATAATAAATTAAATCAAAAAATAATTTAAACTGTTTCAACAATCACATTTGATCAGTTTTGTAAATATAATATATTACTGAATCAAAACGTCGGAATATAATTAACAATTTTTCAAAAAATTTTAACATCTGCATTTTAACAGAATGCATTATTCATATATTTTATTTGAAATCAATACTGAAAAATTTAATAGAATGAGGACTTTTGAAAAAAGTCTGAATATATATATATATATATATATATATATATATATATATATATATATATATATATATATATATATATATATATATATATATATCAGAGAGAGAGAGATAAAAGTAGTTTTAATTTTCAAGAGTATTTCCAAAAAGGTAGCAAAGTTGCTATTTCATTATTTTCATATTATTTTTGAATAAAGCAGTCTTACTGAAGCTGCTTTATTCAAGGTCGTATTTGTGATACGACAAAAACTTTCAAACAACTTATGTTTGAATGTGAACTTCCAACAAATTATAAAAACAAATAATTAAATCTAAAAAATTATAAATTAACAAAATTTGAATGGAATTAACAAAGAGTAGTGTTCCTAATGTTTCCGAAAATTTGCTTATAAATAGGTGTGTTTCTTCATCTCAGGACAATTTTTTGAAACGAAGAATTCATTAATTTCAGAGGTTAAATTTTCGATCAAATAATGTACTCGTTTTCTCAATTTATATTATGGAGCACTTATTTTACATTTTAAAAATTTACCCTATTTCATTCACCATTTAAACCCCTTCTTTAATTGGTTCTCTTTATATAAAGAAAAAATTAATAAAATAAACATTACTTAGTGATTTACAACTTCAACAAGTTCTTCGTCTTCTTACTCATTTTTCAAGCGTATAGTGTATTTTCTCATGAAACTATTATTTCAACAAGTCAAAATCAGCTGTTGATGCAATCACAGATAAATGCCAATAAACTCTGCAATTCTGATGAATTTTGATTAATTTATCTTCAATTGAGATTAAATAAAAATTTTATCATGAATAAATTGTTATCAATAACACATGTCTCATAATCAGATTTAGGCAGCAACAATAGACATAATATTAATATTTATTTTTCAATTTCAATGTATATTAATTTGCGCTCATTGCTTAAAACTTGTAGTGGTTCAGCAGTACCATGCCATTAAACTCATAGATGGCTTTAGAAGTAGCATTTTTGAACTGGCCAATAGATGGCGCCTTATGTCAATAACTAAGAGTGATCTTTTTCAGCTCACAGAGATTTGAAGCGAAGATGCTAAGTATGTTTTGAATATTATTCGTAATAAATACGGATAATTAGAATCTTCAAGGTCAGTTTTATTCACGTAAATAATAATATGGCAATTCCCTAATCGGTTGATAAGACTCCTGGTTGAATATTTCAACAAGCTATCCATTGTAATAAGAAGGAATTTCGATCCCCCAATTCAGAACACGATACAGAATTAACTTAAAATTTAGACGGTTTAAAGTGACTGTGAAATGAACCACCCTTTCAGATTGTTACCTGAGACAAAAACACACCTAGTTGCGATTTATGCGTCTTAGGAACTATGTATAGTCACTTCCTATCAGAGAACGTTACCCAACCCTTGAAAACCTGTAGGAACACTACCGCGGCCCTATCTTTGGAACGGTCGCGACGAATAATCGGACAGGGCCGTAATAATTAACTAAACTAACACACTTCTAGTCGAAGATCGGCTCAAACCCGCTGAAATCTACGCTAGGCCGGCCCCTGATGCCCCTGATGTCCCTGATGCTGTTGATGTTGTTGATGCTGCTGATTGTGAAGAATCAGGGGAATGGAGTGTTGCGGAGGCGGCGCTTGCTGGATGTACTGCATACCTTGCATCATATGCGGCTGCGCGGGTATGAGGTTGCACATGGGCAAATACTGATGCGTTTGGACACCGCCCTGCGGTGGCGGGGCCGCCTGGTATTGCTGGTGTGGCTGCTGCTGCGGTTGTCCCTGCGGATACTGCGGTGGTTGCGCGGACGATGCCCCCTGAGATGGGTTAGGCGGTAGGTACTGATGAATTTGGTGTGGAGCTTCGAACATGCGAACCGCGTGCGTTTGATGGTATCCTGGGGGCGTGATGCCCATCTGATAGAGGAAGGGGGACATGGGAGATGGCGCCAGCAATGGTTGTCCTGTCGCAGCGGCGACTTGCATCTGTGAAGTCACATCAGTACGCATTTGTCCCATCGGCACTAGAAAATAAAATAATAGATTTAGTAGCTGTTGAGTAAATCACACGAAATGGGGACGAACAAGTTGATTAATGTCATATACCATACTGTATATAAAGGATACTATTCACCATTATGTTCCTATTAGAGTTGAAGAAAAACACGTTTCATTAAAAAAAAACAACATAAAACCATTTTTTTATTATAAACATTTTCATTTGTTTTAAAATATTTAAAATAATTGATAAAAAAATGTTTAAAACACACGTATATATTATTGTACTTTTTTTCACATTTGTTGTACCTATAGAAGTATATTTAAACATTTTAGCACAAATATAAATAATGTCTGTAATGTGATAAGTATCGTTTGGAGCATTATTTCAACAACTACTATGTTTTTGAAAAATATTTTGTAATTTTGTGGCAAGTAGCAACTAGTATTAGATACTGTTTTCATTTCTTTAACACGTGAGGTTTTAGTAGTAGGAATTAATAATAATAATGTTTATTTGAGTTTAAGTGAAATAAAATAATACATGAATAAGCATTACAAATAAACATAATACTCACAAAAGTGAAATTAAAGACACTTGTGCGTGAGTTACAACTCTGAACTGAAGAGGTTGTTTATGGTTCTACTGGATTCTTATGGTTAGTTTAAAAATGTGTATTTTGAAATTATAAAATGATATACATTTCAACAACAATTTCTTGAAACAGTTGTTTCAAACATTTTTCAAAACACATAACCCTGGTTGCTACTGAATATGAAATTCAGACTTCATTATTCTTTTTATGGCTGTCTGTGTGATAGCATCAATGTTTTACCAATAACTCGCTAAATGAAAGATAAAATACGTAAACTAATAAAGAATATTGAGAATAATTACACAAAATATATAATCCGAGTATATGAATCTTAGCCTTGGAAACTATTTATAATTTCAGTGTTGTTACCATTACAAAAATCTTGCATTAAATATTCACAGTGGGACAGATGTCGAAAAGTTCAACAGTGGGATCTTCAAAATGTGTTGGAATTGGAACCACATGATGAAGGAGTTTATGGATTTGACTTCTGGCTGAGTGTTTTTACATTGTTCAATTTAATCGTTTTAGTGATACTCATATTCCGACTTATTTAGTTTATTGTGTTCGGTTTGTTGTGTTCGGAAAAATACGCGCTTTCAATTTTTCTTCAAGAATTATATAACTATCACCCAGAAAATTAGCTGCATTAATTTCTGGAATTATAAATCCTGAAGTTAATGTAAAAAGTGTGAAATTATCAACATAAACATCTGTGCCGTATTTGGTTTTATGCATGGACACCTATTCAGCTTGTGTGCGGTATTCCAGTGGCGTAGCCTTTCCTTGTCGGTGGATTTTTCGTAAGCTGACATTCCTTCGTTCGTAATTAAAATTACAAATACATTGATCATGCCAGTTTGTGAAGGCTGCAAAGATCTCTTCATACAAGGTGATATTATCGCCACATGCTGTGTGTGCATGTCTATGTATCACTGCAATGAAAAGTCAAACGAGGGATCTGGTAAAAATTGCTCTTCAACGTCATCCACTGAAGTTCGGGTTTTGAAATTGAAGGCCAAATGTCTTATGCTGTACCGCTGTAAGGAGTGTCGTGATAATGGTGACATGTCTCCTCAATTAGTTGAAGTCATTTCAAATCTCAAGACATCAGTGGATAAATTGTCCGGCTTGAGCGAAAACATCAAAAAGCTTACAAAGGAAGTAATTCCTCAAATAAATAGTGATATTTCAAATATAAAGTCATTGCAAAATGCTCTCTCCAAGAAAATTGAGAAGAATCATGATTGTAAGCAGTCTATAGATATGTTGGAAGCAAGGATTAGTAAATTAGAAAGTGATTTTTCTGCTCATGTGTTGACCGCTTCCCCCACCGAGGTTGTTGGAAACTCGGCGAATGCTGAGTTGATTTTAAATGAAATCACTGAGCGTAAATATCGTGAAAACAACATACTCATATATAATATTCCAGAGCAGACTAAATCAGCTGGTACTGAATTGGAGCGTAACTATGATTTGAAGCAGTTATTGGACACTCTTAAGAATATTAAAAATATTAATACCAAACTTGACTTAACAAATGTCAAGCGTCTTGGTATATTTAACTCTGATAAAGTGCGTCCAGTTCTTGTTAAATTTGATTGCCGATCTGATGCTACAAGTGTAATCACTCACTGGCGTTTGGTGCCCAAGACAGTTCATATTTCTTGTGATTTAACGAAATTGCAACGTGATCGTTTTAATGTATTAAAAAAGCAAGCTAAGCTTTTCAATATTGATGAGACCAACATAAAGAATAACAAATTTCAATTTGTTAGATTTCGTAATGGAAACCCATTTCTGGCTACTTCTTCGTCTCTACGCAAAGATGCAGAATTGGGCTTGCATGGCTACACTGTTTTTCGGAGAGACATATATAGTTTTGATAATGCTCCATATGGGGGTGGAGTACTAATAGCTGTTAAGGATCACTTGAAAGCCAAACTTATTATAACTGGTGAAAGCATTGAAGAATTATTTGTGGAGATCTGTGGTGAATCGAGGAATCTGATGGTTGGTTGTTTTTATACTCCAAATGTGATTGCTGACACTTACAATGAACATGCTCAAACTATTGACAAATTAGTTCAGGAGTTCGTTAATCATGAATTTATTTTCTTGGGTGACTATAATTGGAGGGAAACTATTTGGTATAATCATAATGATCTGTCTGAGGATCTTCTAGCCATCTGTAATTGTGCTGACTCAAATGTTCAAGAAAACGTAGTTCTCGTGATGAATTTTTTCTCCTATCATGGAATGTGCCAATATTTTCCTGTGCATGCTGCCAAGGGTTACACGTTAGATTTAGCATTCTCATCGCTGCAAGAAGACTGTGTTTGTTTAGTTGACTCTACAGATTTTTTGGTTCCTTTAGACTCCCATCACAATCAGGTGTTCTTTAGCATCTCTTTAAAGTGCAGTGGTGAAATTAGAAGAGTGAAAAATAGACTTGACTTTAGAAATGCAAATTATATGGAAATAAACTCTTGTTTGCAGCAGTGCGATTGGAGTATGTTGTTTGCAAACAACAGCATTGAAGAAAATTCTTCAAAATTTTATTCAATTCTAAATAAACAAATAAGTAATTTTGTTCCACTTAAAAAAGAATCTGATAGTACTTATCCGTGTTGGTACTCTAGTGCATTAATTTCGTTAATTATTGATAAAAAAAAGTTCACAAAAAGTGGCTGCAATTTAATGTTCCCAGTGATGGCATTAAATTTCGTGAACTTTGGGCCAGATGTATTCGTCAGTCTAAAACCGACAGGCAATTATATATTGATAGTATTGAAAAGAAATCTATAAGTATAAAAAAATTTTGGAATTATGTAAACTCTCTATCAAAATCTAATTATATTCCCGAAGAGGTATTTTTTAATAATGTAACTAGTCATGATGGTAAGTCTGCATGTAATTTGTTTGTTAGGAACTTTGAATTGGTTTATCTAAATTCCAGTTCCTCTTTTCAGCACCAATTATATCTTGATGATGAACTTGATTTCACTATTAGTAGAGAGGAAATAGTTTTAACCATTAAAAATTTGAAAGAGCCAAACTCCGTAGGGCCAGATGGGTTGTCTGCTTTATTTGTTAAAAACTGTTCTAGTTCTTTAGTTGAACCTCTTTACTCACTATATGAGCAATCTTTGATTACACCTTGTGGAAAAAAACCTTTATTACCCCAATATTTAAAGCCGGTAATAAACGTGACGTAAATTATCGCCCTATTGCCATCATTGGTACCATACCTAAAATTTTCGATTCCATTGTAGCTATGAAACTCTCTGAACTATGCCTTCAATTTATAATTGGGAATCAGCATGGATTTGTCAAAGGGAGATCCACTATTACTAATCTTATATTTTGTAACAATTTTATTGCTGATACCCTAAATGATGAATCCTGCCCTGGTGAGGTTAAACAGGTGGATTCTATTTACTTGGATTTTTCTAAGGCTTTTGATTATGTCAACCACAATCTTCTTGTTTATAAATTATCTAAGTTCGGACTGAGTGGGGGCACCTTAAAATGGATATTTTCATATCTTACTAAACGGGAACTTCAAGAACCTATTAAGGGAAATCTATCTGATCCATTTATTGCAACTTCTGGTGTGCCTCAGGGTTCGCACCTAGGCCCATTGTTGTTTATCCTATTCATAAGTGATATATGCGACTCTCTCAAGTTTGGTGTTGTCTCAATCTTTGCCGATGACATAAAAATTTTCAACAGAGTTAGATGCTTCTATGACCAGATTAAGTTGCAAAAAGATCTGGTCCTTATTTACAATTGGTCTTGTACAAACCAAATAAAATTGAACTGTGCCAAATGTAAAGTTTTACCTATTACTAGAAGTAGAAATAAGAAACTAAAATTCAATTATTCTATACAGGTCTTATTATTAGGTCTACAAAAGAGTTTAAATCCCAGGAATCTATAATTCATCTATACAAAACGCTAGTCAGACCCATTATGCTTTATGGTTCAATTATATGGTCTCCATCCAAGTTAACGCACATTCCGATTTTAGAGTCAATTCAACATAAATTTTTCAGATTCCTTGCATCTAAAATGGGTAATAGATTTTTTTATAAAGAGCACGAATACACTCAATTTGCTTTATCCGTTAATTTGGAATCTATCAAATCCCTCCATAACTATCATGTTGTTTATTTTGTTTAAAAAGCATTAATGGGTCTCGTAAACTGTGAATGTCTTCTTGGGATGTTGACTGAAAGGGAGGTCCCTTATGAGCTAAGGCGCATAAGACCTCTTCTAGAGCACGGAACTCATCGGAATTATATTTATAACTCTACCATTTTTAGGTTAAGGAGAAAGTGGAACAAAATTGTTATGCCCACAGTTGTGCTACGTACTGATAACTTGAAAATATTCAAAAGGGAACTCAAACTTATTGTTAATCGTTATTTCTAATGAGAGTCTATTTTGCCTACTAAAATTGTATATTGTTATATTCATATAATTATAATTATCTTATATAGCTATTATAAACTATTGGCTATACTATCAACAAGTTTGTTATTACCAAATTACTCTTATTTTGTATAATTTGTATAATTTTGTATAAAAAAGGATCTTTGATGTAATCACTGATCCGTTGACTTTTCAAATAAAATAAAAATAAAATACTGTACAAACATCATTATGTAATGTGAATGATGTTTGCTTTCTGATATCCATTTTTTATTGGACTATTCGAACTTCATGTGTGCAGTATGATGATAACTTGTATGCTTTATTTTGAAATAAAGAACTATCATTATTATAACGTATGAAAATGATTGTCTCAAATACTTACTCCTCCTTAACTTGTTCCCCTGAGCTTGCTGTTGGTACTGAGGCTGACTGGTCATCATGTAACCCATGGGCATTAAAACAGAGGTAGGTGGCTGCCCCATGGGTCCATTCATGGCCGTGGGTACATATGGGCTATGACTGGGTGTCTGTGGGGTATGAGGCCTGCTAAGCGATGGAGTGCTGGGCGATCTACAAAAAAAAGAAATAATGATTCTATCACATCTAATGATTGAAAAATTTATGACAGCTGTAGTCCAGTTTGCAATTTTGAACGAAAATAGAAAGAACAATACTGCAGCATTATATCTTTATTGAATTACCTTGCAGAATTAATAAAATTACTTCAATTATATGAGAATGATCTTGACTTGAGCCTTTTTGAGTTGTTAATTTTATTTTTCAGTTTATTCAATTATTAATTCGAATTTAATTTTTCCAGATACAAATATATAAAAAAAAAAAAAAAAAAAAAAAAAAAAAAAAACATTTATTGCCCAAACAGGTACAAGACCCACTTACAGGACAGCGTTTCATAATGTATATATGCAACTGTGAACAAGAACTAAAATCTAAGAACTAAAAAACCAAATACAATGTTTTAATATTTTAACGAGTCATTCAATAATCATAGAAAAAAAACAACAAATGTAAAAAAAAACGCAATAACATATTCAAGAATGAAATACATGTACGAACAGAGAGGAGTACCTTTATTTCACATAAGCTTCATTAATCTCTGAGAGTTATGATAATATTTTTTATCTCTTTTTTAAATACTCCAATGGATGTTGAAAATAGATCAATTTTTTCGCATATCTGATTGAACTTTTTGCACATCGAATAAATTGGAGATTTCGATAGTATATTCGTTCTTGGAGTAGGTAAATAGAAACAAAGTGAACCTCTACTGTTCAAACGAGGTATATTAAAGCTAAGCTGAGACAATAACTCTGGACAATCAGTCAAATAGTTTGTGAGCTTATAGACAAATATGCAAGAGTGGTAAATTCTACGGTCCTCCAAAGATAACAGGGAAAATCTTTTTAATAATAAATTATTATTTAAACCTTGTTCGGGATAAATTCCATCAATTCTAAACGCAATATATTTCAAGAATCTTCGTTGAATTGATTCGAGCAGATGAATGTGCTTAAGGTAAATAGGCGACCAAATCAGCGATCCATATTCTAAGCGTGTTCTCACATATGAGTTGAAGAGAGCAATAAGACTATCTACGTTTTTGAAGTCCTTGCAGTTTCTAAAAATCAACCCAAGCATTCCCTTTGCTGCCGATGCAGTTTTAATAATGTGCGTTGAGAAACTCAATTTGGAGTCAAAATGAATACCAAGATCTTTTGTTACCTCACACCGATCCAAAAAAAATTTGATTTATTGAGTAAATGTATTCCACTGGTTTGATTTTTAGAGTATAGGTAGAATAGTGACATTTTTTGAATATTTAAGGGTAATTTATTTGTTTCACACCAAAATGCTAGACGGTCAATATCACTTTGGAGCAACTCACAGTCACTCTGAGACTCAATGACCCTAAATATTTTCAAAATCATCCGCAAACAAAAGAATGCCACTTGCTATACTTTCACCTATATCATTCACAAATAATGAAAACAGAAGTGGGGCCAAATTGCTCCCCTGAGGTGCCCCGCTGGTAGAAATGAAACATTCCGATCTATGACCACGGTACTCAACATATTGTGACCGATTACTGAGGTATGATTGAAAGAAGTTTAGCAGTTTGTTATCAAAGCCAAGATTATTCAATTTAGATATTAGTATTTTATGGTCCAACTTGTCGAAGGCCTTCGAAAAATCTGTATATATAGTATCGACTTGAGATTGATTATCAATAGCATTACTGATAGTTTGTGTGAAGCACATCAGATTGGTGATAGTTGATCTCTTGGATATGAAGCCGTGCTGCTCAAGGGATATTTTGCTTTTTACATTGGGAAATATTCTATTATATATTGAAATTTCAAAAGCCTTCGCAAAGTTGGATAATAATGTTATGGGACGATAGTTTCTTATTTGATTGATAGCTCCTGATTTAAATATTGGGCATATTTTTGATGTTTTCCAAACATTGGGAAATGTACATGTGCTTAATGCTCTGTTATATATTGTTTGGAGGGGTTTTGCAAACACATAAGCGCAATCTTTTACAAAAAAGCTAGGGATGTTATCATAACCACAAGTATGCTTCGACTTAAGTTTTTTATTAATATTTAATAAGATTTGTATTGAATAAGTATTAATTTTAACTTAGTATTGATAGGCAAAATACTCTAATAATTATATGTTTAATATACAAATTATTGACACAAAGATGAAAGCAGATCTACATTAGCCTATAAACATTTTATAGAATGAAGTAACTTCTGGACTGAGTGAACAAATAGAGAACAAACTAGCATCATAATATAACAAAAATTGCAAATCATTGATATTCAACTGGACATTTCCTAGATTATGATCACTCACCTTGGCTGGAACGGTTTAGCTGTCGGATTCAAAACAAATTCCTTTGCGTTAGGATTTAAAGTTGACTTTTTCAGAGTATTGGCCACTTTGTCCACACCATCTTGTTGTGGGGAAATAGAGGGTTGCGGTGGCGAAGACTGAGGTGATGGTTTTCTCAGAGGCTGCTGCTGATGAGTCATCATATGCTGAGGAACAACCTGGAAGATTCAATTAATTAATAGATTGTAAAAACGTGTCCTACTCAGATTGAAATTGCTTCCTAAAAATTGAGGCATCAATGAATGTCACTAATAAATTATGTCTCCCACTCATTTATACAGATTGTTATCCTAACTTATCTGAGGGATAACTTGGGATAGAAATACAAATATTCAAACTGGAAGCGACGACAAATAGTTAAGAAGTATCCATTATTGATGAAGAAATATTGAAAAAACAACAGAAATTACTTTCATCAGGGACAATCCTTATAATAAATAATTCAGAATTATCACATTTAGTGGACTATGAATTTCGAATCTACATTAACGATATCCTCACCTGATGTTCCATCAGTTGTGGAGGTGGATGACCTTGTGGCGGATGAACTTGAGGCGGCAACTGTTGCAACGGTACCGCCTCCTTCGCTACCATTTGGGGCGGAGCCAACTGAAATTCTTGCGAAAACTGTTGAAGTTCTTTCACCTCATCTCTGTGGTGCCTGTTGTGGTTCATTTCGGCCATCTTCGGTTGTACATCACCTGTCTGATAGACCATGCCTTGGTGGGGCAGTTGCTGCATCTGAGGGGGCATAGTTGGTGGAGGTGCTGGCTGGTATACGTTTCTCGTTCCTCTCGACATCTGTAATAACGAGAGGTTATAAACGAAATTCCGGCAGGTACCGTGTGGAGCAGTATGAGAGGAAAACGGAAGATTTTTAATGGTTCCCATTTTTATCAAAGGGAATTAGAACTAATCTAGAGACGTGTAATGGTTCACAATTTTTTTAAGGGAAGTTACTACTAATGGTTTTTATGAAACCTTCAGTAAACGACCAAGACGATCAGGTAATATTATTCAATATGGTTTGTATCAAAACTTGAGTATGTGAACAATAGAAAATGTAAAGTTGTCGATTGAAATATGGAAATTACTACAAAACTCAGTCAATTAACCACTTAAATAGAGCAGGTAACATTCATCAATAATAAAAAGTTATAACTAAAATCCTTAAAGATGGCCGGCTAAACTAGGTTTTTTACATCATATTCTGAGAGTTCTTAGATTATCACATAATAGCTTTTTGTTAAATTGCCAAGTGCACCTGGAGACTCCCCGAGAAGGTATATATTTGTAAATCATGGAAAAACATTCCCCTGAAATATTGCGTTCTATCCATCCACAGCGACTTGAGTGATTCAAGCCACAGTGCAAGTTTTTATTTTATTTATTTATTTTTTTATTTATTTAATCAAACGGACCTGCCATTTTACATTATTAAACTAAGTAAATTCAAAGATACAAAAAAATAATATTTCAAATTTCAATTTAAAAATATTAAAAAAAACATGAAACAACATTCATAATCAAATTCCTTTATAAATTAAACCGACAACTTCATAAGCACCTGCAAAAACGAGCCTGCTCCTAACTATCTGGTTATCGGTTGCGACTCGAAATATTTCTTAAGGGAAAAAATTGAGACTGCAAAAAGATCAACTTCGCATTCATTCGCAAGTCTTTGAGATCTAATTAAGGGGCTGTTCATAAAATAATTAGTTGGAGCAAAACTTAAGTTAAAAATTTCTCTAGATCTCAATAATGCGGACCTGCAATTAAGGCTTATTTTAGCTAGCAAATATTTACTGTCAGTTAAGTTGTTTATCAACTTGAAAATTAGCACCACGTCAAAGTTTTCCCTCCGTGATTCCAAAGACCTCAAACTCATTTGCTCTTGGATCAAATAATAGTTTTGAAACGAGGTTGGAAATCCTTGCTTGAATGCAACCCATTTCAAGAATTTTCTCTGAACTCTCTCGATATTATGTTTATGAACATAGTAAACCGGTGACCATACCACGGATGCGTACTCACACACACTTCTCACATTTGCGCAATAAACTAACTTAATTGCATCCAAATTGTTGAAATGACACATCGATCTTTTTATGAAACCAAGCATCTTAAAAGCTTTATTAGTAATGAATTGTATGTGAGCAATAAAATCCAGTTTCGGGGTACACCCCTAAGTCCCTAGTAACACTCGCGTCCCTCAAAATTCGTTGGTTCAAATGGTAATGGAAAGAATATGGTGACTTTACTCTTCCGAACCTCATCACTTGGCACTTCTCTATGTTTAACTCCATTTCATTGTCTGAACAACCAGTTCATTATTGAATTGAGATCGAGTTGAAGAAGTTCACAATCGTCGACCTCAGATATTTGTCTAAATATTTTTAAATCATCTGCGAACAGTAAGAATGAACTGAACCTTATGACATCTCCTATGTCGTTGACAAACAAGAGGAACAAAAGTGATGATAGAGGTGAACCCTGAAGGACACCAGATTTCATTATGAATTCGTCGGAGAATACACCACATATCGAAATCTTTAATCTCATACCGCTTATACGGTCTGCTAACCAATCAATGAGTGGGGGACCAACTCCCAATGCTTTTAATTTAGCTACTAGTAACCAGTGAGCCACAGAGTCAAAAGCTTTTTTGAAATTTGTCTAAATAGTATCGACCTGCTTTCCTGCTTTCATAGATTCCAATATCACATCAGAGTATGTTAACAAGTTGGTCGTTACAGATCTCCTTGGAATAAAGCCATGTTGTTCATCTAAGAATACATGATTGAACAACGGAGCAATTCTATTTACAATCAAAGTGTCAAATAACTTAGGAATGCATGCATTTTTGCTTATTGGTCTATAATTTTTTATGTCACTTTTGTCACCTGATTTGAAAATAGGTATTATGAAACTCAATTTCCACTGAGCAGGATATATACCTGACTTCATGGAAAGATTAAATAAACTGCACAAGGGGATCGTCAAACCTTCATTGCACCGTTTCAGAAATATAGCAGGTATACCATCAGGCCCCTCATCACTCCTTTCCGGCATTAATTGGATTTCTTTCGCTACTTCTTCAACATTAACCGAACAATTAGATATATTAACAATATGTTTGCAGTTGAGGCTCACAACTCTGGGATTGGATGGCTTGAATACTTGTGACATATTAGTTTTAAACAATTCAGCTATTTCGAGAACATTATTAGATGCTACGCCATCTAAATGCATTGTAGTAGGCAGACCTTTATCTTGTTTACGATCGTTAATGTATTTCCAAAAAAATGTTGGATCTTCGTGAATGGATTGTTCAACCGTTACTATATATTCGCTGTAACAGGCTTGGGATTCAATCCTGCATTTATTTCTAAGTGAAATGAATTCTAAATAATCAGTATTGCGCCGAAGTTGCTTCATTCTTAGGTAAAAAGTGAATGGTCGTTTAAATATGGGATTAAATCCTACCTGTTTCGCTTCCCCGTTCATATGCTGCCCTTTTTGTTGTCCCCCCTGTCTCTGCTGACCGCCGTAACTGTGAGGAGGTGTGTGCGAATGCCTCTGGTGATGTCCCTGCTGGACCTGGTTCTGCGCTATCGGCGCCTGATTCTGAACTTGTCCCTGCATCTGGGCCGACACCACCACCGGCATCGGATTCTGGGGCGGAGGAGCGTGCATTTGCGGTTGCTGGACATGGATCACGTTATTGGCGACTACCACGTTGGGCGAATAGGCGACTGGCGTAGGTGCTGCTGCTGCCGGTGAAGACCCCTTCGGTGGCGACGATGTCGGATGAGGAATCGCGCCGTTAGGACTACCGTTCGAACTGCCAGATGGCGATAGAATCGTACCGCCTTGCTGCGTAGTTGGCGGCGGCGTGCTACGTGCCACCTTACCAGAGTTCTGGTGCTTCCGCTTGGCGGGAGGAATGTATTTTCCGTTAGACTCGTTGGGGCGTACCACTGCTGCGAACACCGTTTCTTCGTCCCCGTTCTCAAGGTCCAGACGAGCCTTATGGTTGGGTTGATTTTCAATTTCGCTAGCTATCATATTCGCTTTAGCTTCGGCTTCCCTGAAAGCAAGAATGGATAGTTGAGTACCGAATCAAGTATGTTTAAGTATATGCGAATATAGGAAGTTCGCCCTATTTCGAGATTTTAAATTGCCGTCACCCATACACTATACCTTGGGGTACTCTAATGTAAGTTTTGATAAATTGTTAACGTTAAAGATCGAATGAACATTCGCTCTTGAATTGAGAGTGGGTTACTGTACTTACACGTCTAACTGGTAATTCGAGAAGTTCCGGGCTCAAAACCCGGTGCCCCACCTACCTACTGTGAGGTATTAAGAGATTAATCACGGGAAGTAATTCAGTGTTTGTACATTGACTAGACAAACTCTAGGTCAGTAACTGACTCTGAAAAACCCACAAAACCTCCCTCGTTTCCATAAATCGTCAGGCCACAACTATTGTTAATCACTCAATCATTTAAGGGCATACTATGTGCCGCCTGAAGGAAGTTAATACCCTCAATAACTAAGTATCCCGCTTCCCTCACACATACTTGAGGGAAGATGAAACACCAGTCTTTCGCATACCTGAAAACAATGATGCAGAATTGTCACTGTTAAGGTAGTAACTTTTTATGCGATTTAGTTTTAAAAGCTTCCATTATTTGCGTGCAAGGTTAAATTTACTATTTAGTGATAAAACAAAGTGTCAATACATTGGCTCTACAACGCTCAAAAATCGTTAAGATATGGCTCATGTCTAGTAGAACTCATGGATTCTATGCTCATTCATATAACGTGTCATGACATATCAATAATAATCCCAAAAATATTCGGTATATTTACTTGTAGTCAGCGGTGTCTGAAGTCTGCAGCTGTACCGTGTAACCTCTCAACGAATGGTCGAAGGTACTTGTCACGCCGTATTCTTGTTCGTTTTTCTTGAACATATCGTTCGCGTCCCATCCGTTCGCGGCGCTGTCGAGCTCTAGGGGCGTGTCAGCCGAGCCCCCGCCGTTCAGCTCGCCTTCCCACGGCTCGAGCTCCTTCTGCTCGCGACCCATTCCGTTCAGGCGGGCCGAGATGGCCGTATCCGTCTGGAACGTGTCCCTCGTCGGGTACTCTAGGTCCACGTCCTTAGCCACGATGGTAACTATGTCGCGAGGCTTAAAGATGAGCTTGTCGATCACGTTCGTCGGTACGATGGACAGGTTAGGGTTCTCCGGATTGCTTACGCAGGCGGCCACCTCTAACACGACTTCGAAATTGCTGGAGAACGTTTTGAAAACGCCTAGAAGGAAAAAAGATTAGATTAATAACGACTTTCGAAATAGCTAGATCTGAAATAAACCAATGCGCCATCAATAGGTGCTCGAAAAAGTATGGAAATAATCAAGAAAGAAAGTAACCATCTGGTCTACTATTGAACTATTTGCGTCATAGTGAGCTTTGAAATTATAGAGAAAGAATTTAAACTTAAAAGTTCAAGCTTGGAGCTATTTTTCTTGCGAATTATCTAGAGTTTGCTCGAGTTAGTTTTGGAAGTACTATGTAAAATTTTTGGATCAAGACAAGTTCTGATATGTATATGAGTATTAGAACATATACTTCTTAATAATTCAATGGTCTTTAAATGTACTGTATACATACACACATATACATACATTATATATATATATATATATATATATATATATATATATATATATATATATATATATTTATATATAAAATCTATTTTTTCTTACCTTCAAACACGAAACCTTTTGCTGTTTTGAGTCTTACGATGTTGCCAACCTGTGCCGTTGCAGTATGCATAAAATGAGGATTGCTGTACACGCCCTCAGCGGTGATGGACCGATTTCTTTGGGTCCTGCAAAAAAAATCACAAATTAAATACTTTCATGATTATATAGCATTCAAGGGACACAATTAAAAAACATTAACATAAATAAAATGTTTAGTCATTCAAGTATGTATATAAAACGAAGACGATATTTTAGACTGACCGAACCATTCAATTAGAATAATCTAATAAATTTGTAACCAAAAAATCGGTCTTAATTACACTGCTCCGATGGAGTAGAGATTTCTTGAAAAAGAAGGATTTAAAATATTGTGAAATTCTACCCAATTTAATTTCCATATTTTGAAAGATATGAATTCATTTCGATAATATTAACCCTCAAATGAATTCCTTATGAATAATAATAGCAAGAATTAACCAGATTAAACATTTTGAATGTTGGAAAAATCAAATCAAAATTGTTTATTTTTCTCTATATTTATTATATTAGTTCATAAATTACACCATCAATAAATCTTGTTATACCTGTGTCATACGCTAAATAAATAAATAAATAAATAATATTAGTTCATAATCGAGACTGAACGAACACTGAATTATACCGTTATTTCGAATAAAGAATAACCTCTTATGCTGGGTCGGCGACCCGAGATGCTAGAATGTTATTGACGCCAGGTTTACAAGTGACGCGTTTGAAACAGCGTGTCTTTATCGGTCCCACGCCAACATATCCAAAACATGCTTACCCGTTGTCAGAATTCAGCAAATAATTGTTTGGACATGGTGCATTAATCTATAAATTTTGTAGTTCATTCATATTTGTACTATTTGTTTCATAATTCTAACTATTATAAACTTTTAAAGCGACATATACATGAATAGATTACTAGGAAACTGAAGCCGCACGGGAAGCTGCACCGAGTTCACCATCGTTTTTTCATCGTACCACGCACGTAGCTATCTATAATTTATTTTTCGTCCAAGGCCGGGAACGGTGCAAGGTGCATACTTTTTCGATTGTACGTTTCCTCGACTATACTGGCCAACAACACTTAAGTCCTTCCAACTTCGCATGTCCATTTTAGTCAATTTTGGGTTTAGACAATATATATATATATATATATATATATATATATATATATGTATATATATATATATATATATATATATATATATATATATATATATATATATATATATAAATATATATATATATATTAATATAAATATATATATATATATATATATATATATATATATATATATATAAGAGAATATCATTTTTAATATATCTCTTTATTTATATTTTTAGTATATATATATATATATATATATATATATATATATATATATATATATATATATATATATATATATATCCTCCGAGCAACTCTCAGGAAAGTGAAAGCTTACAACGTTCCTCTGATAGATTGATGTTCTGGTTGTTGTGCTTCTAGTGAAATAATGGCTGCAGAACACGTCTCGTGATAATCTGTAAAAGGGAGAAGTCGGCAACCTTCCTCCGATGTCCGTGATAAAGAAAATGAAGGGTTTATATGGGGTCATCTATTAGCTTCACGGCTCTTTTTTTGATTGAGTGAAGAAGGGGCTAGGAGCGCATAGGTGCGGAGCTCCGAGCATGAAAGGTACTATTCCTATGCTGTGAGAATTTGAGCCTCATAAGGCAGCAATATCTGATGCTTTGGCAGAAACATATTAGCAAGAAAAGGACAACTAATCTTTTATGAAGCTGACTTGGCAATTGCGAAAACGTGTTCGTGCCACGTTAAATTGGAGTTAACACCGATACCAAAATGAAGCAGTTTATTGGCTGGGTCAATCATATCCTCAGTTAGAACTGATCTTAAGGTCGCTCACCTACAGCACGTTGATTCGCTAATGTAGATGCACTGACAGGTGTTTTGTTTGTAGTGGATGCAATTAGGGTACTGCTGTCAGCGACGCTCACACGTACGAGTATGTATGACTTAGTAAGCACAATGCAACCTAGTCCAAGCATACTTATGGTCAACTATGCGAATGGTGGAAGTTTCACATTAAATGCAGGCATCCTCAGTTAGAACTGATCTTAAGGTAGATTTTTATGAACTCAGCTACAACATGTTGATGCGCTGATGTAGATGCACTGACAGGTCTTTTGTTGGTAGTGGATGCAATTAGGGTACTGCTGTCAGCGAAGCTCACACGTACGAGTATGCATGACTTAGCAAGCACAATGCAACCTAGTCCAAGCATACCTATGGTCAACTATGCGAATGATGCAAGTTTCACATTAAATGCAGGCACCTTCTCCCAAATTGTAAACTTGATACAAAAAACATTACAACAGGCAACTGAATGCTTTAATTCTAATAATTATGCTCAAATATAGAGAAAACATGTGCTATAGTAATAAAACCACACATGCCGGATTTCACATAAAGTTTAATGACAGCAAACTTGAACTTCAGACCTCGGACTTCTTGGACTAAAAATGAATTGAAACTTGTGTTGGAATGAACGTATGATAAACCTGTGTACTAAACTATCAATATGCTATATTATAGGTACTACGAAATTATCTAGACTCGTCATGTATGAAAACAATCTACCAAGCAACTTTTGTATCCAAACTAAGATATGATAATGGGCGGTATGAATAAAACCAGAGTACGAACTCCGAGTATGTTCTTATGAGCATGAGCATAAAGTATGAGTTTCTACTCCACTTTATGTGAATGAAAATATTTCGATTCGATGAGTCTGCTCCTAGTACATAGAGTAGATATACAACAATATCTTCCCCTACTCCTGTTTGAAACCCCGGATCACCCACATATCTCAAAAATATTTTCATTTTATCAGTGTTATGTGTATCATAACCTCTTGTTTCTTCCGATACTACATCCAAAAAGTTATATGATAGCCACTCGACATTTTCTTCACTAAATCTATACAATGCTTTAAAGTCACGATCACATGTACTTCTTCTAGGTTTATAATATTTTTTTGAAAGCAAATTAAGCACGAACTCAGCCATAGCTCTGCCGCTGTCAAACTGAAGTTGATCCTAAAGAGCATAAACACATTTTCATTCATAACAAAAATGAGAATATACTCACAGCTAATTGTACATGAGACTACTCAAGCGGAGTATCTGCTTATGGTTTTTATTCATACCACGTGGAGTATATGCTCCAAATTTTTGAGTATAAACTATATGCTCATTTTTATTCATTACTATTAGACCCATTATGTTCTATGGAAGTGGTAATAATATGGAGCAAGTACTCAAGATGCAGAAGAGCTATTCAAACAATCATGAGAATGGCATGCAAAGATACATCCAGAGGAGTATTTCCAAAGAATGGGCTATTAACAGCTATAGCGATGTACATTCAAGAATGTTTAATATTTGTCTTCAAAAACAAAAATTATTTTGAAACAAAAATCTCCACGACATACATCTCAAGTACAATGCAATTAAAATATCTCATAAATAGGCAGTCACTAACAGAAAAAGGACCAGAGCATAGGCGTATAATATACTACTATAAGATTATAAATCTAACAGGAGAAAAAATCACGCTCAAGCAATTCAAGAAATAAATCTACAAGTTACTGACAAAATTGAGACATATACTGTGAAAGTATTTTTATTGTATAATAATGGGAGATAGGAAATAGATATTTCTTATTGAAACAATGGTTAAAAATAACAATTTACACATTTATTATAAAAAATAACGCATGACGCACGTTTCGGTGGAACTTCACCTTCTTCAGATGCTAATTATTATAAATATAATTAGCATCTGAAGAAGGTGAAGTTCCACTGAAACGTGCGTCATGCGTTATTTTTTATAATAAATGTGTAAATTGTTATTTTTAACCATTCTTTCAATATGTTTAATAATTCACACCAAGTATCGGCCCAATCAATCCAAAATAGATATTTCAATTAATTCTGACACAATTTCAATTCAGATGGATATGTTTCAGACATAAAACTACTTTATTTGAAATAAAGTTTATTTATTATTGTTATATATTTCTTGACAATCTAACATTTACTGTTATTATCGGGAAAAATTGCCCGAACTTAGGTTAGCAAGAAAATAATTTCTGATAACATCAATTGACTGCCCACTTAACACTTGGTGGAACATTGTTAAAAATTAAAATAAAATAAGAAAAACACTTGGCTTGATTCCACTAAAAAAGATATATTTATACTCGACATATGTTTCGGGTTACTAGCCTATTTTCAAGAGTTCACAAACTAATGTCACAAAAAAAAATAACCCGAAACATATGTCGCGTATAAATATATTTCTTTTTAGTGGAATCAAGCCAAGTGTTTTTTATCTCATTTTAATTTTGATAATAATATCAGAAATAAAAATAATACCAACAATCAATTTACTATTGGTATATTTATCTGAATAGGTCTACTTCGCATAGTTCATTGTTACTTGAAGTTAACTGTATAACATTCCCAAAAAGACATAGTTTTAACTTAGTATGTATGAATTACTTTTCACTTAAGCACGAATTCCACAGCAAGAATTCAATACTCATTACGAAAATAACATAGATAACAAAAACTATTAGGCTTCATTATAACCCATTTAATATGACTGCACTTTATACTACATTAAAAATAATATTTGACCCAATATTCGAGCGATATAGCAGTTGAAGTTACGTGAACAATTTTACAGTCCAGTAGGTATTGCAGGTAAGTTCGTCGATCTGCGTTCTTCGATAATTCAGGTTCACCACTATATTTGTTATTAGAAGGGAGGTGTAACAAAGGATATTTGTATTCTTAAAATAAAGTTATGCCAAGTCGGATTAGTAGCAAGTGAAACATAAATGAAGATTTGATTTTTTTCTCGAAAAAGTCGACATGCGACTATCATGCAACTATCCATTCAAATAAAACCAAAATCCTGCAGATTTCTGCCTGGAAGTTAAAACAGTGTAAGTAAAATTAACAAAATACTGAAGCAACCGTTTTTGTTATTTCAATGGTTGAACTACTGTAGCCGTAAAGCTATGAAGGTATACCAAATTTTATATACAAGAAATGTATAAGAAAACCGCCAGTGCAGCAGAGCTTTAACATGCCAATTCTGAACCCTACAGGTCAATTTGGAGGAGCTGAAGAGATGCAAAAAGACTGCAGACCTGCAAAAACCTACTAAATTTTTAACTTTCAAACTTGAAAATACACAAAAACGTTTGAAATGACAAAATAAACATTCAGGTTGTGAAAGAAATCAATTGAAACCTCCAATGAGCACTTCCCTCATATCAACTCAATCTACGTACAAAATTTCAACCTTTTAACTTAATCAGCACAAGCTGTGGAAGTGCGCAAGTACTCAAACACAGTGACAAAATGAGAAATCCCTACATAAAAATGGCATTGGTTTAGAAAACCAGTCGAAATAACCACCCAAAAGTTTTAACATCATTTGATTCCAGTACAAAATTTTTACCCTCTAATCTAATCTGGAGGAGCTATAGAGGGCCAAATTTTGATACTTTCGACTTGCCCCAAATACCAAACAAACTTCAGCTCTTAGTTTGAATGGTTTCGACAATGTTTCTTCTGTATTTGTGGAATTCTGGACTTCCATTGTCTATAAAAATATATCTGAAACAAAAATAAAAGAAAAGAAAATTTGATTAGTAAGTGGCAAGAAAAGAAAATAGCTGAAAAATTAAATTCAATGAATTAGTAGTATCTGAAAAAAGGAATGAAATAATATTAGTAAATAATAAGTTGGAAAATGGTGAAAAAATAAAATTATACAATATACACGACGTTTCGGTTAGTTGGGTATCTCTAACCGTTCTCAAGTGTAAACTGATTATCAGAGTTTGGATTGATCTTTATATACTCCCTTGATCAGTTGTGCCGTGTTGGGCGTCTCTCCCATTGGGCGAGGGGAGGAGCTTGAGACCACTGATACGCGCCAGGATTGGTCGCCACGCGTTTGCCACTTCAACACTGGGTTTACTGAAAACTTCATGGTTCTGTTGGATGAAAGCAGCTTCCTTGAATTTTCGTTTTCGCCAGTTCTGTTCCCGGTGGATAATTCTAGCATCGTTCCACTTAATGTTGTGATGTTTTGTCCATGCGTGATCAGCAATTCCCGATTTCGATGTTTCGGCTCTTCGTGTGTGTATTTGATGTTCTCCGATCCTAACATTAAGAGGTCTCTTCGTTTCACCGATGTATGAATCTCCACATTCACAGGGCACAAGGTATACGCAATTCTTATTGTCCGGGGGTCCATCTGGTTTAGTTTTGGTCAGCCTGCTTCTTAAGGTGTTGTCCGACTTGAACGCTGTTTTGATGTTGTACTGCTGAGCGATTCGCCTTATCTTCTCGGATATTCCCTTCACATAAGGTATGGTTATCATCTGCCAATTCGGGTTCTCCTCTCGTGTGGTTCTGTTCTGTTGACATTCCGCGATAGTCCTTGTTATTATCTTCTTGTTGTAACCGCTTTGTATCAGGTCCCTTTCGATGTTAGATATTTCCTGTTCCATGAGTCGGGGATCGCTGCAAATTGTTGTCGCTCTCCTGAACAGTGTCCTGATTATTCCTTTCTTCGTGCTCATTGAGTGATTCGAAGCGGAGTTGAGGTATTGGCCTGTGTGTGTGGGTTTTCTGTAGACTGACGTACTGATGTGATTATTGTTATGTTTAACCAGAACATCTAGAAAGGGTAGGCTGGAATCCTTTTCTTTCTCCATCGTGAATTTGATGGTGGTGCGAAAGCTGTTTATATGGTTCAAAAACTCGTCCAACTCGGCAGCGGTCCCTTTCCAAATGATGAAAGTATCGTCCACATATCTTAGCCACATCTTTGGTTTCACTGGAGATGATTCTATCACTTGGCCTTCGAACCACTCCATGTAAATGTTGGCTATTACTGGTGAGAGTGGTGATCCCATTGGTAATCCATCGTCCTGGGAGTAGAATTCTTCTTTTATCTGGAAATAAGAATTATTAATGCAACATCCCAACAGATCAATTACTCCTTCAATGGGTATAGATGTTCTGTCTGTCAGAGTATCATCCTCCTGTAATTTTGACTTGATGATGTCCAGGGATTCCTGCCGTGGGATGTTTGGGTACATATTATCTACATCAAAACTGATGAGCTGTTCGTTGGGTCCTAGTTTGACGTCCTTGATCATTTCCACGAAGTGGCTGGAATTCTTGACAAATGATGTTGTTTTCCCTTGTAAAGGCTGGATGATTTTCAACAGAAAATTCGCGAGATTACTTGTTGGTGAATTCCTGGAACTAGTAATTGGCCTGAGAGGTATTCCTGTTTTGTGAATTTTGGGGAGCCCGTAAAGATGAGGTGTCTTGCTATGATGTGGTGTTAGCATTGTTCTAGTTTTGTCCTCCAAATGATTCTTGTATTTCTTCAGTGTCTGATAGATCTTCCTCTCGATGCTTGGGGTTGGATCCTTTGTAATTGGTCTATATTTCCCTTTTTGGAGTACATCCTTGATTTTATTGTCGTATAGGCTGATGTCCATGACGACGGTGGCGTTTCCTTTATCAGCTGGTAGTATTTTGATTGATTGGTCCTTGTTCAGGGCCCTCAAAGCTGATTCTTCGGATTTGGTGATGTTGGGTGTTGGATTATTCCGTTTATCCAATGCAGTGCGGACTTTCCAGCGGAATTCATCCATTTCTTCTTGATCCAGGTGGGCTGTTTCAACTGAGCTTATGATGTCCAGTATCGGAGTTTCCTTGGGTGTTATTGCAAATTTGAGACCTTTGGCTAAAACTTGTTCTTCCATGAGTGTAAGCTTGCGTGATGAAGTGTTAACTATGGTCCTTATGATAATAATATGTAAATAATATGTACCCAAACATCCCACGGCAGGAATCCCTGGACATCATCAAGTCAAAATTACAGGAGGATGATACTCTGACAGACAGAACATCTATACCCATTGAAGGAGTAATTGATCTGTTGGGATGTTGCATTAATAATTCTTATTTCCAGATAAAAGAAGAATTCTACTCCCAGGACGATGGATTACCAATGGGATCACCACTCTCACCAGTAATAGCCAACATTTACATGGAGTGGTTCGAAGGCCAAGTGATAGAATCATCTCCAGTGAAACCAAAGATGTGGCTAAGATATGTGGACGATACTTTCATCATTTGGAAAGGGACCGCTGCCGAGTTGGACGAGTTTTTGAACCATATAAACAGCTTTCGCACCACCATCAAATTCACGATGGAGAAAGAAAAGGATTCCAGCCTACCCTTTCTAGATGTTCTGGTTAAACATAACAATAATCACATCAGTACGTCAGTCTACAGAAAACCCACACACACAGGCCAATACCTCAACTCCGCTTCGAATCACTCAATGAGCACGAAGAAAGGAATAATCAGGACACTGTTCAGGAGAGCGACAACAATTTGCAGCGATCCCCGACTCATGGAACAGGAAATATCTAACATCGAAAGGGACCTGATACAAAGCGGTTACAACAAGAAGATAATAACAAGGACTATCGCGGAATGTCAACAGAACAGAACCACACACGAGAAGAGAACCCGAATTGGCAGATGATAACCATACCTTATGTGAAGGGAATATCCGAGAAGATAAGGCGAATCGCTCAGCAGTACAACATCAAAACAGCGTTCAAGTCGGACAACACCTTAAGAAGCAGGCTGACCAAAACTAAACCAGATGGACCCCCGGACAATAAGAATTGCGTATACCTTGTGCCCTGTGAATGTGGAGATTCATACATCGGTGAAACGAAGAGACCTCTTAATGTTAGGATCGGAGAACATCAAATACACACACGAAGAGCCGAAACATCGAAATCGGGAATTGCTGATCACGCAATGGACAAAACATCAACAACATTAAGTGGAACGATGCTAGGATTATCCACCGGGAACAGAACTGGCGAAAACGAAAATTCAAGGAAGCTGCTTTCATCCAACAGAACCATGAAGTTTTCAGTAAACCCAGTGTTGAAGTGGCAAACGCGTGGCGACCAATCCTGGCGCGTATCAGTGGTCTCAAGCTCCTCCCCTCGCCCAATGGGAGAGACGCCCAACACGGCACAACTGATCAAGGGAGTATATAAAGATCAATCCAAACTCTGATAATCAGTTTACACTTGAGAACGGTTAGAGATACCCAACTAACCGAAACGTCGTGTATATTGTATAATTTTATTTTTTCACCATTTTCCAACTTATTATTTACTAATATTATTTCATTCCTTTTTTCAGATACTACTAATTCATTGAATTTAATTTTTCAGCTATTTTCTTTTCTTGCCACTTACTAATCAAATTTTCTTTTCTTTTATTTTTGTTTCAGATATATTTTTATAGACAATGGAAGTCCAGAATTCCACAAATACAAACTTCAGTTCATTTGGTTTGATGGAGGTCCCTAGAGATCAAATCAAATCAAATCAAATTCTTTATTGATGTTAATACAATACAATGATTTGTTTACATAAGTCAATCAAAAATCAATAAAATCTTAATGATGACAATATGTAACGAGAAATATATATATATATATATATATATATATATATATATATATATATATATATATATATATATATATATATTATATATAATTTTTGAAACCAAAAAAATAATATAGGATGAAAAACCCATTGGAAAAAAAGGAGAATATATTAAAAATGAAAGAAAAAGTAAATTAACGGGGCGATCTGACGTCGGGAAGGGAAAGGGGGTGAGTTTTTAAGGGTAAAAAACGGTTTATCTCGATTTCCGGCAAAACTACAGGCCCTATGAAAAAACGTCAAATGGCAAAGTTGTAGATAATAAAAAAAAACAACTTTTGTATTTCCTTTTTTTTACATAACCTCAAAAAACAAAAAACCAAGTTTTTGGTTTTTTATTTTTATCTTCCACAAACTAATTTTTTTTTCACGAAATTTGGTGAAAATTTACCTTTTTATGTCCGAAATACACTGTAATTTATTTGCTTGAAATAGTTGTTTTTTCACCTTATTTTGACTTAATATCGAAAAAGTACCCTAATTTTCAATTGGAAATTCTCCTGTCAAAATATCAGCTTTTTTCAAAAAGTTGGTTTGATTTCTGTTCGTTGAAATCTCTACTTTCCGATGGTGTAAAAAAATACATTACTATAGTAAATTTTACAGCAGCTACGAAATAACAGGTATGTAGTAAGGCCCCCAGACACTCCTAGCCCCTTCACCAATTCTCTAAGAAATACCTTTTGATGGGCTAAAATTTTCCGTAGATCACTCAGGTATATAAGTTACCTCAAAATAGCTATAAATAGGCATCTACGCATATAATTTAAAGAAGATTCTACAACTTTCTCAAAATATTGTAGATGTATTATTAAATATTAACTTTATTAACTTATTTGTTTGTTAACATTTACTATAGTAATGTATTTTTTTTGAACCATCAGAAAGTAGAGATTTCAACGAACAGAAAGCACACTAACTTTTTGAAAAAAGCTGATATTTTGACAGGAAAATTTTCGATTGAAAATTAGGGTTCTTTTCCGGTATTAAGTCAAAATAAGGTGAAAAAATAAAAATTTTTAATCAAATAAATTACAGTGTATTTGGGACATGAAAAGGTAGGTTTTCACTGAATTTCGTGAAAAAAAAAATTTGTTTGTAAAAGATAAAAATAAAAAACCAAAAACTTGGTTCTTTGAACTTTTCACATTAATTTTGAGGTTATATGAAAAAAGTGTGAATACAAAAGTTGTAGATCTTTTCATTACCCACAACTTTGCCATTTGACTTTTTTCCATAGGACTTTTGCTGGAAATCGAGATAAACCGTTTTTTACCCTTAAAAACTCATCCCTTCCCCTTCCCGACCTCAGATCGCCGTAATTTTTTTTTTTATCATTTTTATTATATTCTCCCTCTTTTCCAATGAGTTTCATCCTACTATTTTTTGTTCACTTTTCATCATTTTTAAAGGATTCTACCCTGGTATATGTATATATATATATATATATATATATATATATATATATATATAATATATATATATTATATATATATATAATAGTATATATATATATATTTTTATATATATATATAATATAATATATATATATATATATATATATATATATATATATATATATATATATATATATATATATATATATATATTTTATAGATATATTTATATATTTAAGAATTTTATAATATAATATTAGAATTATATTATATATATATATATATATATATATATATATATATATATATATATATATATATATATATAAAATTCTTCTGTCCGTGAGTATGTGACTGAACTGCTCCTAAATGGCAGGACTGATTTTGATCCAATTTTTGGTGTGTGTTCCAGTGAATTCGAGAATGGTTTAGATTCACAATTCAGTTCACTGGAAATTGTTTATTTGAGTATATTTTGGATCTTAGAATATTTTACATTGTATACGGCGGATCCAATGATGTCGTAGTGATAAGTTCCCGCATAGCCGATACCGCACGATCGCGAGGTTCGAAATAGCGCACCATGTGCGCCATAGGCGTACCGTTCGAGGGGCGGCAGGCATGGAAGTATAGGGATTCGCAGATTTATATTTTCGCAAATAGCACTATAGATAGATAGTAATAATTTATATGGCAGAACAACGTTATATATATATATATATATATATATATATATATATATATATATATATATATATATATATATATATATATATATATATATGTTGATTTTCAGGTTCTCGCGGAGATAATCTGGTTGTCTGGTTTCCCGGGTTTGTATCCGCGTATGGGCTTCGTCTTCGTTGAAGTCTGCTCGACGTTTTTGCAAAATCACATTTGCCATCTTCAGGTAGCTCTTCTTGGTCGGAGTGATTACACTGAACTGTATTCACTTCGACCAAGAAGAGCTACCTGAAGATGGCAAATGTGATTTTGCCGAAACGTCGAGCAGATTTCAACGAAGACGAAGCCCATACGCGGATACAAACCCGAGAAACCAGACAACCAGATTATCTCCGCGAGAACCTGAAAAAAAAAACAGAGAAAAAATCATATAATTTACACACAACCACCACATCTTTGAAAAATTAGAGTATAAAAAAAGACGCTTCAATAGCAAACCGAACTAGATAGAAGGAAATAGTTTATTTTATTGTAAAAAGGCTTGGGGTGTTTTTTACTATATTTTTATAATAACTCTACTCTCATGAATAAGCTATCAATGAAATATTTTCAACATTTTCAAGCGCCCCACGCTTTTTACAGTAAAATAAATTATTGTCTACTTTTTACTTCGGTTTACTATTAAAGCGTGTTTTTTAGATTTTGTAACCTATAATTTATTCTGAAGTCCCAAAAAGTAATTAAGTGTAATAGTAATGTTCCATTTTTAGTATATCATAGTGTGACAATACTCCTAAAATTATATAATTTTCCTCCTCTGACGATCCTGGTCAGGACACTTAGATAAAGTGATGAAATTATTGTATTGTTATTGGTCCTTATTACGTGTGCAAATTTTCAAAACAATCACACGTCTTTAAGTCGATAAAAAATGACGTTGAAAGATTCCGTTACAAACAGGAAATCATGAAAACGTGATGAAATTATTGTATCTATCGTCATCAATCCTTATTCCGTTTGCAAATTTTCAGAATAATCACAAGTCTTAAAGCCGATAAAAATGAGGTTGAAGGATTCAGTTACATACAGATTAAGCTAATAAAATTGTGTTAAATTTATCTTGAAGAGCTGATCATGAAATCAGGACAAAGTGATGAAATTATTGTTTTGTCGTCAGTCATTATCACATACGCAATTTTCAAAATAATCTGACGTCTTAAAGTCAGTAAAAATGACGTTGGAAAATTCCGTTACATACAGGTTAGGCCAATAAATGCGTCTTAAATATATCAAAATGATCCCTTTCATGAAACCAGAATAAAGGGATGAAATTATTGTTTTGTCGTCAGTCATTATCACATACGCAATTTTCAAAATAATCTGACGTCTTAAAGTCAGTAAAAATGACGTTTACAGATTCCATTACATAGAGGTGAAACTATATGTAATTCTCTCACAATATGACGATGCTATGCAGACATCTATACATGTCCCTGAAGATGTTTAGTAAGGTACCTAACGCTATCGAAGTAGAAATTCCAAAGCATTAGGAACGCAGTCTCACTCACAGAATGGGACAAAGAAAGTCCCACATTTTTATCGTATCTAATACATAACCTGAAAGATTGTTCTATACAAAGGAAGAAATATGTTGACATACATCCAATATAGAAATCTTGAAGCTATTCCGCGATCACACTCTTGACACTAGGATAAAACTTCTATTTACTAAACGAAGATAAGTGAATAAACCAAATTATATACAATTCCATTACGTTCTTTGTGATTGATATGAATATTAAATATGTGAAATCTTTGCTGTTTCTAATGCCGATCACACATGAAACTAATATGGACTTGCATGTGTGAGTGTATGTAAAAAATATTTGCCGAACGAATTCGAGATGCATAAACATTTGATTAAGTGAAATTATTTCCTAATACATAATCGTTAAATTATTTACCAAGGGCATCGATACATCCAGATTTGCACACTCAACAAACAATAATAAAAGCTAAACTAGTAAATCCCAAGAACACAGAGACGTTTCAATCTAATCTGACTCAGTTTGATTTCTTCTAGGGAGAATAATCAAATCTTTTCATTTTTCTGAAATACTTTCTACAGGTTTCTTCCTATTAGAGTAAGCAACTCTGCTGAGGTCTTGCTCATTGGTGAGACCAAGACGGCATTTTGCGAGTGGAGTTATCTCTCATACTTTGATCATGTGAAAATGGATATCCATACTGGTTTTATGCCCATCCACAGAGACAATATGCATAAGAATTATATAAAAATGAGCAACAATTGAGGTATATTAAAAAATCAAATCACCTTGTACTTATAAGATCGTTATCAATTGAAAAGACGTTCATGATAATAACAACTTTTAGTGTGGATCCCTAAATCGAGAATACTGGCAATTAAGAAGCATTTCAACTATTGAATTTCGGTATTACAATAATACATAATTAAACAACGGTTACAAGGATAATTGATTGTCCAAGTCAGCGTTTCACCTTCAAACGAACTGATGAAATTCGCAAACTTCTGGTAGACATTCGAAGTATGTGAAACCAAAATACGTGAAATTCGTTGGAAGAAAGATCACGAATAAGTGAAATAATTCCAAAAAAAACGCGTGAGAAGCAGAGCTCCGTCACAACGGTTGTATTTTTTCTTCATTTTTGTTTATGGAGATTCTTATTCTGGCATCAACTCACTCCATGTGTCAATTTTTAAAATTCTAACTCAATCGGCTATAACAAGTAATCCCTACGTACAAATGGCGGAGGGTAGAGAATTAGTTTGTGCCATCAAAAGACACTTCCTTAGCAACGTAATATACGTACAAATTTTCAAGTCACTAACTAAAAATTCTGCATGCTACCTCTAAAATGTCATAGAAAGCTGAATTTCGGAAATGTTGTTTATAACTAATTTTCACATCTTTAGCCACCAGTTGAACCGCTGATGCAACTCCCCGCCACTCCATTATCCAAAGTTCGAAGATGACATAATTTTGACCAAATTTTCATAGTTTTGTAACCCAAACACTAATAGGTTATTTGGTCTTATGTGAGCCGCTTTATGTACATGATATCAAAAGATGTATATATATATATATATATATATATATATATATATATATATATATATATATATATATATATATATATATATATTAGGGTGTTTCAAAAAACCAAAAAATTAAATTTTTTCTTATGGTGTCCAAAAATTGATGCTATACCTAACTGAAAACAAAAATTTTGGTCATAAACAGAGCTCTCAATAATGATATAAGGTTCTGCCACAACCCAGTCTTCCATTTCCCATTCAAATAACACAGAAAAAATATAATATATTTAACACTGATATGAAAAACAACTGCAATACTTCATTTTATTGGGCGAAATACTCGAAAATTTATTCAATACGCTCATCACTCGGAAACGGTTGACTTCATGGATTTTTTGTAGTAACCTTTTTTTATAAATCGTTAAATTTTCGTTAATTTTCACTATTCAAATTTTTTCAAGGTTTTCCTGTGTCATTTAAATGGGAAATAAAAAAGTGGATTGTGGCAGACCTCTATATCAATATTAAGAGCTCTATTTATGACCAAAATTTTTGTTTTTAGCTATACTATCAATTTATTATCATAAAAATCACCCTTATATATATATATATATATATATATATATATATATATATATATATATATATATATATATTATATATATATATATATATATAAATATATATATATTATATATATATATATATATATATATATATATATATATAAATATATATATATAAATATATATATATATTAAATATATATATATATATATATATATATATATATATATATATATATATATATATATATATATATATATATATATATATTAGCGATGTTCCGGATCTTTAAAATGTATATCCACTGATATTCAAATATATATATACATATACCCACGGTACAAATGTCGATTCTTTAGCGATATCCTCATTAAACAAATAAAAGAAACAGCAACTATGATATGTTCTGAAGGCAAACCAATTACTATTACAAAAGAACATTGTCAGAGCCTAGAAGAGTCTATTGCTAATATAGTAGATTGTCATGATGAGGATGAGGAATTTGAACATCAAATATCATATGCGAAAGCTAACTTGCTCATAGAATATTTGTCAAAAAAAAGATTACCAAAAAATCAAGGCCAGGTAAAGTATTGGCAGATTAACAGTAAAAAGTTTGGAGGTTTCAGTCACTTTGCTCAACTCCTTAAACAAGTCTTCCAAGTGAGAAATTTTTCAGTGCAGCAGGAATTGATTACAAAGCTGCCAAGTTACTTTTTTTGAAGTACAATTTACCATTACTTAATTTCAATAATGACTTATAATTTTTTTTTATTCCTCTAATTGTCACTATGTTTTTCATCTAATTTTAGTACTTTATGTGTCATGCAGTATTGATTTACTTCATTAGAATAATCATGTAGTCGGTTGATTTATCTTTTTTTTCTGTTTCTGGTGTTTTTTTTTTAAATCTTATAGCATAGCTTTGTGTCTTGGTAGGATAGTTAGTTAGCACACACAGGTTTTACCTAGGTGCAATATAGACTATTTACATTGTAATCATGTCTTCTATAATAATAATTGTATTAAGCAATGTAATTTTTTATATATAATTTGTAATTTGTAAGTTTATAATGTGAATAAATTTATCATTAATATTAGTTACAATTTAAATAATTAATTACGTAGATTTAACATTTGGTTGTCTCATTACAAAAATGATCATGTAACTTTCTATAATATTTAAATATTTTATGGCCTTTGAGTTATGTTATGTACTATTGGTATTTTGTATGGTAACTATGAAATTTAATAGTTTTTAATTGCTACCTAACTTTTAAATAGAATTTCATCTATGTATTCAAAATTAATAAGGAGGCCTCGGTAGACCAGCGGTAAGGTATACCGCTTTTAAACCGAGGATGTGGGTTCGAGTCCCACCTTGCTCTTGGGTGTTGTGTATGTCAGGAATTTAGTGGTTCTAATTATGAGATTAATTGCTGGGTAATGTACTTCGTTTACAAGCCCATTGGCCGTTCGGAAACGGCGTTAAACTGTAGGCCCCTCAAGATAAAAAAAAAATTAATAAGGTAAAAGATCCGTCAAAAAAGTAACGGATACAGATCTTTCTTCTCCCTCGGATATCCGAGGATACAAATATCACTAATATATATATATATATATATATATATATATATATATATATATATATATGTGTGTGTGTGTGTGTGTGTGTGTGTGTGTAGCTCCGTAGTTCAATGGTCAGTGCGTTGGACTACTGAACAGAAGGTCGGTGGAACGAATCCCGGCCGAACCAACGAATTAATGCGGAGACACCTATCGGAAGGCTATGGCAAACCACCGAGAAGTATTTTGCCTAGTGAAGCCTCTCTATAAAGACGTTCGGAACCGTCGTGAAACTGTAGGTCCCTTCTATTCGTGTATCACGCACAACACGAATAGTTGTAGAGGTCGCCTACTCCCGAAACCGGGTACGGCACCGGTATAATATATATATATATATATATATATATATATATATATATATATATATATATATATATATATATATATATATATATATATATATGACATAAAGAAACTTCAAAATTAGAATTCACGCACAACACTGTTAAATTTCGAAACAGTGAATACTCTATTATTTTTGGCGAAATTACGACTAAAAACATTTTAAGACTCCTATATTTATGAAGTCGAATAAAAGAATAACGTAAAAAATTAATGATATCCATCAAAAACATAATTTTGAAAAGGGAACCAAGTTCGGTAAAAACGACGTTTGGGGTTGGCCGGCGTACCGATAAAAAAGTTGTGAACTCAACGTGTGCGAAGGTCAATAACAGTTCCATAAATAATGGCTATAGGAACTTACAACGTCCTCCAATCGATTTAAAAAAAAAATTACATTCTTAGATAATGAATTTATCACTTGGCAAGTTTTAATAGTCGATAAATTACGTTTCAAATGATGATATTTATTATTCGAATTCAAACTTGCTAGTTTATACTACAAACAATTTAATTGGACTACTAAGTTCGAATAGTCACTAAATTACGTTCAACATTTTGATAATCGATTGATGAATTTGAAATTACCTTCAACCTGACTGATGAAATTCACCAACAAACACATTCAATGTCTACGATAACAAATCACTGACGAAATTTGCTAGCTCCTCGTAGACAGTCGATATTTACTAGAACAAAATCGGTAAAATTTCGAATAAAGCATCAACTTCTACTTACTATCAAACACTGTACATTTACGTCTGGCCATCAACGTGTTGCGCGAGGTGAGTCCATAAATAACGACCTTGCGATCATTTCGAACTAGGGATTGATCATTTAGTTACTTTTAATGCTATCAAGACAACCTGGTACTCAGTGAAAACTTCCCTCATCGATCCTCAATGATTATTAGACAACCAAATTATGAAACCACTCAATAAATAGCATCTTTTAGGAGTCATCCTAGTTACCTAAGTCGTGATAAAAAATTGTTTGCGTCAAAGCAGCTCCTGCTATTTCATGAGGATTAAGTTCGTCCAGCATAAAAATACTGCTACCATGCCTAGAGCTCTGCAGCTATGCACTCGTTGCACCTACTAGACTCAATTCAAAAAGAACAGTGTGTTACTAAGCCACAGGCAACCAAGTTCCCAGTGGAAACTTCCCTCATGGATCCTCAATTATTAATAGACAACCAAATTATGAAGCCACTCAATAAATAGCATCTTTTAGGAGTCATCCTAGTTACCTAAGTCGTGATAAAAAATTGTTTGCGTCAAAGCAGCTCCTGCTATTTCATGAGGATTAAGTTCGTCCAGCATAAAAATACTGCTACCATGCCTAGAGCTCTGCAGCTATGCACTCGTTGCACCTACTAGACTCAATTCAAAAAGAGCAGTGTGTTACTAAGCCACAGGCAACCAAGTTCCCAGTGAAAACTTCCCTCATGGATCCTCAATTATTAATAGACAACCAAATTATGAAGCCAATCAATAAACAGCATCTTTTAGGAATCATCATAGTTATCTAAGTCATGATAAAAAATTGTTCACGTCAAAGCAGCTCATTACACGTACTAGACTCAATTTTTTTTAATCTCGAGGGACCTACAGTTTAACGCCGGTTCCGAACTCAATTCGAAAGAAGCAGTTTGCTACAAATCCACAGGCAACCAAGTTCTCAGTAAAAACTTTCCTCATTGATCCTCAATCATTATTAGACAGCCAAATTATTAAGCCAATCAATAAAAACAAAATCAGGAATCAGCCTTGTTATCTATTTCGTGCTTAAAAATCAAAAAACAGCTCTTGCTGCTTCATAATGTTCGAGTTCGTCTAACATCGAAATACATACATCAAAAAAATAAAATTAATGATAATATTATATCAGAAGTTAAAGTTGCGTATGGGGTAACTCAGGGTAGTGTGTTGGATACCCTTGCTTTTAATTATGTACATAAACGATCTGAATAATTACCTAAACGATAGTTTCATAGCATCGTTGCTATTTTTTTTTTGAAAATGTTGGGTAACTGGCTTAAATTAAATTCCAATAAAACCAAATTTATGGTTTTTCGTAGACGCCATATTTGGGAATTTAATGAAAACATTTTTGAAATTAAAATAGACAGTTGTTGAAAGGGTGTATGAGGGATTACTTTGGACCAGTACTTGAATCTTAATGAACATGTGGATGTCATGTGTAGAAAACAGTGTAAAGAGATCGGTTTTTGAAAAAGACTATCGTATAAATTGACAGGATGGACCATGCGCTTGATCTATCTCCATTTCACATATTGTAGGTCTCTATTATAGTATTGTAATAAGGAGGATATAAGTAAATAACGGGTCCTACAGAATGAATTAATGAGAATATTATTAAATTGTAATATATTCACTGCAATTTCCCTGAGTGTCGAAAGCATGATTCATGAGTCCAATTTAATGTTCATACATAAAATTGTAAATAATTTAGCACCAAAATGTTCGTTAGTATAATTGGTTGAAAGGTCCACTATAATATCATACGGCCTGAGGAATATGGAAGAACATCACATAGATAAGTATAGGACAGACACATTATATAAATCTCTTTTCGTCGGTGGTCTAAGTTTATATAATCAATTACCAGAGTGTATTAAGTTATCACGAAATGAACTGGTGTTTAAAAAACGCCTAAAACGTTTTCTTTTATTAAGTAAGTAGCTGTATGTTCTCTTAAGGATGCAATGTGTTTAAATCTGCCCAGTAGACAATATATGGGCAGGAATCTATGTTATACAAACTAGCAAGAAGCTTATAAATATGCTATTACTATTACTGATATCATGCCTTGAACTCTACACCTATGCACTCATTCCACCTACTAGACTCAATTCAAAAGGAGCAGTGAGGCTAATAGACGATCCCTCATATACAAATATGCTATTACTATTACTGATATCATGCCTTGAGCTCTAAACCTATGCACTAATCTACCCACTAGACTCAATTCAAACGGAGCAGTGAGGCTAATAGACGATCCCTCATATACAGACACATTCATTCCTTCGAAAACTGGACGAAGGTTGACAACTCACGTTTCTTTCACAGATATTATTACGACAGATGTTCTGCAGCCGTTGCTTTCATTATTTCACCGAGAGCACAATTCGCTGGCCACAAAAAGTATGCAGATAATAAACATCATTTTGGCGTGCAAATCTAATAATCAGAAACCGTTTTTGGACCGAAACGCAAATCTATTAACGCCCTACCCTCATAATTATTTTCGGTTTAGGCCCCCTACACACGGGCGTCGATGTCTTGATACATCATCCAAAAACGTGCAACCAATAAAGTTAATGTGGATGCAAAAACGCACGTTTTTGAAAAAACAACCCGAGTGAACGCCGCGTTGATTTTTTCTGAAATCGCTTGAACACTTGCAGGAGACAACGTGTGGAGGAGATTTACCGTGGTGTGTGCGTTTTTGAAGCAGTAGCGGCGTTTAAGTTTTTTCAAACAGGTGGTTACGGGAGTAGGTATTTAAAATAATAAGTAAAATTTAGATTACTCAATGTATTTCACATTGTTTGGGTTTTAAAACCAATATTAACATTCAATAGATTTGTATCTTTTTTACTAAAAATGATTGCAGATAGTTTCATTAGTATGTCTGACTGCAGAACAATGTCCCAGGAATTTCTATGGGAATTTGTTGAGTTGTACAGAGGCCTACTCTGCTTGTTGCAGACAATATCAAAACACTATTTCGACCGAAATGAAAAAATGAAGCATACAAAATATTGATAAAGAAGCTGCAAATAATTCAACCAAATGCTACAAATAGTACAGTTGTCTCTAAAATCAATAGTCTTCCAGGTGGGTTTCGGAAAGAAAATAGAGACATATCGGTAACCCAAATAGCGTCAGGCAGTATTAGAGCATACGTATTTTGACATTTAACCTATGCGCGATTCGATTCTTAACGCAACGTCCCTAAATAACGTTACCGCAAGCCCTAATTTACGGAGCATAACGACAGACGGTATTTCAAAGTTAAAGGTTATGTAACTTTGTTGTTTTTTTGTACTTACTACCAATATAAACGTACGACTGTTTTAATTCCTTCATTTGATTTTTAAGTAATGGTAAATTGATAAAATACGAACTCTGGGATCTGTAGAGCGTGATACAATCTATAAATATCATCTTCCTCAAACCTAAACAAAAATTAACAGTCTTCACCTGGAACTTCGTCTAACGAAAAACGATGTTGGGCATCAATATCTTGTTGATCCCTTATAATGTTCATCAAAATAGCGGCTTCAATATCTTAATCATTTTCATCACCAATAATTATTACTTCAAGATCTTCATCCATTGCAGATATTGTAGTGGAAGTTAGGAAGAAGGATTGAAAATAAAATGAATCTATATAACAAATATAATTTTCGTCTTTTATTGGAACAATAATAATTTAAAAAAATACCTCGGATATGGCTAAGGCAAACGCAATTAAAAACAAACAAAAGACACAATAACAATGAAGCATAAAGCTAGGTTAAAAGGTTAAGTCACATTTTCCAATAGCGCGGGTTCTGTGAATTAGCGCACGGTAAAACATCGCTGCCGATAACTGTTAAATAAAACTAAAATACCGCTTGACGTAAAACCAATACCGCAGGACGTTAATAACGTTCACAGGCGGTATTCGTTTTACCGATATCTCTCTAATAAAAAAGTTTTGATCTCGTAGAGAAGTGATACGGTGAGGGTTTCGGAGATATTATAATAAAACATTTTAAATCTTGGTAATTCCTTCCAGTCGCTAAATGTCTGAGCAATGCAGTTATTGGTGATGTGTTTTGACGTTTTATTAATGGAGTAACCATTACCAAGAATTACTAATAGGTTTTTTTTCAGAAGCCAACCTTCATACCAGATTCGGCGACGATTTTCATTTTCCTTTTTCTTACACAAGTGCATAAGTACCCGCCACTGCCATTAGAGCTAAATATTCCTCTTCCTCAGACATCTTGCCAAACCGTTTGGTAGACTGGACAAAACTATGGTTTTGTACGTACGTGTGTATGCAATCGGCTTGCACGTTTTTGGATGCACGTCGATGTATCAAAAAATCAACGTCCGTGTGTAGCCCGCCTTTTCTACGCATTGTTTCGAATTTCAATTTTTTTGTGAATACGTGAAAAGCTATTGAAAATATGTAAACGAAGTAAAAATGATATATCACATGAAGTGAACAAGGAATTCAATAACCAGCTCCCTTGGAATGATAATTCATATTAAAGGAGCTGGTTATATTATCCCGCGACGCGAAATATGCATTCACAATGTGACCACAGAGAATTATAGAAAATGCCAAGTCACTTCGACTCAAGATCTGCATAGAGCTGTTTCGATCTTAATAGATGCAAATTTCCGTCGAGAAAACAAATACTTTCTCAGATGAACATGTCTACTCTATGACAGTGGCGTATGGGATGTTGCATACTATGGAGCACTGAAGAGATCTTATGAGATCGAAACAGCTGTGGGCAGATCTTGAGCCGGAGTAAACATTTTCTATAATGAATTCACAGTTGCATTGTTAATGCAGATTTCGCGTCGGAGAATACATATAACCAGCTCCCTTGAAAGGTTGTTTGATGATTTTGAATTTTTGAGTTTTCCGTGTTCCTTTATATGATATATATATAAATTTGACCATGATCATCTAATATATCATCCATAATTTGATTGTTGCAAGTGCGAAAAATACGTATTTTTGAGTGATCCTTTTATCAATTAACGATTTTGGCCATGGATATTCAATTTAAGGAGGATTACATTCAGAACTACGCCATTGGGAAATTTTGCAAGGACGTTTGCTCATTTATAAATTGGAATAGAAATAAAATAACTTTTCCAACTGTGTTGGAAAAGATCGCAAAACAACACAAAAGTAAAAAACTCGCGAGCTGCAGAGCTCCATCACTTATATTATTATATACATTATTCGTATTTTCCTCGTCGATATGCAATTCTAACGGATTGAATTATATTGTGAACAATCACTCTAAATAGACCGAATTAAAATGTAGCAAATAATTTATTTTATTAAAAACAAAAAAGGCATCGTCGTTGAAGAAAAAAGTTGAAACCAACGAAAGGAACGTGCCTCAACATCATTCGAGACCAGACCACCGAGGAAGCAGCATCGCCCTGGGAAAGCGGTGAATTCGACGGCAAGCGACTGAAGACGACGAGAGTGAAAAGGACATCGATGGACAGTGATGTTAGTCCATTAGACACGAAGTAACACGCAACGCTAGTAAGGCGCAGCGCCCAACAGAGGACGGCACGGTGGGATGGAAGCGGATCGTCAGGTTCGAAGACGAATGATGCTCGTTGCAGACGACGAGAGTGAAGATGGATATCAGATCACGATGTCGGAGTAATGGCCATTGCAGACGACGAGTGTGAAAATGGATGTTGGGTCTCGAGGTCGGAGTGATGAGCATTGTTCAAGATCGAACCAACCTGGGATGAAGCGAACATACTTCCAGTCGACAGAGAATGCCACGGGCAGTCGTCAGGTATGTTTACTTGATTTCAAAATTAATGCGACGCGACGCAGAGAGATATACACTTGGGTCTTGAAATATAGACACAAGGAAGGGAACAGGTTCTAATGCTGACCGCAGCACGAGAGTCCTAATCTAAGTGTGATACTGGAAGTTTAGTAGGCTAATGCCCGGAAACCGAAAGAACAGAGGTGTTTTTAGTGGGTAGGCTTTGTTGATATATATTTATATATATATATATATATATATATATATATATATATATATATATATATATATATATATATATATATATATATATATATATCAACTATTGAATCCCACACAGGCCGGGTTCGCAACCGGTATCGCTTTTGAAGTTTTCACCTCGATTAAAAAAAAAAAAGCCTCAACATCAACTCAATCCACGGACCACATATCAACCCTCTATTGTAAAAAAAATTGCGAAGGGTATCGCGTAAACTGATCGAGACGGAGTAGTCACCACGAAATGCAGAGCAGTTGAGAAAAATAATTAAAATCCACAAAGGATCCTAAGTCAACATAAATTCAATGTACGTACCAAACTCCAACCCTCTAACTCAATCTGCAGAAGCTGTGGAATTTTTCAAAAACCACGAAAAAACAACAGATATTTAAGTAAAAAAACTCGTTCGCAGAAGAGCTCCATCACTAAAGTTGTATTTTTCTCGAGAAATGCATCGCGTCGAGATGCGATTCTAAGAAATCGAATTATAATTTGAAAACTCACGCTTAAAAAGTATATCAACTTAAAAAGAAGAAAATGATTTATTTTTCTAAAAAAAATCGCGAAGTGCATCGTGGTTGTGGAAAAAAGTTGAAACCAACGAAGAAACGCACCCCGACATCAACTCAATCCACAAATTAAATTTCAAACCTTTATCGTAAAATAAAATTCGCGTACCTACTGATAGCGAAACAGATCGAGTTGCAATTTGAACGGAATAGTCACCACGAAATGCAGCGCCGTTGAGAAAAAGACTTGAATCTTAAGTCAACATAAACTCAATGTACATACCAAACTTCAACCCTTTAACTCAATCTGCAGAAGCTGTGGAGTTCGGCACTTTTTCAAAAACCATGAAAAAACAAGAAATAAGTATCTACGTTAAAATGGTGACTGTTGGAAAAATTCAATCAAATTTTGTTTCATTCTGTAACGAAAACAATCCCAGATAAAAATAATTCAGTTCATTTGGTGTGATACGAAACTCTGGAGATGTCAATTTGTCCAGGGGTAAAATAAGTGGTCTAGGAGGACTAAAACGGATAGAAAACCTACTCCCGCACCTAAGTGCTTTCCTTCGATACATTGCAATAAATAGTTATTTATGTACCAAGTGCGTTATATAGATCTTAACGCCCGATGGACGTTAGGATCTAGTAACGCACGTGGTGCATACAAGATTTTATTTTTCACGAAAAAATTATTTTATTATAATGAAAAATCAATTTTAAATTCGGTTGTCATCACATTTAGTTAATGTCATTGCTGCTTTCTTTGTGTAGTCTTATAGAAATAATGGAAATGAAAATGAATTTACCCAAGAATATCATAGAAAATGCAGCCAAAGCTGCGAATAATTCATTGCCGGAGAAATCCAGTCGTATATGCCAAGGATTATGAAGTATTTAATCAATGAAAGTTGCTTCATTTCTCCTCGTACAATTAGCCGGCGTTATGATCCATAACGCCCGCTCATTACGCCCTAGGGCATAATGAGTGTGTTTATAGCAACCGCATCCAAGGTGAAATAAACATATAATATACAAGTGAAAAATAAATGTATGTTATGGGAAAATACGAGTAAAAACACGTGAGCAACAGAGCTCCGTCACTATGGTCGTATTTTTTGCGCGAAATGCACTTCAAAATTTAAACCTAAAAATGTGTTACAGTAACAGTCACGTGCGCGTCACCTATATTCGTATATGCGTATTGTAATCTGCTTTGTACGCAATAAATTATATCAACGTGGGCGAAATATTTAACGGAATAAATTCAATAATGTATGTATATTAATACAACAATATTTCTTCCTTTATTAGCATAGAACTATTCCCGAAAATTTTATATTGAAGTTAGAATTGGTTATTTATATTTATTATGGATTTTCAAGTAGAGAATTGATACATTTTACAGATAATATATTATCTATTCTTATAATTTATATATTATCTACAGAATTACTGAAATCCTTCGTGCTTATGCATGATACATATATTTCAGATAGTTGTGATAGCATAGTTATTCATTGTATGTTTTCATTTGTAATATTTATCAGAAAATATGTGGTATTGAACAATAATGAGAAACTTTTTTAATTAGTTCGGAATAAACTTTACTCTTCTGAAAATATCACTGCTTTGAATAGTTTCCATTGGATCTCAACGTAATTTATATTTGATGTAGAAATAACACTTTCACATATTATATATTATTTTCAACCGAAGAATATATATATATATATATATATATATATATATATATATATATATATATATATAATATATATATATATATATATATATATATATATATATATATATATATATTATATATATATATATATATATATATATATATATATATATATATATATTTATATATATAAATATATATATATATATATATATATATATATATATATATATATATATATATATATATATATATATATATATTATATATATATATATTTATATATATATATATATATATATATATACGAGGGGTTGACCGCGGTGCAATTTTGGTGTACAACGTCTAGGAATTTTATGCAATTTTATGCAATTTTTTGCAATTTTCTGCAATTTTTTGCAATTTTCTGCAATTTTTTGCAATTTTCTTTAATTTTTTGCAATTTTCTGCAATTTTTCGCCATTTTCTGCAATTTTTTGCAATTTTCTGCAATTTTTTGCAATTTTATGAAAATTTTTCGGAATTTTGTCATCAATTTGTGGACTTTTCTGGAATTGTTGCATTTATTTCATAATATTTTGAAAACTTCCATAATATTCATGATATTATATTTTCTATACCTAGTTCGTTATCGCGTACAAACTGAATGCTAGGTCCACAAGAATTACCTAAATTTTGATACGACTTTTATTTGTGATGGGCAGGTTGCACATGGAAAGATCGATGAAAATTTCAATTAAGAAGAAATATCTCTGTTCAAAGAATATTTTTCTGAAGATATCTCCACACCTCCTGATGAGGATATCCTAAATTTTGAAAAACTGTGACATCATTTGATATTCCACAAAATCTAGAACCAACAAGTCCTTACGTTGATGTAAAGGATAAAGAATTTTATGCTGCTTACTCAATGAAAATCAACCACAGTATAAAATTAACTTTTAACTTTTAAATACAAAAACAATTGAAGTTATATTTCATTTCAGATTTAGCTCTGATCTGCTATTGAGAGTGATGTCAAATAAAAGAAGCACCAATTTAAACTCATCCTATTCACAACCTTTTGAGATCAAATCACTAGAAAATTATTACGCTGTTTACTACTCAGATGGTATATAGAAAGAGTTATCGGGAAGATAGTTGAAAATTTCATTTTCTTTAGTCCCAAGCTCCTTAAGGGTACCGTAAGACCGTATTCGCATAAATACTCGTACATTATTTAAACAACTGAAAAAAAAATGAATAACTTTTACATATACAGGTTGTCCTAATTGCCATGTCCACTATTGCTATTTCGGTAACTATAATAACTGCAAGATTGGTCAAATTAGATAAAATGTGCAGTTTTAGGTGGAAATTGACAATCCGATTTCAGATTTTTTTAAATAAATTTCTATCTCGAGACACGGGGGTTTTTCAAAAAATTGCTCAAAACTATTTGATCGAATATCTCAGAAAGTATAATTTTTACAAAAAATTGGTAAGGAAAAAAATTTTTGCATTTTAAACGTTCTTCAAGGTGGTATTTTTTAAGGAAATTTGGTTCGTCTAGTTTTCGAGATATCACATTCAACTTTTTTTTTAATACGGACCTGCATCTTTCATGCCAAATTAAAAAAAACTTTTTTTGCTGATCTCAACGATTTATCACATGTCCATAGTCGTTTGTATTCTAATGGTAAAAAACTAGTATTGAAGTTTTTTGGCACTTTTTTCATTTTATCATAGGTTTAATCAAGAGCAAAGAAAAAAATTGCTTATAAAAGCCTATGATCCGTAATACATGTGTCGTGTCAAAGTAAGTTTAAACCAATATGGTAGCGTTTTCCAATGGTGAAAAATTAGGTTTATTTTTTGTTCTGCAAAAGCATTTCGAAGTGCTGAAAGAGCCCTTCAAATGTATCAAAATTCGTTCCCGGAAAGGCGCTTACTGAATAGAATAATTTTTACAAGGCTAGATCCAAATTTGCTACTATACGGATCATTTAATGATCCTTCAGAATGGGGAACAACTGTAACGGCGGAGAATGGGAAAGATGAAGCAAATGCATTAGGTATGTATCATCCACTTTGAATTTTGACAAAAGTAATTTTAAAAAATAAGGAAGTTTTAAGGTTTATTACATAACTTGAATTCAATTAAATGGTAAAAAGTTTGAATGTTTAAAAACTTAATAAACACTTTCTTTCATTACACGCTGCAACAGTCTGTTTGTGTTATTAAAATAGTCAATTTATTTATATTAAAACAATGGTTAATAATAATTGTTTTAAATTTATTGTTTTATTGGTAGTCTAAGCCACCTATGATGTTCTCATTTTTTTAAACTCAATACAAGTTTAATTTAGGCTTTTTATCATTAAAACGCAAACAAATATGAATATGTGATACATCGTTAAAATCAGAAAAAATAGTTTTTTCGAGAAATGGAATAAAAAATACAGGTCCGTATTTTAAAAAGGTAACTTGATGGTAATATACCGAAAACTAGATGAACCAAATTTCCTTAAAAAATACCAAATTGAAGAACGTCTAAAATGCATTAATTTCTCTTTTCACTAATTTTTTGTAAAAATTATGATTGTTGAGATATTCAAATCAAATAAGTAATTTTGAGCAATTTTTCGAAAAACCATCGTAGCTCGAGATGGAATCTTTGTTTTTCAAATATGAAACTAGATTTTCAATGTCCTCCAAAAACTGCACATTTTTTCAAATTTGACCAAGTTCTTATAGTTACCGAGATAGCAATAGTGGCCCATGGCAATTGGGACACCCTGTATACCTATGCTATTGTTTATTTGAACATTTTAACTAGGTATATATATAATTTTTAGTTTCATTATTAAATTTGTAAAATTTTTTGGAATTTCTCTATGAATTTCCTGAAATTTTTTTGGAATTTTTTTACAATTTCATACAATATTTTGCAATTTTTATTCAAATTTTTTGTTTCATCATTTTTTGTTGGCATTTTCTGAAACTTTTTGGAATTTTTGCAATTTTTTGCAATTTTATGCAATTTTTCGCAATTTTCTGCAGTTTTTTGCAATTTTATGCAAATTTTTGCAATTTTATGCAATTTTTGCTATTTTATGCAATTTAGTATTTTAGTGTACATGATTTCCTAGCGCGGTTAACCCCTCGTATATATATATATATATATATATATATATATATATATATATATATATATATATATATATATATATATATATATATAGGACGTTCCCTGCGTATTCTTTGGTTGAAAATAATAAAGTTGGAATCTTTAGCCTTTCATTAACGACATGCAGAATGATCAAATTATTAGTTTTTATTCCAACAAAATATGGTACGTGTTATCAATTTATTGAGAACCGAAAAAGTTTGAAATTAGCAGATCAGTAATCAAACAGTAGCAGAGACATGGATTAGTTACCATTCTTTAAAAAAACAATCATTACGGTCCTGTCAAACATTTTTTTTCGGCTTAATGAGCAATTCTATAAGGTCAAATCATGCCTTTATGTTTTTTTTCATCTCTTATGTTTTTTTGGTAAATTACGAGTTGTTTCTTAGATGACAACTGAATCACCCCAATAATACGTTTGCCCTTTAGCTAAAAATTAAACAAAATCCATTTATGGTCCTCAACCAACTAAGACCATGTAGTTACTAAATTTGATAAGAATATCTCAATACACTTAAAGTAAATACTAAATTAACTAATAATTTGATCCGCCTGTATTTGATAAGCGGCTTTGAAACTGCATGTTTATTTGACGAAGTTGCATTATTTAAGAAAAAACCTATTTAGTGAACATCCAGTATATATGACATATTATTTATGCGAGATATTGAAATTATTATCTCTCAATATTGATCTTTTTGTTCAAAAATGAGATGTTCAAATAAACAATGTTTATTAAATAATTTTTCATCGCCAAAATTAAAGAAATATCGAAATATACCTTTAACGAAATATACAATTGTGAATCAAAACATAGAAAACAAAAAACGGCAACACGAAATACTACAAAATTACCTTCTTCTATTCCTGCGCGGCATTTTGATAAGAAGTAAACACTCACACACACACACACACACACACACACACAAATACTGTCTGATAACACAAAATACGATAATTTCGTTCAACGATAGGCTGGACTTCCTATATCTATCGAATATCGGAACCAACTGCTGAAAACTATAAGAATATAACAATTCAAACCCCTACGGATGAAAATGGTATAGTAACCAGGTATCGAAGAGATAGCATTGAGAGTAATGGGTAATTAGGGATTATGGTCTAGGCTAGGCTTTTCCGAAAAGGGTCAAGAAACTGAGTTCATGGTGGGAGTTATGAGTTAATATTGAACAACCAGAAAGACTCTTATTTTCAACCTTCACTTTCAAAACGTGACTCAAAAAAAAAGGTAATATCATAATTTTTGTGTAGCTACACGAGTTCAAAAAAAATTATTTTAAAAAATGGAAAGAACAATGGATTTTCTAGTGTCCAGCAACATTTTTCTGCTTCATTTTGCAAAATGGACAAGAGACTTTTCGAATTCAACTACTTATATATATATATATATATATATATATATATATATATATATATATATATATATATATATATATATATATATATATATTTTTTTATATATATTATATATATATATATATATATATATATATATATATATATTATTTATATATATATATATATATATATATATATATATATATATATATATATATATATATATATATATATATATATGCCGATAATTTTAGTTAAGAGTTATGTTGTGTATATGTGGGTATTTTTGCATCCACATTAACGTTATTGCTTGCACGTTGATGTGTTAAGACATCAACGTCCGTGTGTAGCCCGCCACTGCTTCAAGAATGCACAAACATCGGTGAATCGCCTCCACACGTTGAGAGATGCACGTATTCATTTGAATGCGCATCCAAAAATTCAAGCGATTCAGAAAACATCAACGCGGCATTCATCCGGAGTGTGCTTTAAAAAACGTGGGTATTTTTTCATCCACATTAGCGTTATTTGATGTGTTAAGACATCAACGTCTGTGTGTAGGGGCCTTGAAACTAAACATGGTGCCCGCGTTGAATAGATCGCCTTTCAAGACACATATCGATACGCATATACGAATACAGCTGACCTTGAGAGTGTTAAGGTGCGTTTCCACCGAAATTGTTAGCAATTTTAGCGTTTCCAACTCTCCAGAAAATCACCAACTTTTGTTTCCATTATGTCCACACCGAGTTGCCAACAACTTGGAAATATTTTAGTTGTCAACAAACTGTCAACCATAGGAAATTTCTCCGGCCGAAGATGATATTATGCAAGATGCCGCAGTATTTATTATATTATTTTTCACTTGTATATTATTTGTTGATTTTACCTTAGATACGGTTGCTATAAATACACTCATTATGCCCTAGGGCGTTATGAGCGGGTATTATGGATCATAACGCCCGCTCATTGTACAAGGACAACTGAAGAAACTTCCATTGATTGAAAACTTCATAATCCTTGTCGTATACGACTCTGGATTTCTCCGGCAATGAATTATTCGTAGCTTTGGCTGCATTTTCTATGATATTCTTGGGTAAATTCATTTTCATTTCCATTATTTCTATAAGACTACACAAAGAAAGCAGCAATGACATTCACTAAATATGATGACAAAAATATTTACAAACGTCAAAATATCAAGAAATGGCATGCCTACTATGAGAAAGGAAATGGAAAGTATAGGAGCAATGAACCGATTTTAAAATCGATTTTTCATTATAATAAAATAATCTGTTCGAGAAAAATAAAATCTTGTATGCACCACGTGCGTTACTACTATGGTACATAAATAACTAATATACAAAAAAAAAGCCAGCACAAATATTGGGTACGACCAGCTTCAAAGGAAGAAAAGTACATGGAGGAATAGAGCTATTAAATACTTTATTGACTTTATTAGACTTATTGTCATGTTTCACTTCCTGTGCCGTCAAATTTTTGATTTTCCTCTATATTTCAAGTTCGTGTAGCCCCATTGCATCTCTGATACCTTTCCATGTATACTTTTTCATATTTTTATTTTTACAATTTTCATCACTTGAGTCCCATAGTACACTTTGTAAACGATATAAATCATTCAATGTATCGGTTAACTCGTTCGTCCAGGCATGCGACATGTTTCTGTTTCCAACAAATGTTCCCAATTGAAAGCGTACCCACACAGCGATAAAATATCAGCGACAAGCGTATTCTTTTGATGTTGGCCATACCAAAAATGGAAACACGGTTTCCAACATTTGTTTACAATAACACAGGGTAATTACAGAAACTTTTGTCACCAACACGTGTTGACAACAAAAAAAAGTGGGCAATTTCTTCGGTGGAGACCCATCCGCCATCCGTCCGGGATTACCCGGATTTGTCCTAGTTTAGGGGGCGTCCGGGGGTCGTTCGGACGGGGCTTTCGAAATATGTCCGGGTAAAACCCGGACAAATTTTGTGTCCGGGTGTGTGAAGCTTGAGTCTCAGTGACGGAGATAAGCTATTAAATGCAAACCAGTTGTGGCCGAAACTTTTTTAAACATCTAAATTCTGAACTGCTCAAAATTGCACAGTATTATTTTTGTATACCAGCTCACAATGCGAATGTGGAGTGAGTTTTTTCGCTAGTATCGCAGCAATGGAGGAAGGAGAGAAACTTGCTAAATACACAGACGCTTTCTTCTCTGATCAAAATAAAGTCTAATTTTAAAGACTTGAGTTGCTCCGACAAATTCATGATGGAAAATAAAGACAGTTTGGCAAAAATTGGCAAGTTTGAAAAATTCCAAGTGTTGAATTAGTGAAAAGAACTTGATCCCGTTAAAATGAAAACTTGTTACTTACTTATAATTTATAGTTAATAAATAATTTAGGCTTTTGGTTACCTAACCTATCTAAACGAACTAGATGACCTATCCTATAATTTGCTATTACAATGTAGAATGTAGTCTACTTGTTTTCTGATCTACCAAAAATTATCGTTATAAGTTGGTTTTTATTAGATACCAAAAAAAAAGAGAAAACGGTAAACTGTGTATATTAGAATTTTATTTGTTTTTTGTTGTTTTTTTATGGCAAACAAGCGGTTTAAAGTTTAAATAAATGAAAAAATTGAAATATAAACGATGTTTTATTTTATTCGAAAAAAATATTTGTTACGGGGTGTCCGGGAAAAAACTAAATTTCACCCAATGTCCGGGGTTTTTAAAATTTTTGTCCGGCGTCGACAATTTAGGTGATGGTAACCCTACACCGGAGGAACTTTGTGGAACATTTTTGTTGCTTTTGCGTGTTTCCGAAAATGTTCCTCATAATTTATTTATGTTTCAGCAACAAATGTTGACTGTTTCTACTTGTTACCCTTCAAGCTACGATTTCACTGGAGGAACATTTTTGTTGCTGTTGCGTGTTTCCGTAAATTTTCTTTAAAATTCCTTATTTTTCAGCAACAAATGTTGCCTGTTCCTACTTGTCGCCGGTTTCCATTTTGAGCAGTAAACTTCAAAAGAAAATAGGAAACATTTGTGAAAAAATCCGTGCTATCACAGTGGAAACGTATCGAGAACGCAACTAGTAAACATTCATGTCGCAGATTTTCAGTGTGCAGTGAAGTACGAAAACGAATAAATATTTAGATACGTTTCCACCGGAGGAACATTTTTGTTGCTTTTGCTTGTTTCCGTAAATGTTCTAAAATGTTCTTTAAAATTTCTTTATTTTTCGGCAACAAATGTTGTTTGTGTCTACTAAATAATATTCAACTACTGACAATTTTTGTTGCTTCAGTGGAAACAAGAAATTCTTCTTCTTGCCATAAGTTTCTACCCTTGGCAACAAGGAGAAAAATTCAGCAACAATGAGAAACACTCAGCAACAAAATCTTCCTCCCTGTAGCTTACGCTTACATTACTGTTTCTCATTGTTTGGCCTAGCTTCCCATTCGCCTGTCTGTAGTGTAACGTGCGATAAGTAACATTCTAATAAACGCGGGTATATAAAACTGTTTACATAATATTTCAGGAGAAATTTGTTTCGTCTGATGTACCAAAATAAAACCCAATAAATTGGCAAGTTTCCTCAGTTTAGTTCAAATTTCAAGGCGAACGGCCTTTTCACTCATCACTTCCTCAATTTTACGATAGCAAAGACCTCAAGGCAGGTAGAAAGTTTAACGAAACATTGTATTCCAAAAACTCCCGTCGAACGGTATGTTGAGCGAATTCCTAAGAAAGTGCCTGACCTTGAGGACGACAATCTCTAAAGTGTCATTAGGATGATGACTAATTTCTTATCCCAAAAACGATACAATATTTATAAGTGTTTATTTGTGGACGGTTGATATACTACGAACAATAGAAATATATTGACATGTGATAACCGGGACTCCGTCTTTCTCCTTTATTTCCATGGATTTGAATTAAACGAAGACGTAGAAAATATTATCGATAAGAGAATAGTTTGTGCCTAATCTGTCTAATCGTTCTTCTTATTATAGGTTGAAGAATGTCAATTGAAATAGAAACGAAAACAAACCTAACTCATAACGTACAGTGTGTCGCAAAAAACTGAAAATTTTCAAAAACAAGTAAATTTCTAATTTGACGGGGACATCAATTTACATTATAACTTGTTTTGTAGAACTAAGTTCAACCTTAAAACTTAAAATGGCACTTTAGGAAATGTGATACATCATAACTATAAAAACTCTTTTGACAGTGGCTCTAAATTTGCATTTTTAATGCAAAATTGACAGAGTTCTATTTTTTCTCTTACTTTCGACTCGAACTATTTCGTTATTTTTGATAACTTTTTTCATTACTATTCATTTCGCCACAGGGGCGGATGGGACAGGCGGGATACCGGGAAATTTCCCGGTGGGCCGCGGGTTCTGGGGCCGCTTGAAGGCTTGTTGGTCAACTTAATAATATTGCATATAAGTAAACATATTTTTTCACCGAAAAAATTATTGGAGTAATCAAAAATAATGAAACGGCCTGCTGCATGTGGCGGCGCTTTGTATGGCCGCAGTTTGCAGTGCGCACAATGCCACTATGCGTATAATACGTGACGAACTGCACATCCATCCCAAAATTCTCAAAATTAAATCAGATGTTAGAGCTACGGCACAAAATTTGAAAAGTGTAATAACTAAATATGAATTTTCATTATTATCTCATATTTTTCTCAAAGTTTTTAATATTACCGGTCCTTTATCAAGATATATGCAAACCCAAGGTCTTGACTTGCTTAAATGTACATTAATGGCAGATTCGGCAACAAAACAGTTAGAAGCAATTCAAAGAGGATTCCTGGATGTCAAAAAAGATACCGATGAATTCATTAAATGGACAAACAATAGATTAGAAGATTTGGATATAGCAGTTGACATTGAATCCGAACTTCTAAAAAAAAGAATACGTAAAGTAAAGAAAATGGACGGAGAAAAGTGTTTTGACGAAGTTTTAAATGATGAACTCCGAAAGTTTGAAACAGACACTTTTAATATAATAATGGACACAGTAATTCCGTCGATGAAAAGAAGATTTTCAAAAAATTTTGAATTGTGCAAAGACGTTGCTATTTTAGATCCAAAACACTTTGGTGAATTTACAACTAATTTTCCTGAAAATAGTTTGAAGACATTATTTAAAAAGATTTCTCAATATATTAATACCACCTGCACTTTCGAAAATTTAAAACAAGAACTGACAAGTTTTCCTTCAAACTGGAATGCAATAAAGTTCTCCCTTGCCGACAACTATGATTTTAAAAAGCAAGATTCCGAGTCCAAGGAAGATAATTTAGTATTAGATTGTAAAACTTGCAAAAACTGTGTATTGTGCTGCTACATGACTATTTTAAAATATAATTTATATCAGGTAGCTTATCCAATTTTATCAGTCGCTTACAGGTATGTTCAATGTTCAGTTATTCTAATGAGTTATATGCTATCTATACGGTCGGCGTACCTATTCACGAAGGTTTTCTTTCAGATTTATCTTGACCCTACCAATTTCACAAGTGGCATGCGAACAATCTTTTTCTAGCCTGAAGTACATAAAAAATAGGCTTAGAAGTAACTTAAGGGACGACAGGCTGGAGTCATTTATGCTGATGCATATAGAATCAGACATCTTGTCTGATATAGAAAATGAAGACATAGTAAACTGTCTGGGAAAGTCATCTAATTTGATGAAGAAAAAATTATTACATTAATTTTTTTAAGCAGTTTGCTTATTTTATTTTTTATATTTTTTGTTATAATACATATTTTGTAAGAAGCATACATAATTATACCCTCTTTGTCAGCAGGTATAAACATATTGAACCCTATTACTGATCAAGGGCGTCGATAATTTTTTCTTTTGGGGGGGGGGGGGGTTGGACAAATTAACAGGATAAATTTTCAAAACACTTTTATTGTTTGTATGCCTTTGCCCCTTGGCATATTGAGGAAAATACTTATAAGGTAACAAAACTTAGGTAATATTTAATCAAAATAAACATAATTAATTAATATCAATTTTAATTAATTAATAAAATTGGTGATAATACACTTTTGTTTTCTTTCGTCAAGTATAGGCAAAAAACTTTTGTTTTTGTCAAAAGTCTATCTTGGGGGGGGGGGTAATTACCTTCATTACCTCCCCTTATCGACGCACTTGTAACTGATTAGTTATTGTTTTTTTTGCTTTACGGGGAAGGGGACATTGTGTTGGAGGCTGGTTTGGATGAAAGTATTTTTTGGTCGTAGTGGGCCAGTGGCTGTGGGCCACTTTATATAAATTATATTAAATAAATATAAATAATTATATAAAAATAAATATTAACAGGGTGTCCCAGTTAGAGCTTTTCACTTGGATATTTCGCATATGAAGTTTTGAAAAAGTAAAATGGGTCGATTTTTTCTTGGAGAGGGACATCAATTTACATTATTACTTGTTTTGTACTTGTCACTTTTTTCAAATCTTAGTATCAATTTTATAACTGCATATGGCACTATAAATCATGTACTAAATCACACCTATAGAAACTCTTTTGATAGTGAGTCCAAATTAGTATTTTTAAAGGAAAAATGACATAGTTCTACTACTTTTTCTCTTTTGCATTATGCGCCATAAGTCATGTGATACATAGTATAAAAACTGTTTTGGCAGTAACTCTGAACTCGTAAGAAAATCTTACGATTCGTTTCACGAAAAAAATACGAATTTTTTCAATTTAAAATTGTTTAATCTAATCACAATTTGATTGCAATAAACGCTCAAACTGCGAACTCAGTTTTTCCTGGCATCTCAATCAGACTAAAAGTGCTAAACTTTGATATCTTTGGTTTGTTCTTGGGGCAAACAATCCTATCGAATGTAGGGCAAATTAAGTCAAAATTCTGGAAACTGCATACTTGGGAGAAGGAAGTGACAAAGAGGTGCCTTCTAGGGATTTTTGGAGGGTGCATGGAGCTAAAAGAACTTGTTTTGAATAATCTTTGCACCTCAAACCGCCTCAAAATTGAGTTAGAGGGTTACGAATTTGTACGTGATGTTAAAGTGCTTTGTATACCTATCATAACATTTTTATCTAAGCATCACATCATTTTGAGGTTTCTTGGGTTTTCGCGATTTTTGAAGATTTGCCCATCTCCACAGCTCAACCTGAATGAGTTAGAATGATAGATGGTTGAAACCTCTTAAGTGGATTGAGTTTATGAACTAATATTTTTTTGAAATAACTATAGAAAACTAATAAAAACTGAAGAAAATTTTTCAGTATTTTATACACAATAATTTTAAATTATTATTCACAAAACATGTACCTACTTACATAAATAATTGTTTTCTATAACTGATCCAAAACATCTATTCATGCCATATTTCAAACTTTTAATTGTTGCAGCTCTACCTATATGTCAATAGAAACTAGTGACTACTTATACGACTTATTTATCTTCTTTTAAAATAATGATACTTGGAAGGATTCAAACGTTTTAAAAATTTAAATACTTAGCGCCTAAGCCAAATAGCACTTTTGCCTGAATTACAGAGAGGAGTTCATCTTATCTTAGTTAAAATTAAGGACTACGTACAATTTCTTCACTCGAAACTACAAAGAAATGATTTTAGATTTTAAATAAGTCTAAATAGTGCCATGATTTAATTAAACACATCAATTTAATATAAAATAAACAATTGTGGACTTATTACATAAGAAACAACCGAATTCAAGACTAAATTTTTGATTAAATAGAGGAGTACTGAAATATCGCAAAGGGCCATTAATCAAGACTTTATTTACCTACATTACCTATGTAGCAGCCATGTAGCAATACAATTATTGAAAATATTATATGCATTAACTTAACCGCTTAACCCATACACGGATAATAAAAAGTTAATTCTTGAATATTATAGGTGGGTTCTTGAATTTTTTAAAACATTGAAATCATGTGGATTAAATAAAATCTTATCAAAAGGATACAAACTACGTACTGCAGCCTATCAGTATTAATTATTAAATAGCCGAAGGATCATCGTCCTTCACAAGCACTCAATTCAAACAATAAATAAAAATACTAATTCATTAAAGGATAAATGACAATGACCTAAAAATTTGACAGAACAAAATTGACATCTTTAATATTCCTGTTCTTTAATAGAAAACACACAGAAAACTAATTATCTATGGAAATAGTTGTAGATATATCGATGAATAAAAGAAATTTTTTTTGGTTGAACCATTTAATAATTGCTAAAACAATTACTTACCTTACAGGACCCCGATTTTTCCGTTTGCTATTCATCTCACCACTACCGTTGTGTCCGGTATGGTCTCTGTTCTTCGTGGGGACAGGAATTTTGATATTTTTCCTTGGCACCCTTCGAAATAAATTATAGAAGCTTTCTGGATGAAAACTTCTGCGCACACTAGGATATTTTGATACCAAACAAAGATTTTTCAAAATGGCTTAGTGACGTAACTATTTTAGCAGATATAAGACACAAGACGAGACGAAAGGCAACAAAATGTCACAGAAAATTATCTGCAGTTGTTGATTTATAAGTGACCTTGTAGAAATTCGGTAAATTTATTGTGTTTATGAGGAAATTCGTTGAAAACTATGACTGCTTAGCAAGATTGCTATGCAGGTAATGTCAGAAATTGACATAACCTATTTGCGCTTGCGTCACTCAACCGAACATGGCGCGATTTATATGACGTAGCTTATGCTGACTGTAATCGACGATCTTGTTCTCATAGATTTATTTTAATTTTGAATTTTTAATTACGATTCAGTCATTATGAGATATTAAATAAGGAAATTTATACAATGCTTCTTATTCCTTGAATTCAATAATATTTATTGCTTATTTCGATAAAGTTGAAAATGATTAGTGAAGTATTACTAAAATGCAATTTCATGGAATTTAAAACTCTTACTCTTCAAAAATAGTTACAATTATGTTTCATTGCAAATTTTCACTAATCAATAATTCAATAAATCATAACGATTCATTATACTTCAATAAATAACTCAGCTTTCTACGTTTCAATTAACTGAAATTTGAAATTGCAAAACGTAATTACCTACAGGTATTTTAAATTTTAAATTAGGAATTTAATGTAAAGAACTATGCTCAACTGTTACAGAATATATTCGAAAGAGGTTACGCTAGTGTCGATTTGTTTCATTTGTTTTAAGGCGGGATTTTGCTTTAGATTCAAAAAATCAATAAAGTGGAGTTGATTTCCTTAGTTGTAAACTACCTGTTGGGCGAATTTCCACCGAATTACTTCACCATCGCACTTACTTCTAAGAATAAAAATTGAAAGGAAAATTTGAAAGTTATTTCAGGTAATTTTTAATATTTCCCGAGTGATTTAGTTTTATGAGTAACCAATAAGTTGAAAAGTTATTAAACTCTAATTTCAATTTCTTTCTTTTCGAACATATGCTATGATTAAAATTGAACAACATCATAATATATCATAAAATAATAATTGAGATTTGAGAAATCCGAGAAAAGTAATATTATTATACATAATATATATATATATATATATATATATATATATATATATATATATATATATATATATATATATATATATATATATATATATATATATATATATATATATATATAATACATAGATATTATATTATAAGATCGTAACTTTTTCTAAATCAAACTTTTTTAGATGGAACGAAGCTCTGAAACAAAATCCGATTTTGAAAGATTCCAGGAAGATATCAATGCATTTTACGAAGAGCTGAAAAAAGAAAACTACAGCGATCAGGAAATCACGAAAATATTCGAGCCGATGTTTCCAGAAAAAGAAAAATGGAAAAATAGGCATTATATCGCATTTATCTTAATTCCTGTCATTCTTTGCGCTCTCTTTCAATCTGAATACATTTATGATAATGCTTCATGGTATCTTTTAGCGATAAGCAGAATTTTACTTTTAAAAGTTCATCCCTATTTTGATTGGACCTACCTAAAAGATCAAGATTGTATAATTCCAAAATGGTGGGAACCGAAAATTTCGAAAAATTTTACACCAAACTGTAATCTATGCGAAAATTTGAAAAGCATCTACGTTTTCGACAATTTGAGTCACAGACAACTAACAGAATTCTATCTCGAGATACAGAAACCTGTAATCTTGACAGATGACACTTGGCCTGATCTGGACGAATTATTCACCAGTATTATACAGGACGATTTTCTCTTGACATCCATACCATGTTCTCTGCAGACTAATATGATCGACGGATCTACAAGTATTGAAAAAATCATGGATAAATTATTAGTCTTTACGAATTTCTTCGTGTATTTTCAAAATTGTGAATA